>OZ035883.1:135383121-135508822 GCA_964034835.1 Muscina levida
GTATGAGTTTTGTTTCGATATCATACCAAGTAACAAGTAGGGTGCACGGATCTAAAAACAATTGGTGTTCTGAAATTGTCTTTGGATAATCTTTAATCGTAGGTGGTGTCCGTCTCGACTTATTTTTTTGTATGCCGGCAGCCACATATTAGAGTTCAGAATGAAATGATATATATATTTAATTTTGTTCCCTCCTTCAGTGGGCGGAGTGTGCGTGGGCGTGGCTAAACTTTTTTTTGTCCTAGAAAGATACAATTTGGTACACACTTAGTACTCGGCGCTATAGGTTAAAATTGGCACACGAAATTATTCATTTGTATCTGAGGGCGTAGTGGACGTGGCCCAAATCCAGTTTAATTCTAGAGAGATAAAATTTGGTATACACATAGTACTCGGCAGTACAAGTTCAAAATTCCACACGAAATTTTTATTTTCGATCCAGGGGCGGGGTGGGCGTGGCTAAACTGTATTTTAGCCCTAGGAAGATAAAATTTGAAATATAGATAGTACTTTGCACTACAGGTTTAAATTTGCCCACTACATTTTTAATTTGGATCCTTGGGCGTAGTGGGCGGGGCCACAAACTGTATTTTGGCCCTAGAGCTATAAAATTTGGTATACACATAGTACTCGGTACTACAGGTTCAAAATTGCACACGAAATTTTTAATTTGGAAGCGTGGGCGCAGTAGGCGTGGCCAAACTAAATTTTAGTCCTGGAGAGATAACATTTGGTATACACATAGTACTCGGTACTACAGGTTCACCCGGATGGGTGTGGGAGGTACCAGATGGGGGGTGGCTAGACTGGCTAGAATTTTTTTCTCAAAAACTTTATCCTGTTAAAGCATTTCTAAATAAAGAATTTGGGTACGATCACGTTTGATTTATTGAAATAATTATATATATAGTGGGCGGAAAGGTACATTTGTATGGGAGGTACCAGAAGGGGCGTGGCTAGACTTCCATTTTTTTTCCAAAACTTTATCCTGTTATAGCTTTACTAAATACAGAATTTGGGTACGATCCCGTTGGGTGTATTGATATTATTACCCGATTTCTAAAGTGGGCGGAATGATGCATTTGGTATGGGAGGTACCAGAAGGGGCGGGGCCATGTAGCCCACTTACAATACCGTAAGTAGTTTTGGGAAAATATTAACTCCTGCAAAATTTCAAAACATTTGGTTGCGTTTTTCGAAAGTTATCGTGCGCACCAGCCGGACAGACATACAGACGGACAGACAGACGGACATGGCTCAAACGACTCAAAAAGTAATGAATCGAATTTGGTTCAAAGGTACCTAGGGATTTAATTGACTCCTTCTATGTGTTACACTTTTGTGACGTATCAAATGATATATACCCTCATCCCTAAGGGTGATTTTATACAAATAACACTTTAGTTTTAATCTAATTCCTTTTTTTCACTTTCTCCGTCATGTGCTCTTTTTTCGCTCGCAACTGTCAATTTTAATCTACATCAAGCAAACACTTTACGGAAAGGTACGGCCAACATATGTAGATCCTCCCCCCGCCCCTCTAGACGTACAATGTATAGATAATGCTATGACGTTATCGAGGGTAATATGGTGGAACTTTAGCTGAACATTATTAAAGTTTGAAATTAGAGGAATGACGACAACTGCAAAGACGTTGGCAAAAATGACGAAGACGACGACAACGACGACGACGATGCCAACACCATCACAAACACCAACAACGTTTACAGTTTGGAAATTAAAGTATTTTCCAATTTTAAGAAAAATCAACACCAACACATTTGCCAAAGAGTGATAAACGTTCAAACACACACACACACACAAAGCACATGACTACATGCTGCATACAAACGAGCAGCTGTATGCGTTAGGATGTTCCTAACGCCCTCACTGAATCAGAACATTAATATCAGATGAGTGTTGCAACAGCCAGCCAGCTACCGTGTATGTTGCCATGTCTGAACTGCAATTACTCTTATATGTACATATGCATGTATGCATATGTATGCACATATATATATATATAATCTTTGGAATGGTTTTGCTTCATAGCACCGTAACGAATGAGTTTTAGTTTTAAAGACAGTTTTTCAGGAGGCAAATTAAACTCGGCCTAGTTTTGCAGTTTTAAATTGAAATATAAATTTAAAGGAGGGGTAAAAATTAAGGCTGATGTAGGTCATGATGGTTGAGATGTAAATTTGATTCAATATCAATAGAAACGGTGTGATAATTTCGGATATATTTTAAAAGGCATCCCATAGCCTCGCGAGGCTGGCAATAAACGTTTTTTTTCACCCAGACACGTTCGGCATGCGAAGCTATATGGCCAGACTGTGTTGTGAAAGTAATACCACGCACGCTTGCTCTACATTTACATAATTAAAAACACATAATATTTGTATGTGCATGCGTAGCCTCGCGAGGATACCACCAACACCATCAGCATTTCACAGGCATGCGAAGCTATATGGTCAGATTCAGCTTGAGAGTTATGAAAGCAACATCATGTACGCTTACTCCACATTCACCTACACAAACACATAATATTTGTGTGTTCTTGCGTTCGGGTTTGCCTGACACTGCTTTAAATACATAATCGCAAAATGGTGTCTGTGTGGTGCCCATAGGCTCATAAGCCGTTTAGCCAATTATAATAAAACTTTACCAGAATACTGCAGACTTAAGTGGCATAGTTTTTAAACTAAAACTATTGACATATAAACAGTGTAAATATCACACAAAATTATTGGGTATCTTCATAAGTTAACCACAAATTTTATTATACATTACTATAAAAATTGCTAAACCCTACCGCTGACTTGGTCCTTAGTGATATAGAGCGGCAATTGCCGCAAAAATCTACAAATGATAAAGAAGCTGTAGTCGAAGAAGTTCTACAAATTTAAGTTTTGTAATGCACAAATTAATTGCAACACCACAAATGACAAGATGTCGTGATATATTGGAAAAGCACGCACGAATGTCTTGAGCGCGCGCACGCAATAATACAGCGCAGCAGTGTACTATCTTCTCTATTCAATACTGCAATACTCCTACAATTCAATGCTGCTTGCATTCTTATACCTAAGAGTAGCAATTACATATGGCACAGGAATTGAATCGTACGCACACATGTGTCCCCCACGGTTGATGATGGAGATGGCGATGACGATGGCGTTGCTGATGACGACGATGATGGCTGCTGTGGCAAATGAAAGTTTAACTTCATTTGAAATTACCACAAATTGTTGGTAAGATGAATTCTTAACTTACCCCTTGTCAACGACGCATCTCAGCCACAAAGCATCTCAAGAGAATCGGTGTTATTTTTTTCACTGTTGAAATATCACTGAGAGTTTAGAAAACTTTCGTTGCATCATGCGACAAAAATTCATCTTCAATATCAATTGCGTACATGCCATGTGCATTGTTGCTGTGTCCCTTCTCTCCCCACCCCACCACAGTACTATTCTACCTTCGTTTGGTTAGCATTCTTTTTTTTCCAGCGCTGTTTCAATCTTAAAGTTTAACATCTATATTGTACAAATACTACTACTCTGTTTGTTGGCTTCTTTATGTCGTACATTCATTCGTAAGTTGGTTCATTCGTTCGTTCTTTACCTTTCTATTACTGCTGATTTGAAATCCTTAAGTTTGTTTTTTTGTTCTTAGCTTAGAGCGCTAGAAAAATGTGAGACTCTGGCAAAGTTTGCTGTTTTTCTGTTTTTTTTTTTTGTTTTTGTTGCAACAGCAAGAAAAATTGTTGATGTTGGTGAAACGACCTCGTAAGATTTGTCTTGCAATTCAATCTCATTCCCTAGCCGGGCACACTGCTGCTAACAAGTTGCATTCTGCAGTGGCATCATTGAAAGTTTTGCTGGAGTAGCAAAAACAAAATACGAGCAAAGAGACTGACTGAGAATTGCTAGCAAATGCTACCATAGCAAATCATTTGGAATTTTTGCAAAGCTTTTGTAGCAAAGTTAAATCTTTTGTGAGGAGGGAAAGAAATCGCAGCACTATGAAGGCGAAAGGAAATTATATTGGCATATGAGGGTAGATGAGGAAATTTAGGAAGGTATGAGGAGTTTTGAGGAGGTGAGTAGTTATATTAGTATATTAGCTGATTTGTGTGGTAATAAATCACATAATGACCCCAATCTTGGTGTTATTACAATAAGCGTTTTAAGGCGTAAACTTTATTCCAAGAAATATGTATTACTCATACGTATATAGCAATTACTGCAATGACTCAAGCGCCACATATCTTTAGTTAATTTACTTAACTAACTTAACTAAAATTTAAACACAACCGATGACTTTGAAAATTGGTCAAGTTTTTGCATCCGTGTTTCATAAGGTTTATATGTTAACAGTTCGATCCTATTAAAGCTACGAATCCTTAGATATATTGGGCGTGCAATGCCTGTAACGGCCGGCAGAGACAGATTTATACTAAGCTATGGGCGAATTAATTCCAAATAAACATATATCAAATTCTTGTAATGTCATTAGAAAACATGTGCGAAATTCTACAATGGATAACATAATGCATTGCTATAACTATGGTAGAAACTTTTCCACATATGCGGACAGTAAATCCTTAAATTTGCATTGAATTTGTAAACACAGTATAGGAGTGTATACCTAGCACACAGACACAGAATGATCGTCGTAAAATCGTACCAACTTTGAAATGTAATTCAATAAAGCACAAAAATTCATTGAAAAAAAAAAGGAAAAATGGTGTGGCATTGCACACTAATTAGATCAAGAATTCAAGGGAGTATGATACAAAATTTTTGCAGTGATTGTAAGTCAAATGTTCCAAGCGTTCAATGGAATGGAGTTGTAACACTTTCCTCCTTTTTATAATTTAATCACAAGCAACTTATTGTAAATTCGATATAATTGTCTTAAATAATAAATAGGTGCAAACCAGTGATGATATATAAACGATATATTAGTAAATTTTTATTATATTTGCTTAAGTATTTTAGGTGTTAAATAAAATACACAGACACATATACTAAGAGTTTGGAAAGTTCAGCTCAGCCAACAATTAAATGTGAATTCTTGAAATGGACGTTGACGTTTCTTTCGGATTGCTTTAGTTGTAAAACATGCATTAATTTCTCAATAAATCGCTTTCTATTACGAGTTGAAAAATTTCATTTTTATGGTTTAATCACAATCATCTTATTGTCATTTCGTCTTAATTATCTTAAATACGTAAAAACCCACGCCGATGTGAAAAACACACACAGACTTACATATTAGAGTTATATTTTTATATTTTTAATATTTTTTTATATTTTTTATATTTTTAATATTTTTTTATATTTTTTATATTTTTATATTATTATAATTTAATATTTTTGTATTTTGATATTTTTTATATTTATATTTTAATTTTTTTATTTATTTATATTTGTATATTTTTATATTTTTTCTTTAATTTTTATATTTTTATATTTTAATATTTTAATATTTTAATATTTTAATATTTTAATATTTTAATATTTTAATAAGTGGCACATGCCCTTCTGCCACAAATCGCTAAGGAACAGGACGCAGACATCATCATTATTAGCGAACAGTACGCAAAAATGAACAGCGGGTTATGGTATGAAGATGCATCAGGAACAGCCGCAATATGGATCCCTCGCCCCGGACAGACAAATATAGAGAACAGTGGAAAAGGAAATGGTTTTGTCTGGCTACAAATCGGAAACTTCACGGTCATAAGCTGCTACCTCACTCCAAGCGACAATATTGAATCCTTCCAAGAGAAACTCGACAATATTGAAGATTTCGCAAGACTAAAAGACGACTACCTTGTAATAGCAGGCGATTTCAATTCTCGCGCAACCGAATGGGGAATGGAGAGTACTAATTCGAGAGGCAGAAGAATATTGCAAATGACCGCACGGCTAGGATTAGCGACTTCAAACATCGGCAGTGCTGCAACTTTCAGGCGTCCTGGGTGCGAAGGCACTATCCCAGATGTAACCTTTGTAACTGAAAGAATAGCCCATAAAGTCAAAGACTGGAGAGTCTTGGAAATATATACAGCCAGCGATCACCAATATATATCGTTTTGTCTAAAAGCGGAAGATGACGCACAAGTCAGGGAGTCGGGTGAAAACACCCGAAAATGGAACGTCAACAAGTTAGACACGACTGTGCTTCTCCACGAAATCGACCGGCACGCTGGAGAATACATAACTGACGGGGATGCAAGATCAACGGTTAAACATACCATGGCCACAATTACGAGATGCTGCAACAAAGCAATGCCCAAAGCAAACAAAGCTCCCAAATGGAAAGCTGTATACTGGTGGAATGCCTCGATCGACGAATCAAGACGAAACTGCAAAAAAAATGAGAAGAAAATACACCAGAGCCAGGCGCAGAGGTGATGCAGAAACTGAACACAACGCATACAAAGAGGCCAAAAAACAGCTGCATTACTGCATATTTAAAAGCAAGAAGGACAAATGGGAGGAGCTGAGATCCGATATTAATAAAAACCCATGGGGTCTCGGATACAAAGTCGTTATGCAGAAACTTGGATTGAGAAACCCAGTGAAAAATATGGATGAAGACATAATGCTAAATATTGTTAGCACTTTATTTCCAGACCATAACACCAGAGTAGACGGTACGGAAACAGGATCCAACACCAACATACCCTTGTTTACCAGAGAAGAACTGCAAACAGCGGCTCGCAGTCTCAAGAACAGGAAGGCACCAGGCCCTGATGGAATACCTGCAGAGGTCATCAAAGAGATAGCAACAAATCGACCCGAAATGCTACTAAGGATGTATAACGGCTGTCTAACGGAGGGAATATTTCCAGATGTCTGGAAAGAACAAAAACTTGTTCTCATCAGCAAGGGTAAAGGTGACATAAGATCACCATCATCTTATAGACCGCTGTGTATGCTGGATACTGCAGGCAAACTACTGGAGCGTTTAATCAAACCTAGGCTCGAAGAAGCCATAAAAGACGCAGGAGGTCTCTCACGTAGGCAATATGGATTTCGACCTGGAAAATCGACAATAGGAGCCCTAAAAGATGTAATAAACACCGTTGAAGCAGCCAACATATAAACCACTTTTCGAGACCAGTCATTCTCTTAGCGACCCTAGACATAAAAAACGCCTTTAACAGTCTAAGGTGGGTGGACGTGATACATACTCTGGAGACCATTTTCACTATCCCGAAGTATTTATTAAGAATAGTAAAGGATTACCTAAATAACCGAGTGCTGAAGTATGACACCAACCAAGGCATGAGAAAAACGCAAGTCACTTCAGGCGCCGCGCAAGGATCCATTCTAGGGCCAGATCTCTGGAATGCCACTTATGATGAGATCTTAAAGATAGAGATGCCGGACGACACTTTCCTCGTGGGATACGCTGACGACATTGCGGCTGTCATCACAGCGAGAAATACAGAGGACGCTCAACGCAGACTACGGCAGGTCATGATCCGCACCAAGAGCTGGTTGGACTCCCACGGCCTACAATTGGCGATGCACAAAACGGAACTGTTGCTACTAACCAGAAGACACATTCCAATAGAGCTAGAAATGCATATAGGCGACCTAGTTATCCCCACTAAGCCATCGATTAAATACCTTGGAATAAGACTGGACTCAAAGCTGACTTACGCAAAGCAGATCGAATACGCAACGTCAAAAGCAGCTAAGATAACAGCACAACTAAGCAGACTCATGGCGAACGTCGGCGGACCTCTTCCAAGCAGGAGGAAACTACTTATGGAGGCCTGTAACAGTGTACTTCTTTATGGATCGGAAATCTGGGCCCCAGCTCTAGAAACTCAGACCAGATCGAAAAAGTTACTATCCGTGCAGAGAACAGCAGCTCTACGGGTGACGTCAGCGTACCGCACCGTATCAGCACAAGCTGTCCTAATTATAGCTGGAATGATACCCATAGATCTTCAAGCAATGGAGCGCCGGATGATTTTCAATGCGAAGCAAAACCCGGGTCAGACACAAAACGCAGCGACCATACGGCAAGAAATATTAGAAAAGTGGCAAATTCGTTGGAGAAATGAAAAACAGGGCAGGTGGACGCATAAACTGATCACCGACGTAAAAATGTGGTTCAATAGGAAAAATGGCGAAGTAAACTATTACATTACTCAGATGCTAACTGGCCATGGGTATTTTCGAAAATACCTCAACCGCATGGGACAATGTAATTCCCCATATTGTATATACGAGGAGGAACAAGTTTTAGACGACGCCGAACACACTTTCTTCAATTGCCCCCGTTGGATCGAGCGCCGCAGACAGCTCGAAAGAGAGATCGGTACAACATCAGCAACGAGTATTGTGCCGAAAATGCTAATCAGTGAGGGCAACTGGAACGCCGTAAGATGTTTCGTAGAACACGTCCTCCGCAGCAAGAAAACGGATATGGACGCAGTGGCGTAATTAAACTATGCGGAGCCTGGACGCAGGCACAAAATGATTAATTGGTAAAGCACCACATAGGGGCCACCTCGAAGTAATGCGAAAGCGGTTCCGAGGTGGTATACATCCCCCGATGGTGGCACGTGGTGGGTTTTTAGCCGGTATCATGTTGGAGTCCGGCATACGACGAGTTTGACGATCTCGTTAGATGCGTAAAGCATTTTCCCATCCGTCCCGCAAAAAAAAAAAAAAAAAAAAAAAAAAAAAAAAAAATATTTTAATATTTTAATATTTTAATATTTTAATATTTTAATATTTTAATATTTTAATATTTTAATATTTTAATATTTTAATATTTTAATATTTTAATATTTTAATATTTTAATATTTTAATATTTTAATATTTTAATATTTTAATATTTTAATATTTTAATATTTTAATATTTTAATATTTTAATATTTTAATATTTTAATATTTTAATATTTTAATATTTTAATATTTTAATATTTTAATATTTTAATATTTTAATATTTTAATATTTTAATATTTTAATATTTTAATATTTTAATATTTTAATATTTTAATATTTTAATATTTTAATATTTTAATATTTTAATATTTTAATATTTTAATATTTTAATATTTTAATATTTTAATATTTTAATATTTTAATATTTTAATATTTTAATATTTTAATATTTTAATATTTTAATATTTTAATATTTTAATATTTTAATATTTTAATATTTTAATATTTTAATATTTTAATATTTTAATATTTTAATATTTTAATATTTTAATATTTTAATATTTTAATATTTTAATATTTTAATATTTTAATATTTTAATATTTTAATATTTTAATATTTTAATATTTTAATATTTTAATATTTTAATATTTTAATATTTTAATATTTTAATATTTTAATATTTTAATATTTTAATATTTTAATATTTTAATATTTTAATATTTTAATATTTTAATATTTTAATATTTTAATATTTTAATATTTTAATATTTTAATATTTTAATATTTTAATATTTTAATATTTTAATATTTTAATATTTTAATATTTTAATATTTTAATATTTTAATATTTTAATATTTTAATATTTTAATATTTTAATATTTTAATATTTTAATATTTTAATATTTTAATATTTTAATATATTAATATTTTAATATTTTAATATTTTAATATTTTAATATTTTAATATTTTAATATTTTAATATTTTAATATTTTAATATTTTAATATTTTAATATTTTAATATTTTAATATTTTAATATTTTAATATTTTAATATTTTAATATTTTAATATTTTAATATTTTAATATTTTAATATTTTAATATTTTAATATTTTAATATTTTAATATTTTAATATTTTAATATTTTAATATTTTAATATTTTAATATTTTAATATTTTAATATTTTAATATTTTAATATTTTAATATTTTAATATTTTAATATTTTAATATTTTAATATTTTAATATTTTAATATTTTAATATTTTAATATTTTAATATTTTAATATTTTAATATTTTAATATTTTAATATTTTAATATTTTAATATTTTAATATTTTAATATTTTAATATTTTAATATTTTAATATTTTAATATTTTAATATTTTAATATTTTAATATTTTAATATTTTAATATTTTAATATTTTAATATTTTAATATTTTAATATTTTAATATTTTAATATTTTAATATTTTAATATTTTAATATTTTAATATTTTAATATTTTAATATTTTAATATTTTAATATTTTAATATTTTAATATTTTAATATTTTAATATTTTAATATTTTAATATTTTAATATTTTAATATTTTAGTATTTTAATATTTTAATATTTTAATATTTTAATATTTTAATATTTTAATATTTTAATATTTTAATATTTTAATATTTTAATATTTTAATATTTTAATATTTTAATATTTTAATATTTTAATATTTTAATATTTTAATATTTTAATATTTTAATATTTTAATATTTTAATATTTTAATATTTTAATATTTTAATATTTTAATATTTTAATATTTTAATATTTTAATATTTTAATATTTTAATATTTTAATATTTTAATATTTTAATATTTTAATATTTTAATATTTTAATATTTTAATATTTTAATATTTTAATATTTTAATATTTTAATATTTTAATATTTTAATATTTTTATATTTTTGTATTTTTATATATTTATATTTTTATATTTTTATTTTTTTTTTATTTTTTTAATTTTATAATTTTTTGTCTTTATATTTTTATATTTTTTTAATTTTACATTTTTTATATTTTTATATTTTTATATATTTTTATATTTTTATTTTTTTAATTTTACATTTTTTATATTTTTATATTTTTATATGTTTATATTTTTATATTTTTATATTTTTATATTTTTTTTTATATTTTTATTTTTTTTATATTTTTATATTTTTTATGCTTTAATTTTATTATATTTTTATATTGTTATATTTTTATATTTTTATATTTTTATATTTTTATATTTTTATATTTTTATATTTTTATATTTTTATATTTTTATATTTTTATATTTTTGTATTTTTATATTTTTATATTTTTATATTTTTACATTTTTATATTTTTACATTTTTATATTTTTATATTTTTATATTTTTATATTTTTATATTTTCATATTTTTATATTTTTATATTTTTATATTTTTATATTTTTTTATTTTTATATTTTTATATTTTTATATTTTTATATTTTTATATTTTTATATTTTTTTATTTTTATATTTTTATATTTTTATATTTTTATATTTTTATATTTTTATATTTTTATATTTTTATATTTTTATACTTTTATATTTTTTTATATTTTTATATTTTTAAATTTTTATATTTTTATATTTTTATATATTTTATTTTTTTTATATTTATTATTATTTATTACAGTTAAAATGGATATTATTAACGACTTTAAAAGGAATTGACCTCGTAGGATTTCCTCTTCTTCCTTACGATATGGCAACTCTTTACCAATTGTGTGTTTATTTTATGAATTAAATACAAATGATGTATGAAGCTCATAACGAACACTAACACTACCACTAACGTACGTACATAAACATATGCTCACATCTGACTTTGAGCAAATACACACACACACAGACTTAGGCAATCATACCTCGATACATATGTTCATTCTCCTCAAAATTGCATGAAATGCCATAGTCTGAATGTGCTGCTGGCTGGCACAGCTTCAATTTGTTGCAACAGCAGCAATTTCTGCACACTCGTAAGCAATATGCACCACAAGCAGCAGTAGGAGCGGTAAACACATTGGATGCTCTATCTGGATGGATAGCGATAGCACAACTGTCATGGCTGGCTTTGAGGTATTGATTAGGTGCATTAGATACGCATAACTATGTGTGTACGTATGCCCCTATCTGTGTGTGTGTGTGTGTTTGTGTGTCTGTCACGTTCGAACGTGATGCGTAAACTTCAATTGTTTTTAATGAATGAAATAAAGTTATTTAAAAACGAAGTTCAATGAAACCCAGAATGAGGGTAGAGCCTGGGAAGAGGGTCAGGTAGAGAAGAAGAGAAGTAGCAATTTTTATATTTAGCACAAAAAATCGTCTACATTGTAATAATGAAAGCGTCGAGTCATGTAATAGCAAACAGTTAGAAGAGCGATGGAAGAGGAGGGGAGAGGCAAACAATCTTTCGTACACGGATACCCTTGGGTTTAAGGCTAAGAAAGGTTGGAAAAAGAGTTTAAATAAAGTTTTTAGTATTGTACTTGTAGTAACAGCAAATACTAGTAAATTAAATAGTTTGCGTTTTGCCTCTCTTTGGCAGGTATTTTAATGAACGTAGCACTAGAGTAAAATGTGTCGAAGACAGGAGAAGTAAAGAACTGTAAGCATAGAAAAGGGTTGACGGTTACCTTACTTAGGTAAAGGAACTATTTAAAAATTCTAACATATAATCCAAAATTTCGTATTTTAGCTGTCAGCTAAACTAAGTGTAGACCACCATTGACCTTATTGCCCTCTTTTGCCTTTACCTCCTTTACCATTACATCTAGGGCAAATACATTTCTAGTTAAAATAACACAAAAATTAACAATAGCATCGCTAGGTAAGGCGCTGACAGCGGAAGATTTTTGCACACCCGCAGCAGGAGCAGCTAACAGCGTAACGACAAGAAATTACAAATTTTTAATTAATTTGAGAGCATATTCGACGGCGCTTGGAAGATGGCAACAACAACAACAACGAGAACATCATCATGCAGTGAAAGGCATTTGACACCTTAACTAAATTGTAAACTGTAGTAGTTCCAATAAAACAACAAGCAAGACCCACAGCATGTTGTATGCACCATCACAGCTAACTAAGAAACTGTTGTGAACACCAATAGGGGAGCACAAACGAATTTTACAACTACATAGGTAAAGTTTCTAATAAGGCACAACAGAGCATCAAGGGAATCCCCCAGGCAGCGCAACGCATGCACGCACAACACGAAGTTGCTAAAACTCTTAAGATTTTGAGATTTTTGATGCAGCTTAGATGTATAGGCGGCGTCATCATGACATAGTTAAGTTTTTAATTTAAACTTCCTAGGAGAATAGAATAGGAACTTCCTCTTTATGGCTTATGGAACAAATTAAAACAAGACATATTATTTGAGAAGAAATAAGAAGGCGATTTATAAAAATTTTTGTTTATTTAGTATTTAATAAGATAGATTGAAAAAAGTTTTAAGATTCTAAAGACACCATCAAATTTTAATAAGGAATCATTTGCCTAATTTTTAAATCATAATAAATAATTACTCGACGTGCTTATCTACTGCAAATCTTTACTTTATCTACGTTAAACACAAAGCGTGAAAAACAAAATGATATTCTACATCAATACTTTTTACAATCATGCCAGCAAAAAAGCTGTGGAGCAAGTATGTTAAGTTTTAGGTAAGAAAAATGCTACTTAACTATCATCAGTGTATTAAGTGTCGCGTCTGTGTGTTATATCTAGGCATCTGTGTGAAGTTATCAATTATAAAGAAACTTTGAGATTTTATGGTTTCAACATGGACGAAAGTTTTTAGATTTCTAAAGTAGTCATAACTAATTTAAAATATGCAATAATTAGAAAATTACACCAGAAAGGATCCGCTAATTCTAAAGTCTTAAATTATATATTTCTGACGCTATTTTATTGTCAATATTAATATTTGTAATATTTTAAATATTTGGCAAAGAGGGTAGAAAGAAC
The DNA here is from genome assembly GCA_964034835.1 of Muscina levida. Classification (NCBI taxonomy): domain Eukaryota; kingdom Metazoa; phylum Arthropoda; class Insecta; order Diptera; family Muscidae; genus Muscina; species Muscina levida. The sequence continues at coordinate 135,396,859 of OZ035883.1, forward strand.
ACCAACACATTTATGCCATCTAATGTAAAACATCGGAAGTACCCTTCCGAGTATGCGCAGATTACTGATGAATGCCCCAAATAGGATCATGCACTATCCGCCATACAAAAATAAAAATGTCATCCAGGAAATCAAGAGACGAGTATTAATCGCAAACAGCTGCTACTATGCGCCGAGCAAGCGTTTTAATGATAACCAGACACTGATCTTGCCTGTCTTTCTCGACAGCGCAAAGTCCTGGGTAATGACGCAAAATATTTGCACCCATCATCGTTAACGGCAAGTACCGTCGTCGAATGAATCATGAGCTGTACAAGGACATCGACGTAGTCGAGCCCGTTCAAACAGATCGAATGCGCTGGTTTTGGACACGTTGTACGAATGTACGAAAACGCCGCGGATCGAAAAGTCTTCGGCAATAGACCCGTGGGACCGGCCGTGTCATAGTGGTTAGAACACGCGACTACCATGCGGGAGATCGCAGGTTCAAACCTGGCTCCAGTCATCTTAAAAAATTGTTCTTTCATTGTCGGCTCCCCTCGAATGTTGTTGATAGCAACTTCGCAGTATTAAGTGTAAGAGATTCTCAAACAGTGACGTTCGCATTCGTCGATAGACAAGTAGGTGCCGTTAGTTGTGAATCTAAAAATAGAAAGCGTGTTAATTCACAACAACGCGAGAAGCTATCACATACCTTATTCATAGGGTGCAAAGGAAAATTAAGTTTAAGTTTTAATAGACACGATGCGTGGCGCAGGAGAGGGTGACCAAAAACTCCGTTGGATGGACCAGGTGATAGAGCTGTTATCTAAGCTTGGTGTGACAACCTATCTATGGAGCAAAAAAAACCAAGATGCCATTGACTATGCCTGTGTCCATCGGACACAATTGCACAGGAGTTTTGTGCGCTGCGAGGATGCTTTTTTCGCGCACCGTTGAGTAAAGTTCTCATTAGATTTGAGATGCTTTCTTCCCTTAAGGTTTGTGATGATAGAGAAAAAGGCACAGCAAAGGGCGCTGACGAGACATTGTGGTTAATGTCGTCATACTATATATAATACATTTCACAACTCTTGATTAAAAACCTATTGCCAATAATAAATAATTGTCAATCGTAATGATTTTAAATCGAACTATTACAATATTATATTTTTAAAATCTTAAATTTTTTCAATATTTTGAATATTTTTAATGTATTTAATATTTTTTATATTATTAATATTTTTATTATTTTTTATTTTTTTTAATTTATTTAATATATTTAATATTTTCAGTATTTTTAATATTTGTAATATTTGTAATATTTTTTATATTTTTAATATTTTCAAAATTTGTAATATTTTAAATATTTTTAATATTTTTAAAAAGCGTTAATATTTTTAATATTTTTAGTATTTTTTATATTTTTAATGTTTTCCATATTTTTAATATATTTAATATTGATATTGTCATAGTTTAATATTTTTAAAATTTTAAATATTTTAAATATTTGTAATATTTTTAGTATTTTTAATATTTTTAATATTTTTAATATTTTTAATATTTTTAATATTTTTAATATTTTTAATATTTTTAATATTTTTAATATTTTTAATATTTTTAATATTTTTAATATTTTTAATATTTTTAATATTTTTTATGTTTTTAATATTTTTAGTAATTTTATAATTTTGAATATTTTTATTATTTTTAATATTTTTATTTATATTTTTTTTTGAAATATTATGATTCAGACATCTCTGCACTATAATTATAAGACTCTAAGTCTTGCCGTGCAGATTGCCCAATAAATAAACTAGTATTTTTAATATTTTTAATATTTTTAATACTTTTATTATTTTTTATATTTTTAATATTTTTAATATTTTTCATATTTTTAATATTTTTAATATTTTTAATATTTTTAATATTTTTAATATTTTTAATATTTTAAGTATTTTTAATATTTTTAATATTTTTAATATTTTTAATATTTTAATATTTTAATATTTGTGATATTTTTAACTGTTTAAATATTTTCAATATTTTTAATGTTTAAAAAATTTTTATTGTTTTTAATATTTGTAATATTTAGAATAGTATTAGTATTTTTAATATTTGTAATATTTTTAATATTTATAATATTATATAATATTTTTAATGGTTTTAAATTTTTTGGTATTTATATTAGTTTTAATATTATTAATATACTAGCTGGCCCGGCAGACTTCGTCCTGCCTCCAAATTTTTGTAAAATTTGTTGAGTATAGTTGAAATCTAAAAACGATTGGTTTATTTTTTTGACCTCTAAAATATTGCAATATAAAGGGCGAGGTTTTCCCGGACAAATTTTGTTATTCATATATCTTAAAGGTTATTATATATTATTATAAGAATTGCTAAAACGGATCAGCAGTGTCGTTCATGATGTGATGAAAACTTACTTATTGATAGGCATATATTCTAAAACCTCATTTTTAAGCCGATTGACTGACATATAACTTTCTTCGTTGGTGTACTGGGTGATTGTACCTTTTTATCCTAAGGAGTTCGAATTTCCAAAATGCATTCATTAGGCTCAGCAACCCCATTAACCGTATGGTCTAGGTGATTTCAACAGTTATTCCTATTTTCGTTATTGTCCCCACTTTGTGAAGCTCTCTAATTCAGTAGGAAGTGCGCCATTATAAAAGTTAGTCGTTCTTCTTTAAGCCCTTTTGCGGTCTGGGTGACCATCTACAGCCAATCCTTAACTTTCACTGAAATTTTGGGACAAATGGGGTCAACCGTTTTCACAATTAGTGGTGACAACAAAATGTCCATTTTTTTTTATATATATAGACTTCTGAATAACTATGATGTTAAAAAAAGTGACTAAATGACATTCCAAAAATTAAGTGTATCATAAGCTAAACACCGGCATCTGGTTCCAAACATACATTCAAAATTTTCTCATGCCAAAAAAAATCATATATTTTAAGTTTAAGTAAAATCGGACAATCGATATAAATTTTCGAAATAATTCAACCCCAGCAAAATCAACTGCTGGTCCATATATACAAAAAAATTCTCATAATAAAACAAATATACATTCTAAATTTCAGTCAAAATGTTTAATTCGTAAAAATTTTCATTATAATTCCACCATAGCGACACCTACCGGGTCAATTTATACAAAATTTTTTTTCTCAAGGTTCCACAAACATAATTTCTAAATTTCAGTTAAATTGGTACATGCATTCAAATTTTCGATATAAATCCACCCTAGCGCCATCTACCGGGTCCATTTGTATATAAAATTTTTTCTGATGATAAAACAAACATGGATTCTGAATTTCAGTTAAATTCACCCATTCGTTTAAATTTTGATTGTAAACCGACCCCAGCGCCATCTACCGGGTCCATTTGTACATAAAATGTTTTCTCATGATCAAATGAATATCCATTCTAAATTTCAGTTGAATTGGTACATGCATTCAAATTTTCGATATAAATCCACCCTAGCGCCACCTGGATTTGATTTTTTTCAACACAAACAATCTACGGAAAATTTCGAATCGAATAAAAAAAAAATCAGCCAAATCGCTCCAGCCGTTCTCAAGTGATGGTATTACGTGGACCATTTCATTTTTATATATATAGATTTAATATTTTTATTCATATTTTAAATATTTTGATAAATTTTTAATATTTCTAATATTATTAATATTCATATTGTTTTTGATATTTGTAATATTTTTAATTTTTAAAATCTTTTTAATATTTTAAATCTTTAAAAAATTTTTACATTTATTTTGGTTTTTTTTCATTTTTATATTTTTTATATTTTTGATATTTTTGATATTTTTGATATTTTTAATATTTTTAATATTTTTAATATTGTTTATATTTTTAATATTTTATATATTTTTAATACTATTAAATTTTTAATATTCTTGTTTTTTGTCATGTATTATGTGACAGAAGATTATGCGTAAGACATCATTTTCAAATTAACCACAATGTCACAAAGCAAATGAATACTTTACCCAAAGCGAGTGTGTGCAATGTGTTATACATTCAAACGGACAACTCGAGGATATTTGGGTTTGGTCAGTTTAATATTTTTTTTTTTGGTAGTAAGCAGAACCACTGAAATCCCATTTTTATTAGTATTCTACTTAAATTTGCTTTAACTGTGGTCAAACCTAGTCTTTTTAAACTTTCTTCGCAAATTTCTTGACATTTTTTATTATTTCGGCAAAAGAAACCCTCATATAATAGTTGAGAACATCTAATTAACAACATATTTATTTTCCTCTACTTTTCATATTTAAACGTGGTTTAATCTATTTCTAACCCTGTAAGCTGGTGCCCCCCTCCTCCCCCACTTAGGTGTAGGCTTTCAAAGATTTACTAAAATTTCTTGCAATTTATTAAGAGTATTTGCTCTTACGAGGATTCTTTCATTTACAGTTACAGCTGCACCTTGTGCGTGTAAATACCAAAAAAAAAAACGAATGAAGGTAATTGTATAGTTTTCTGTTGTGTAGTGTGTGTATGCAATTCCGTTTTTTTTTCTTTCGTTCTTTTTTCTCATTTACATATGTTTGTATATGTTCTCTATATCCCCTTGGATATGTGTGCAAATTTTTTTATTAGTATAATTCTTGTTTTTTATATATATTTTTGTGAAACATTTCCACTTTGATTTCGTTCATTCTGAGTGTATGTATGTGTGTTGGTGTTTTTTTGTTGTTGTATTATTCTATACGAAAAGCCAACGACCCACTTTCTCAAACCAAATGCGGTAATGTTGATGTGGTTACTGGGTTACCAGGCTCCCAATGCATAAGAGAAGAACTTTCTTCTGCTCATCATCAGCGTCATGTGGCTGGCTGGCTGGCTGACTGGAATCTCATAAACGTGTATGCATCATGTGAGAGCTCCGGTACGCCGCCAGAGCCATATTCAGAGCCTGTTTGTATCTTTAACGGTTTGAAGATAAGGATGACGTTGATGATGACGTTGACGTTGAAGGCGTTGATGACGATGATGGTGTTTAGAGGCCCAGTGTTGTTACTTTTGTTTAAGAATTTTTTTCGCTAAATTCATTAAGTTTTTTTTTTCTTTTTTTTCGCAGAAAACAAGTAGTGAGGCCAGGCAGTGTCCGTAACTTTGCCAGACTGAGTGATTGCCGGGTAATATTTGTGTTTTCAGTAAAGTATTGTGCTTAAGTATCCTTTTGTCGATTTCATTGACAGCTTAAGTTGTTTTTTTTTTGTTCGTCCCATAAGTGTCAATGTTTGATTTCATAAAAAGGCTTATGGATTGGTAATTTAAAAAATGTGGTTTTACCTGTCAGTTGAACCAGATTTATATATTGGATTTCGGAACATACCTAAAATGAGACCAAGAGTTGAAAAGTGAAATTAATATAAATGATTGGCAAATTATGTCATTGCTATATAGTACGAGAGAGTGCATAAAAAAAGTTAAAAATAAGACAAAATGGATGGTTATAACAGTGAAACCTTGTTAGGCTAACATCTGATTAAAACAAAAATTTTTACATAATAAGATACGGTAAAATTTTTTAAAAATCGATAAAATATAAAAACACAAAACAAATATTTATAAGGACAGGTTTTAGTTAAAGCTGTGACGAAACGATTTCCCGAAAATAGCAAAGTCTGTTGTTCTTTGGAAGCCAACGGGTGTTGATCTGCATTTTTTCTATTGCCTTTGATATACAGGATGTGTTTGTTATTCATTCTTTACAAAACTGCAATTATTCTTATAGTTCAATTTACATATTATAGCTGGCGCTGTAGCCATTTGCGACAAGTATTTAACGTATGAGTTACAAACAATATCACATGACGTATACGCCTTAAGGCAATATTATTTTGAATAATCTTCATATTTTGTGGCAGTTTTTATCACAATGGATTTTATGGACTTAGTGAGTCTGATAATTTAGACTGCTACACTAATCTATAACAGTTACTGTTATTTGCAAAAAAAATGCAGTCACTTTAAGGTATATTGAATCTTTTTTCGAATATTTTTTTAAATATTAAATTTTAAAAAAATTCCCCTTTTCGACGTGAGTTTCCCGAAAATCAGCTTCGAAGATAGAAAATAACTATGGCGACTGGTTAAGCTGTATTAAGTAGGTTCCACTGTGTATACTAAAATAAAAACCTTACACAAAACCATACCCTTTCATATCAATTTACCAATTTCGTGGAATAAATATGTATATATTATTCGAAATTGAAGTCATGGCTACGACACCGCCAAAGTGTTTTTGTCAAGACGAAACAAAAATATGTTATAAATGCAACATAATTAATTATTGCATAAAGTGCATTGCTACAAGTTCATGCTCTGTGAGGTTTTACGATTATAAATTGATTCTTATCGCAAAAAGTACATCTGTAAGTATTGAAATGTTATAGCAGCTAGCCAACAACATTGTTGCAACAGGTTAAAAGTAGTATGAGAAAAATTATTGTCAATAACATCTTGTTATAATACAAATAGTAAGCAGACACCAACTGTAATGAATAACGAATTTTATAGATCAATTTAAGTTATATGTATCTAAATACACTAATATTGATAACCACAATCAGCTATAGAAGAGCCTAAAACGTGACAAATTTTCCTATACGATACTTGCTAACTTAAAATCGATATTAAATTATTATGGTATGTAACTTGATAAAACGAATGATGCAGAACTTCTTCTTTTTGGGGCTACTTTCACGTGCAGTTCTTAGAGTTGAGTCCCAAGAGCTCATTATTTAAATATGGATATAAGTTGGCAATGCGGTATTTAGAAATTTGTTAAAAATTATTTAATAAAACTACAAGTTAATATTTTAATAGTAAAGACTATTTATATATGAAATTTAAATACTGATTTTCCAATCAAATGTTTTTTGCCATGTTTGTTGGCAACTCAGTATGTTGCAATTTTTGTAATACTTCGCTTTTACACTTTGATATCGGTTTTATTAAATATTTCCAAATGCAGCTAAACATTATTAATTCTATATTACCCCAAATGCTGCTCATTATTTACTTTTTTAACTTATTTGGCAATGCGGTATTTGTCAATTAGTTCAAAATTAGTTGGCAATGCGGTATTTACAAATTAGTTAAATATAATTTATGAAGACTATAAGTTTTTAATTTAATAGTAATGGCTACTTATATATGAAATTTAAATACTGATTTTCAAATCTAATGTTTTTTGCCATGTTTGTTGGCAACGCCATATGTTGCAATTTTTATAATAGTTCACTTTTACAATTTTTTATCGGTTTTATTAAATATTTCCAAATGCTAATGTTTTAAATTACGCCAAAAGCTGCTTATTTAACTTTTTGATCTTAATTGGCAATGCGGTATTTGGCAATTAGTTTGAAATTATTTAATGCAATACAACAATTTATATAGGAAATTAAAGTTCGGATTTTCAAATTAAATTTGTCTTGCTATGTTTGTTGGCAACGCTATATGCGTATTTGTCAGTTAGTTCGAAATTATTTAATAAATTAATATGATTGCAAGTTATTAACTGAACGGTAAAGGCAATTTATATAGGAAATTGAAGTTCTGCTTATCAAATTTCTTTCCTGTTTACATGTTTGTTGGCAACGCAATATATTGCAATAGGAAATTGAAGTTCTGCTTATCAAATTTCTTTCTTGTTTACATGTTTGTTGGCAACGCAATATTTTGCGATTTTCACAATACTTGGATTTAACACTTTTATGTCGGCTTTATTAAATATTTCTAATTGTTTGTATTTAATTGTTGTAATTAGCTGTTCATTTTTTACTTCTTGATTTTATTTGGCTATGCGGTTTTTGCTTATTAGTTCGAAATTATTTAATAAGAGTGTGAGTTATTATTAGAACAGCATAGACAATTTTTTAGGAAATTGAGCAATTCAATATTTTACACTAAGAATTTAATATTGAGATTTCACTGAAAGTTATATTGTTAATAATTTTGTATCACATCCAATGTTTGTTATTATTAGCATTAATTGGCAACAATGATTTTGGTAATCAGTGAAAAAATTTTTTTTTGTTAATAATTTTCTATCACATCCAATGTTTGTTATTATTATCATTAATTGGCAACACTGATTTTGGTAATCTGTGAAAACAATTTTTTTCAATGTGGACAACTATATGATATTTGTAAGTTCTGCTTTTAAACTTATATTTGTAATTTTATCTTAGTTGGCAACGCCATATTTTTAGCATTTCGATATTTTTGTTTAAAAACGTAATATTAGGACTTTTTGTTTTTTTTTCTATGTAAATTGGTTGTATGTCACATCCATTAATTTTTAGTTGGCAACGTCTTTTGTCAATATTTTAATTTAACAGATTAAATATTGACACTTACGTGTTTCTCCTCCACTGAGAGTTAATAAGTTTTATATCAAGTTTATATATTGTCAATTATTGTGTTGTAGTTGCCAACTCTACTTTGAATCATTGGTAATGTATTTATTATTAAAACTAGTTTTTTTAAAGTTCGACCACTAATATTAGAGTTATTTGTTTTCTGTGCTATATTCTCTGCTATTCCATTGAAAGTTATATTATTTTATATCACGTCCAATGTGATTCCTGTTTATTTTTAGTTGGCAATGTATTTATTATGGAAATAAAAAAAACCCACTTACATAAGATATTTAAATTATGCTGTAAACACTATATTCAATTAAACTTAGTTGGCAACGCCACCTGTTGATCATTTTAATGCATTTCAATATTGTCCCCTAAAAATTGAAGATGGATTCTTGTGCTATATTCTCCTCTATTTCACTGAAAGTTATATATAGTTTTATATCACGTCCAATGTGATTCTTGTTTATTTATAGTTGGCAACACATCATTGTGAATCTGTGACAATGTATTTACTATGGAAACATTTTTTTTAAATAAATACCACTTACATTATATATTTAAGTTATGCTGTAAACATTATTTTCCATTAAACTTAGTTGGCAACGCCATCTGTTGAGCATTTCAATGTTTTTCCCTAAAAATTTAATATGGATACTTGTGCTATATTCTCCGCTATTCCACTGAAAGTTATATAGTTTTATATCACGTCCAATGTGATTCCTGTTTATTTTAAGTTGGCAACACTACATTGTGAATCTGTAACAATGTATTAATTATGGACATTTTTTTTTTTAAAAAAAAAATCACTTACATTAGATATTTAAGTTATGCTGTAATTACTATATTCCATTAAACTTAGTTGGCAACATCATCTGTTGAGCATTTCAATATTTTGTCCTACAAATTTAATATGGATACTTGTGCTATAATCTCCGCTAATTCACTGAAAGTTATGTAGTTTAATATCACGTCCTGTGATGGCCTGTCATGTGATTCCTGTTTATTTTTAGTTGGCAACACTACTTTGTGAATCAGTAATAATGTATTTATTATGGAAGCATTTTTTTTTAATAAAAAAGCACTAACATTTGATATTTAGTTATGCTGTATACGTTATATTCTATTAAACTTAGTTGGCAACGCCATCTGTTAAGCATTTCAATGTTTCCCTTTAAAAATTTAATATTAAGACTTCTCCTTCTATTCTCTATTCTGTAGAGAGTAAATTTGTTTTATGTCACATCCAATGTTATTCATTATTTTTCTGCTTTTTTCCTTTGAATGTTAATTAATTTTATATCAAGTTTAAATATTGTCAATTATTGTGTGGTAGTTGGCAACACTATTTTTTTTTGTAATTCTGTGACAATGCCTTAGTTTTAGTTTCTATACTATATTTTATCTAATATAGACTACTCACATAAGAAATTAAAGATTTTAAATCTGCTTTACAAACTTTAAATTTTTTGTGTTCATAGTTGGCAATGCCATCTTTTATACCCTTTTTAATGTTTCCCTTAAAAAAAAACTTAATATTGGTTCTTACTATTTTCTCCCCAATTCCGCGGAGAGTTAATTAGTTTCATATTACTCTAAAAAAAAAGTTTTTGCTTTACTATCTTGTGTTGAGCTTTCAGTTGGCAACACCGTTGCTCTTACGAATTATCCACGCAAATGAGTTGCAGTTTCACATTCTAAACACATTGCATAATGAGGAAAGTGTTATAGGGGATACAGCGGTGGTGAAAGTACTAAGGGTATAGTATCTACGGTCTCAAGTAGAGATGATATACACATGTACGTATCTCACGCCGCCCTCCAGCACATATGCCAGAGTGAAGTGTTGGCTTGGCTCGCGTTATAAGCCATGGCATCTTAAACACTATTTCGTTATGCCTGAACTAAAGTATGTAGATGTGTTTTTTTTTGTGTTTGCTAGGTGAAGGTGGCGGGCGGAATTCCTTTTGCATTTCATAGCAAAAAGTTGTTAATTTTAGCGAAACTAAAAACCGCCAAAAATAGATTAAACAACCGCCATATATGTATACATATATACATAGATGCATGTAGTACATATTTATATTGCATGTGTATGCACATGTTGACGATGATGATGATATGCAGCGGTGCAAAGTTGCAAACATACATATGAAGGGGAGAGAAAACGTAATGTGGCAAACAAAAGTAAGAAAAAAATAACAAAAAACTAATTTAAGCTTATAACAGGAAACGGAAATGAACAAACGAGCGGTGATGAAAATGTGGCCAAGTGTGGGAAAATTGGTGTCGGCAAGTTTCAGCCGTCTGTCTCTTTCTTTAACACTCTCTCTTCTAGGCTAACTAAACCAACTCCTTTGAAATTAGTCAAAGTTTTTCAAAAACTTTGCCTTTGCCTTTTGCCGAAATCATGCCAAAAACCTCGACAAAATGTTGGTAATGTAATAAAAAGCTTAAGCAGCAAATGATTTATAATCTTCCAGCAGGAAAATGTATAGAGCAAACTGTTGTTACTGTTAGAGGGGGTGGCAAAGATGTTTGCCGGGTAAGTACATATTAACATATATACGCGCGCGCCAAACATCGCTGTGAATGTAGCCAAGGATTAGCAGGAAATTTGGCAATAAATCTAAATCGACTCTCACACTTTCACCTGGAGTGTCTATGGATTCTCTGTATACTATGTACTGAAGAAGGGAATCTTATCCAGATAGAAAACTATAAATTTATAAATTTGTTTATAATGACGAAAACTCATAATGTTTGCCAATACCAATTCCAGGTAGCTACTACTAGCTGCATAGGTTTACATTGTATTCCTTTCACAATTCTCCTGTGGGATATGACTTTTGGTAGTTGGCTCACTACGATCTTGTTGCAAAAATTCATTGTACTCTTTGCCGGGAAAAACTCATTGATACGTTAAATGGTTGGCTATGTTATGCTGTAACGCCTTTAGCGTTTTATTGCCACAACAACAACAACAAAAACAACATAAATCTCTGGCTACAAAATTGCTGTGTTTTCTCTAACCCTTACTCTATAAAATACGATGGCAAAAACAACAGAAACTGTTATAACATTACCGGCATGTTAAATTGATTCATGGCCGCCTATGTGTGATTAGAGAAGCAACTGGCGAGCGGGGTGGGTGGGAGTGTACCTTTATGGATACCTGCCTATAATTTTATTGTTATAATCATAAATGTTTTTGGTTGGCTGATTGGCTGGCTGGCAGCGTGAAATGGCATTGAAGATTTAGTGCGCGCGATTTATACGTAAATAGGTTTAGGATAATGTATTTGTAAATGCCATTTAATAAGGCCGGAGATTTTAGGCTCACTAGTAGGATTTATTGGGTAATTTTTCAAAATAACACAACACATCGGAGAGAGGATATTCGTTGTTGTTGTTTAGTAATGGTAAAGAAAAAAAATGTTGTAGGACTAGAAAAAAAGAAAGGGAAACTGGTGTAGGAATTTCGCCTGTACTTACAAGGGGATTATACAAATTACAGAAAATTATATTGCTAGGTTTTTGTGAAAATGCTGTTACATTGTATCTTTGTACATCCCTGGTAATTTGGGACTCAATTCTGAGAACTGCATGTGAAAGTAGCCTCAAAAAGAAGAAGTTCTGCATCATTCGTTTTGTCAAGTTACATTCCATAAAATATAGTCTACGGCAACTTCCTTATGTTACATTAACTGCCTACCAAATTTCATTGAAATCGCTTCAGCAGTTTACATGTATTTGAGTCACATACAGACAAACTTCACTACAGTACAACATTTTTCAACTCATTGATTTGAGACTCAATTCTGAGAATTGCACGTGAAAGTAGCCCCAAAAAGAAGAAGTTCTGCAACATTCGTTTAGTCAAGTAACATGCCATAATAATTTAATATCGATTTGAAGTTAGTAAATATCGTATTGGGGAATGTGTCACGTTTTAGGATCTTTTGTAAAAATATATAGCGCTATTACAGTGAGCTAATACCGTAAATTTCTGAAGGTGTTGAACGAAATGCATCAAAATCAATAAATATTTAAAAGCAGTGAATGAAATTACAAACTCTGGCGTTGCCAACTAAAGAAAATATATGTAAACTAAAGGGAAATATAGAATTTTTCACTAGATTTGGTAATTGTATTATGAGATGTACATATTTAAAAGAAAACGATAATTCGTTTCCATAATAAATACATTAACAACGAGTGTGTTGCCAACTAATAACAAAACACAACAAATTTAGAATATTTCTGCTCAACTAATTAAATTCAGATGAAATATGGTTTTCTTAAAACTAACAACTAATATAATGCAAAAAACATAAAATATCGCGTTGCCAACTAACATTAAAAAACAAATTTATTGTATGCCAATTTTTAAACTATTATATAACAATTTGTGAGAAAATCTTCGTATTCTCATAAAAAAATTATTAATACAATCTCTCAGTATTAATATAATTTCAAAGGAGTGCAATAACAGCGATGCCAACTAAGATAAAATATATATGACAAACAGGTGTTGGGATAAAATAAAACTGTTTTAATCTCGGTAAAAGTCTAAATTTCAATTAATAATAAAATTTAATAGCTTAAATTGTAAAAAATCACAAAGTATTGCGTTGCCATCTAACATAATAGGGCATAGCATTTTAAATTTCATAAAAAATTAACTATATTGGTGAAATAATAATATATTGTGATATTATAAAATAAAATTACTAAAAAATTAACTATATTGGTGAAATAGTAATATATTGTGATATTATAAAATAAAATTACTAAAATTGCATTAGAATCAATTACATTAGTGTCATATAACTTTTGATTTCATTATTATATGTTTGTTAGTTGGCAACTCGATATTTCTGAATATGTTACAAACATTTAATATCACTAAAAATAATAGATGTAATAATTGAAATTTCTTATCTAGAAATTTAAAAAATTTATATTCTTATTTTCATTTTAGTTGGCAACGCAACGTTTTGTAAATTTTCAATAATTTACATTTAAATAAACAGCTAAACAGCTGTTTGTTGCCATTATTTTGATAATCTTAATTGGCAATTGAAAGATTATATTAAATTCTTTTTATTACAATGTTAACAATTATGGCAGAAGTTATTTTTATAAATTGTTCTGCATTTTTATATATTAGTTGGCAATGCGATGTGAAGTGTTATATGAATTTTACAATATTTTAATCTTATTTCACCTGGTCTTGATAAGGCTAAAGTTATTTGGTTGTTATTGTTTTTATTTAATTGGCAACACTATTTTAAATGATTTATTTTTGAAAATCTGAAAAACTTGTGCAACAGTCTTACTATTTCTATTAAAAAGTATATATTTTCTTAAATTTTTGATATACTTATTTTTTTTTTACTCGATTTCTGTGTTAGTTGGCAACGCAATGGGTTGTGCATTTTGCATTATATTATTTTTGTACTTTATGGCTATCTTATTTTACCGTAACCTAATAAGGCTAATGTTAATTTAGTTGTTAATGTATTAATATTTAATTGGCAACACTATTTTAAAATAGATGGTAATCGTGTTTGTTTCGAAAACAAATGATTTTTTTTTGAAAATCTGAAAAACTTGTGCAACAGTCTTAATATTTCTATTAAAAATTCTATATTTTTTAAATTTTTCATATACTTATTTTTTACACGATTTCTGTGTTAGTTGGCAACGCAAGGAGTTGTGAAGTTTGCATTATATTATTACTGGTGCAACAGTTTCAAAATTGCTACTAAAAATTCTATATTTTCTTAAATTTTTCATATAATTATTTTGCATTATATTATTTTTGTACTTTATGACTATCTTATTTTACTGGAACCTAATAAGGCTAATACTAATTTAGTTGTTAATATGTTAATATTTAATTGGCAACACTATTTTAAAATAGATGGCAATCTTGTTTGTTTCGAAAACAGTCTTAATATTCCTATTAAAAATTCTATATTTTCTTAAATTTTTCATATATCTATTTTTTACACGATTTCTATGTTAGTTGGCAACGCAACGAGTTGTGAAGATTGCATTATATTATTACTGGTGCAACATTTTCAAAATTGCTACTAAAAATTCCAAATTTTCTTAAATTTTTCATATAATTATTTTTTTACTCGATTTCTGTGTTAGTTGGCAACGCAATGGGTTGTGAATTTTGCATTAAAATATTGTTAAACTGTATGACCATCTTATTTTACTGGAACCTAATAAGGCTAATGCTAATTTAGTTGTTAATATATTAATATTTAATTGGCAACACAATTTTAAAATCTTGTTTTTTCGAAAACAAATGATTTATTTTTGAAAATCTGAAAAACTTGTGCAACAGTCTTAATATTTCTATTAAAAATTCTATATTTTCTTAAATTTTTCCTATACTTATTTTTTTACACGATTTCTGTGTTAGTTGGCAACGCAATGGGTTGTGAATTTTGCATTATATTATTGTTGTACTTTATGACTATCTTATTTTACCGGAACCTAATAAGGCTAATGCCATTTTCATATTATTATTTTTAATTTGTTATGTGGTTGGCAATACTTTTTTTTTGTAATAGATGTAAATGTTGTTGCTATAGAAATTTGTGATTTTTTTGAAAATATGCAAAACTCGTGCCACAATATCTGTTCTTAAAATTCTATATTTTCTTTTATTTGTCAAATAGTTATAAAAGTTGGTAACGCCAGAATTTGCAAATGCTCAATATTTCCCGTATAACTTTTCATTGAGACATATTTTTTAGCATCTATTCTAGCAATATTCAATTATTTCATTATTTTATTTCTAGTTGGCAACACTTCGTTGTGACGCAATTACAATCTTCCAATCCAATCATAATATTTGAAATAAAAAACGTATGAGTGTTTAAATCGGACCAGTGGTTCTCGAGTTATGTTAAACAAAAAAGCCTTAAATGTGACAAATTCCCCTATACGATACTTACTAACTTCAAATCGATATTAAGTTATTATGGCATGTGACTTGACAAAACGAATGAACTTCTTTTTTTTTTGGGATACTTTTACGTGCAGTTCTCAGAATTGAGTCCAAAAATCATGTGTTGTACTGTGTAATGTAATAAAACACATATAATAAAATACCAGATGTATGAAAACCAAGACGTATAATAAAATACCAGACGTATGAAAACCAAGACGTATGAGTGTTCTAGATAGTAACGTACACTGTACAAATATTACAATTGAAACCTTACGCCATCCATCGTATACTAAAAGAACTAAGTATTAACTTTAATATATAATTTTTTTAAAATGGTATTTACTGTGCAAACTTGTTACAACGTGATGGTAAAAGTTATTAATATGTTTTTTGTGCAATTTATTTATTTATTTATTTATTGATAAAGTTTGATAAAACGTTAACTAAAAAAATTTAAAAAATTCAACTAAATTATTGTTAAAAAAAAAACTATTTTAAAAAAAATTTGAAAGAAAAAAAAAAAAAAAAATTTAAAAAATAATACATAATTGGGTCTGCGTCTTCAGTTCTAAATTTCATGATTCATTTTTAGTAAAAAAATAAAAAAAAAATTCGACTTAAAAAAATTAGTGAAAAATAAAAAAAAGTGTATACAAAAATTATACATTATTATTTTATTTTATTATTTAATATTTTATTTTATATTATATAACCTATTCCTCTTTCTTTGTGATTTTGTGAATTCCTGTCATATTATTATTTACTCCTTTATATATTTAAGCACTCCATCCAAGTCCAAAGTACACTTAGCCCTTAATTATAACCCTTTACCGACATTGCTTTTCAAACTTGCTACCAAAATCATCTTTGTACAATTTTCCCGGACTATCAGGTGAATGATACCGAACATGCACTATATCAATCGCCATCATAATCCTTCACCTTTTGGACTTTAGTTCATATTATTGTTTGTCCAGTTTAACATTTAATTGTATCAACAATTGCATATCCCTGTGTGTGTGTGTGTGTGTATCCCTTCACAAATATTTAGTCATTATTTGATGCATAAAATTTGTGTAAATATTTATTTTTACATAACATAAATTTCAAATGTTTTGTTCCACTTTAAAGTGTTGGGGCAACATGTTAATGCTATCTATCCAGCACCACCAAAGCCAAAGCTATCGACATTCGTCATCATCATCATCGAGAAGAGTTGAAAATACATTGTATAAATATTATCACGAAAAATATGTTTACACAATTTGATTTTATTTAATTTGTATTCGGGGTGTATAGCAACAGAGTTGAGGGGGAAAAAAACGTCGGATGATAATGGTAATCAGGCAAAAAACTATGAAAAGATATAATTTCGATTAAAGGCTGAAGGATAGGAGGAGAGAGGGTGGAAGAGAGTGAAAGAGGAACAGAATAATGGGAAATGGACGAAGAGGACACAGACAGATTATGATGACTTTCAATTGTTAGAATGTTAAAGTTGGTTTCCGTTGAAATAATAGTAAGCTATCGCTATTAGTTAATTATAAAAATTACATGTTAAAGTTGAAACTATGGACGTATAAGTGTTATAGATAGGAAAGTGCAATGTAGCGTATACGTTGTGTGGTAATATGTTACTCATACGTTAACCATATACATATATTACAATTAAACCTTTAAGCCTCCTATGTTTGCTATAATATAAGGTTGTCAAAAAAGTCTTGCGGTATTACCGCAAGCTTGTCTTTGCAAGCGCGTAGTTCTAGTTGTATTCGTCGCATCGGTTCACGCTAGAGCTTTTTGGAAAGCTCTTTTCACGCGCTAACGTGTTTGATTTATTGTTGTTTGTTTTCAGTCGTTCGTGAGTTATAGCGTCGCAAACATGGAGCAAAATAAAGAGAAAATAAGGCATATTTTACAGTAATACTAGTCGGAAGTTGGCCACAAGAGAGTCCTGTGAAAATTGGCTCTCCGAGTTTTTTGACAATAGGGAAGCGAGCTTCTATAAGAGGGGCATTATGAAGTTGGCATCTCGTTGGGAACTCGTCATCGAACAAAACGGCGCATATTTGACTTAAATCGCATTATTATAACCAATTTTATGAACAATTGAAAATTCAATAAAAATACCGCAAGACTTTTTGACAACCTTATATAAGACGTATGAGTGTTAAAGATAGAAAATTGCACTGGCGCGTATACGTTGTGTAGTAATATATTACTTATACGCCAACCATATACATATATTACAATTAAACATTTAAGACTCCTACGTTTACTAGAATATTAAACGTATGAGTGTTATATATAGAAAAGTGAACCGCAGATTGTGGTAATATATTACTCATACGTTAACCATATACATATATTGACATTAAATTACTAGAATACTAGACGTATGAATGTTATAGATACAAAAGTGCACTACTGTATATACTTTGTGTAGTAATATATTGCTCATACGTTAACCATATACACCGTTTGACATTAAATTATTAAATTACTTGAATACTAGACGTATAAGTGTTATCGATAGAAAAGTGCACTGCCGCATATACGTTGTGTAGTAATATGTTGCTCATACGTTAACCACATACGTAAGGGCGATGACCTAATTTTGGCCCTAGCACTACGCGATGGCGAATGTTGGGTTATTTAGAAAAAAAGCTTTCCCTTTAATTTGGTACAACAAAAAACTCATCCACAAAAACGATTTTTTTAAATCTACCCAAAGAAAAAAGGAGATGAAAAAAGTAAAATTTTCTCAATTTTTTATTACTTTTTTTTTTGTTATAGTAAAATAACGGATTCTTTCCCATAACCGCAAAATGTAAATACAAATTCAAAACAGTTTTAAATATTTTTATAAAATTATTTTTTCGATTTTTTGATAAATAAATAATAACAAATCTGATTTTCAAACATTATTTCGTTATGTGGGTAAACTTTTTTTGACAACCGTGAAAAAGTAATACAATTTTGTTTTTTCATATAATTATCAATGGCCTATTCGACTGTGCTAGGGCCATTTTAATATTTTCAATATATTTAAAATACTTATAGCCCTAACATACGTTTATTACAATTAAACTTTCAAGCCTACCAAGTTTACTAGAATATTAGACGTATCAGTGTTATAGATAGAAAAGTGCCTTATAGCGTAAACGTTATGTAGTTGTGTATATTACTCATACGTAAGCTAATACATATGTATCTTGCAGTTACACTATTACGCCTCCTATCGTATAGTAAAAGTACTAAACAGTGATTCACAATTTAAATCTTTTGAATAAAACACCTTCAGCGATATTGCGACTTACATTTGAATGAAATTATCTTTGAAAAATAAATGTCAGAGATTGTGCTTATAGGACATAATACAAATTCCGACGCACTGTTCGATTTTAAGTGTTTTATTTTAAATTACAAAACCAGGTTCTTAATGAATCACGCCTTACTATGTTACTGGCAAATTCAAGTCAATTCGAGGTGAGAATTTTGCCCTAATAAGGTGGAAAGCTCAGTATCACAACACACTGAAATGTTTCTCGAAATTTAATATGTTTCCCCACTTCTTAAAAGTAACTCAAAGGTATAGCCAAGTTAATACGCCTAAATACCTCCATATAACGAATGTATCATCACATAAACTATACCTCTCAAATAGACAACAACCTGCTAGAGTATCGTCTTAATTATGTGTGCAGTTTACAATCTTATAACAAGCACACAGACACTTTTGAGTATAATACGCATTGGATTATATAACATGTGCGCATTTATGCACACGGCCCTTATATTGCGTTGTATGGACATAGTAAATATTGAAAGTATTACCTCATAAACTATCCCTGTGTGAAAGACAATAACCTGTTAGATTCTTGTAATAACTTTCTATGTAGTTTACACACCTATAGCTAACACACAGACACGTTGAAGTATGATAAATATTTTCATATTTATGACATTCCCCCATTTTGCACATGCCCCTCCTATTCTGTTCTATGGCCAAATTATATTGACATAACTGCATTTGTATGTTGTCCAAATACTGTTATTATATATATTTACATGTGATACACACATATATATAGACATATTTGTTAGTAAGAAATATGACCAATAAATTTTTTTTTTATCCACAATATTGCAATATGATATTGTAATTATCAATTATAAGCACAATACAGATTTTTTAATTGCCTGTCGGTTTGTAGCTGTTGTCTGTATCTCTCTCTCTCTCTCTCTCTATCTATCTCTTAATGACAAATTTAAATAAATAAAGACAAGTCCTAATTAAATTTACGTAAATAGTCAATAATTTAACAAGAATAGCCATAAACCAACAATTGCAGCAGCACAAAAAGCACCAGCAAGGCAAAGAACACAAACAAACATATAGGACAAAAAAAACAAGAAGCACTGCAATAATTTCTTCAAACTGCAGCAAATCACTGCTGCAACCCACAAATACCAAAAGACAGACAGACGAACAGATACATCAACATTAACATCACATTAAGCATCAGCAGCAGCATCGACATGTAGATACTACATCGATAGACATAGAGAGCGTGCGAGCGACTGAGTAAGTGAACGACAGATACCAGCAACAGATATGTAACGATATGATACAACAACTGCATACAACTGCAACAGCAAATCCGCAATCAGCAATAGCAACAAAACACTGCCAATGACAATAATTGCTATCTATTCCGCCAGCAGCAACAACAACAACATATACAACTGCAACTACAATAATAACACATTGATCTACATTTTCATTTCACGAAAACTGGCTGGGGTCTACTTACTTTAGACGTTTGTGATTTTGGGCCAGGGTAGGGGTGGCTGGCATTGCTTGCATTAGCAAAAGGAACCCACACTTTTTCGTTTGTTGCAAATACATCGAACGACTATGGTCAAAAGTTGAGCACAACACAACAGTGCAGCAGCAGCACCATTTACTATGACTACAACGACATCGCCATGGCAATCGCCCCATTGATGGCCAACATGCAAAAGATGCAATGCAGCATAACAATACAACAACACCGGCCCGAGTTGCCCGGTTAACTTCAATTGCCGGGCCACCAAACATACGTAGATTACATCATTGTTTTGAAAAGCAAACAAACAAAACTTGTGTGTGTGTGTGTGTTTTTGTTTTGTGATTTGTTTGTTCAGCCATTGGCGCACTGTTTCAAAAAGTGAGCAAACATGCAACTTGTTCAAAATGCTGAGTTGAAATTGCAATATCGTGTTGCTATTGCTGTTGTGTATTTTATGATTTCCACCAATTGACCTAGAAAATCAATTATTAAAAGAGTCAATATTTGTAATCAAAACATCAGCATATACGAATGCAAATGCTGGCGGCAGCAAATATGGACAAATTACAGGCAGTGCTTTAGTGATTACAGAGAAAAACTGGTTGGTATTAAGAAGAAAAACAACAACAAACAGAGAAATGAAAAACAAATGCGGAGGTGTCGTCGTATGGGGCAGCTTAAATCAACACACATTAGATGACTCGAGGACAAAGAAACGATGACATATTTTCACTAGTGAAATATATTGTAAAAATTTTAAAATATTAAAAATATTAAAAATATATAAATGTTAAAAATATTAAAAATATTAAAAACTAGCTGACCCGGCAAACTTCGTCCTGCCTGCAAAGTTATTGGCATAAGAAAGAGTAGTACCAAGCTCTATGGACACAAATAAAATATGTCCTAAGGGAAAGTGGTCTAAGAACTGAAGCCTCACACACTTGCCATATTTTATATCTGAATCTCAAATGTTAAACGTTTTTAAAAGTTTACACGAAGTAGATGGTAGTGAAGGCTAAAGAAGTTCAGATCTAATAATACGAACTCTTTTTAATCAGAAAAAGTTGTATCAACATCCGCCAGGCCGTAAAAGATAAGTTTAGTGACATACACAGAAATAAATATAATTATTAAGAAAGATAGGGAAAACAAAACAAAACTTTTGCTATGATCTCTTTGTCCTCAGATCGAGTATTGGTAAGTACTACCTGTGTATCAAAATTTCTTTTATCACGACCAAAATACATTTGTATCACACTACCTTCCCTCCACTACTGATCAAAATAAACATATCGTTTCGATATTATCATCTTCATCTTGAATTTGTCTGCTCTGAAGATAAATCTCACCATTTTGCAACGCGTATTCCGTCCACTACTCAAAAATAAAATTTTAGCCGGAATATTCATATTTCTTTGACCTCTAAAATATTTAAATTTAAAGGGCGAGGTATAAGAATTGCTAAAACGGATCAGCAGTGTCGTCCATGATGTGATGAAAACTTACTTATTGGTAGGCATATATTCTAAAACCAAATTTTTAAGGCGATTGACTGACATAGAACTTTCTGCGGTGGTGTACTGGGTGATTGTACCTTTTTATCCTAAGGAGTACGAATATCCAAAAATGCCTTCATTAGACTAAGCAACCCCATTAACCGTATGGTCTGGGTAATATCAACAGTTACTCCTGTTTTCGTTATTGTCTCCTAAAATTTCGAAATGGGAAAAACCACTTTGTGAAGCTCTCTAATTCTGTAGGAAGTGCGCCATTATAAAAGTTAGTCATTCTTCTTTAAGCCTTTTTGCGGTCTGGGTGACCATCTACAGCCAATCCTTAACTTTCACTGAAATTTTGGGACAAATGAGGTCAACCGTTTTCACAATTAGTGGTGACATCAAAATGTACATCATTTTTATATATATAAACTTCTGAATAACTATGATGTTAAAAAAAAGTGACTGAATGACATTCCAAAAATTAAGTGTATCATAAGCTAAACACCGGCAACTGGTTCCAAACATACATTCAAAATTTTCTCATGTCATCATATATTTTAAGTTTAAGTAAAATCGGACAATCGATATAAATTTTCGAAATAATTCAACCCCAGCTAAATCAACTGCGGGTCCATATATACAAAAAAATGTTCATAATTATACAAATATACATTCTAAATTTCAATCAAATTGTTTAATTCGTTAAAATTTTCATTATAATTCCATCATAGCGACACCTACCGGGTCAATTTATACAAAAAAAATTTTCTCAAGGTTCCTCAAACATAAATACTAAATTTCAGTTAAATTGATACATGCATTCAAATTTTCGATATAAATCCACCCTAGCGCCATCTACCGGGTCCATTTGTACATACAATTTTTTCTGATGATCAAACAAACATAGATTCTGAATTTCAGTTAAATTGGCCCTTTCGTTACAATTTTGATTGTAAACCGACCCCAGCGCCACCTACCGGGTCCATTTGTACATAAAATGTTTTCTCATGATCAAACGAATTTTTATTCTAAATTTCAGTTGAATTGGTACATGCATTCAAATTTTCGATATAAATCCACCCTAGCGCCACCTGGATGTGATATTTTTCAACACAAACAATCTACGGAAAATTTCGAATCGAATAAAAAAAAAATCAGCCAAATCGCTCCAGCCGTTCTCAAGTGATGGTATGACATACGTGGACCATTTCATTTTTATATATATAGATATAAAAAAATTTTAAAATATTAAAAATATAAAAAAAATTTAAAAATATTAAAAAATTTTAAAAATATAAAAAATTTTAAAAAGATTATATATATTTAAAATATAAGAAATATTAAAAATATTAAAAATATTAAAAACTAGCTGGCCCGGCAGACTTCGTCCTGCCTTCAAATTATTATAAAATATATTGATTGCTGTTGAAATCTAATAGCGATTGGTTTATTACTTTGACCTCTGAAATATTTCAATATGAAAGGCGATTTTTTTCCGGACAAATTTTGTACTTCATATATCTAAAAGATTATTATATATTATTGTAAAAATTGCTAAAATGGATCAGCAGTTTCGTCCATGATGTGATGAAAACTTACTCTTTGTTATGCATATCTTCTAAAACAAAATTTTTAAGCCGATTGACTGACATATAACATTCTCCGTTGGAGTAATGATAACACTTGGCTCCTTTTTATCCCAAGGAGTACGAATTTCCAAAAATCCCTTCATTTGGCTTAACAACCCTATTAACCGTTTGGTCTGGGTGATAGCAACAGTTTTCCCCATTTTCGGGTTTGTCCCCTTAAAGTTCGAAACACATCTTTGAGAAGCTCTATAATTCTGTAGGAAGTGCGCCATTAAAAAAGTTAGTCATTCTTCTTTAAGCTTTTTTCCGGTCTGGGTGACCATCTACAGGCAATCCCCAACTTTCACTGAAATTTTGGGACAAATGGGGTCAACCGATTTCACAATTAGTGGTGACTTTAAAATGTACATCTGACTAAATGACTTTCCAAAAATTAAGTGTATCATAAGCTAAACACCGGCAACTGGTTCCAAACATACATTCAAAAGTTTCTCATGCCAAAAAATCATATATTTTAAGTTCAAGTAAAATCGGACAATCGATATTCAAAATTTTCTCATGCCAAAAAAATCATATATTTTAAGTTAAAGTAAAATCGGACAATCTTTATAACTTTTCGAAATAATTCAACCCCAGCCAAATCAATTGCGGGTCCATATATACAAAAAAAAATTCTCATAATAAAACAAATATACATTCTAAATTTCAGTCAAATTGTTTAATTCGTTAAAATTTTCATTATAATTCCACCATAGCGACACCTACCGGGTCAATTTATACAAAAATTTTTTTCTCAAGGTTCCACAAACATAAACACTAAATTTCAGTTAAATTGGTACATGCATTCAAATTTTCGCTATAAATCCACCCTAGCGCCATCTACCGGGTCCATTTGTACATACAATTTTTTCTGATGATCAAACAAACATAGATTCTGAATTTCAGTTAAATTGGCCCTTTCGTTAAAATTTTGATTGTAAACCGACCCCAGCGCCACCTACCGGGTCCATTTGTACATAAAATGTTTTCTCATGATCAAACGAATATCCATTCTAAATTTCAGTTGAATTGGTACATGCATTCAAATTTTCGATATAAATCCACCCTAGCGCCACCTGGATTTGATTTTTTTCAACACAAACAATCTACGAAAAATTTCGAATCGAATAAAAAAAAATCAGCCAAATCGTTCCAGCCGTTCTCAAGTGATGGTATGACATACGTGGACCTTTTCATTTTTATATATATAGATATTAAAAATATTAAAAATATTAAAAGTATTAAAAATATTAATTATGTAAAATATTTCCCCACCGCTCTAACTGTCCCATTTTGCATTTGATTCTCCTTATGGTAAAGAGATAGAGGATAAGCATGTTCGGAAAAAACGTTGCGAGATAGAAATAAAAGCTCAAAATCTTACCCGTCTAGAAGGTACCATGGGAGATACAGGAGCTGATGGGGGTTAGGTACATTCGGGAAAAATTATTGGGGTTTGGTCATACATTTTGTCCCTCCTCCCCCTAGGGGTGACTACGGGCCATTTGCACAACCCTATTTTTTTGGCTCATATTTTTCCCCCAACCTCATAAAATTAGGTGGTCCTCCGTATCGTATTAGGTTGTGGACACGTGTAATCTGGTAAAAACCAGATCACACAACAGACCGAAATCTGGTGATCCATTGTGATTGACCGTTAGCAAAGGAGAAAGTGATGGGAAGGAGTAAGAAGGACAGAGGGGAGGGATAGAGAAGGAACTAAAAACCGTGTCAACCCTAATTGTTATCTTGATCCAGTTAGCTGTGGAAGGGACCGCATGTATTGACGAGAGAGACTCTAGGTCTTCTATGAAACTCTCTCCTAATTGTCCAAGCCTCCTATGGGCTAGAAGATGTTCCAACTTCTCTGGTTTCTACTCGTCCTCACACACGGAAGTAGTCCGGTATTAATTTATCCTGTCAGGTCCCTAATATTGCAATGGCCTGTTAGAATTCCACAGGCCAGTTTCAGGTCACTCCTGCTTAGGCCAACCGTGTACGCCGATCTGGATCTGATGTATTCGGGCCACAGCGACCTAGAGGTTATAGAGTTGGTTCTGGAAATCCAACGTTTGGTAGCTGTTTTCCACAAACTCGTGCTCTATCTCAACGCAAATATACATCTTATCTTTATTATGTCTTATACATCTTACATTAAGTTTAGAAAAAAACAATAGTAAATGCTCTTAGAACACTGGTCTCTCTCTCTCTCTCTCTCTCTCTGCCTTTAAATGTTACCTCTATATATTTAATTGAAACATACATTATATTTCATATGCTCTGCAATTTAATTATATCACAATTTGTAATTGAACTTTAAAGAAAAATTAAACACAAATATATTAACAATCAAAGTGATATGTTGTAAATAACAGGGGAGGGTGATATGCAAAACAAAAAACTAATTTTAAACGGACGTAAGCAGCATAAAATAATTTTAATTAATTGAATGTCAATAACACACAAACTGCTGAAAAGGATAGCATTTATGTAAAAAAAAAACAAAGTATGTGAAAAATGAAGAGGGGAAAAGAACTATAAGTCAAAAAATGCTGTTAGTAACTACACAATAGAAGTATGTATAATTATCCTTTAATATACATTTTTTTATGATAAAAAACTAAAATTGCATAAAAGTAAGTTGTAGTAGGGAAATGCGAGAGAATTCAAATGAGAGTATTTGATATCAAAAGTTAAGTTTTTTTTTGTTGTAACTGATTGTTGTTGATTTAAGATTTTATGAAAGTAAACAGTTGTGAATTCTTTTATTATCTATGTAAAGATTATGTGCTACCAAATTTGCCCACAATAATTCTCTATTATTTCGCTAATTAACACACCGCCCCCGTTTGTACACTTGTTTACATTTTAAAGCAATTGCTAGTTCACCTTAATCTCAAAACAATGACTTTTATTATTACGATACAACACCGAATTGGATAGTAGTTGGATAGTAGACTTGGTATCCATCCACCCCAGGCTGAGGTTTGACTTTAATGACTCCCCGTTAAAGTGTTAATTATTTGAACGTTAATCTTACATAAAGAGACAACAACACTACACTCCAATGATGCCATAAAATTCAACAGCCACAAATCTTGAAGTTGGCAAGCCAACATTTGTAGTTGTCGGCTTACATAGTAAAACAACTATCAGAAAGCGAAAACTAATTTGGCTAGTAAATATTGTCATAGTTTAAGATCTCACAAAACAAAAATAATACTCCCACATTTGTTAAGTTTATTAATTTGCATTTTATGTTAAAGAAAACGTTTTTCTTACCACCATTCATTCACAAGTATCATCGCCACAATGCTGACGATGATAATGATGATGATGATGATGGTGATAAAGATCGTCAGCCTACCGCTATCTTCATCATCAGTGCCAGCATGATAAGGGGTTTTGTTTTGCAAGGTGAAAGCCTAATGTTTCTTTTTTTTTGCTCTCGATGATTTTAGCAACTTGTTAACACCTTAAGCGGGAATATGTTTAGGGCCGTTGAAGCATGACATGCCACAAAACAGAAACCGCCAAAGAAAAAAAAGCTAAACAGAAATTTATAGACCGTAAACCCAGTGACCGCAACTTAATGAGTCATCTGGAGCAAAATAATAAACAAGAAATTTATCAAGGTTATCCAAATATAAAGACACCTTCAGCGGAAGTGTCATATAAATTCAACGGTAGTGTTTTGAAGTAATACTCGATTATGGCATAATTTACTCATAGGGAAACTCTCTTTTTCCACATAAAGGAAAATTATATTTGTTTTACACATCAGGTTATCCGACAGTAAGTAGCGGATGGCGGATGTTATTTGAAAACAATGACTATGGTAATATGTAGCGGCTGACAACACATATATGAGGGACAAGAAACCGTGTTTAGTTGGATACTGCTCTCAGTTAGTTTGTAAATATGGACAAAATGGGTCAACCTTTACAATAAAATGGACGTAGATTCTTTAATGTGGACCTCGATTTTTAATTTTTCTTATATTTAAAATATATATAATCTTTTTAAAATTTTTTATATTTTTAATATTTTTATTAATTTTAATATTTTCAATATGTTTAATATTATTAATATTTTTAATATTTTTAATATTTTTAATATTTTTAATATTTTTAATATTTTTAATATTTTTAATATTTTTAATATTTTTAATATTTTTAATATTTTTAATATTTTTTTATTTTTTTACATTTTTAATGTTTTTAATATTTGTATATAATTTAAATATTTTTAGCAATTTACATATTTTCAATATTTTTAATATTTTTATATAATTTAAATATTTTAAATGGTTTTAATATTTTTAATATTTTCAATATTGAATATGTTTTTGATTGTTCGGTTCGAGATTGATTTTCTATTATCGCTAATAAAATTTCTAAATTACAAGAGTTTGTGTGAAATGGATTATGTTGACAGCTGGCAGAGCGGATAGCTATTACGATAGTTGCCAAACTATCTCAGCACCCTTAGCTGTGCTTTCTTCACACATTATCACAAAGTTAAAGCTGCAAGAAACCATCGTGAAGCCCAAACACACCGGTACGAAAATGGAATCAATGAAGACCACACGTCAACATAATCCACACACAAGCTCTTATCTGCTGTCAGCTGTCAACATAAAGCATTTCACACAACTCTTGTAAAACAAATTCTATTAGCAATAATAGAATAGATCTTGAACCGAACGATGAAAACACATTCATTATTTTTTATATTTTGAATATTTCTAATATTTTTAATATTTTTAATATTTTTATTATTTTTAATATTTTTAATATTTTTAATATTTTTATTATTTTTAATATT
Organism: Muscina levida; assembly: GCA_964034835.1. NCBI lineage: Eukaryota > Metazoa > Arthropoda > Insecta > Diptera > Muscidae > Muscina > Muscina levida. The sequence goes on from OZ035883.1 coordinate 135,425,023, forward strand.
TTTAATATTTTTAGTATTTTTATTATTTTTAATATTTTTAATATTTTTAATATTTTTATTATATTGAATATTTTAAATATTTTAAATATTTTTAATTTTTTTAATATTTTTAATATTTTTAATACTTTTTATATTTTTAATACTTTTATTATTTTTAATATTTTCAATACCTTTAATATTTTTAATTTTTTAATATTTTTAATACTTTTAATACTTTTAATATTTTTAATATTTTTAATATTTTTAATATTTTTAATATTTTTAATATTTTTAATATTTTTAATATTTTTAATATTTTTAATATTTTTAATATTTTTAATATTTTTAATATTTTTAATATTTTTAATATTTTTAATATTTTTAATATTTTTAATATTTTTAATATTTTTAATATTTTTAATATTTTTAATATTTTTAATATTTTTAATTTTTTAATATTTTTAATATTTTTAATATTTTTAATATTTTTAATATTTTTAATATTTTTAATATTTTTAATATTTTTAATATTTTTAATATTTTAAATATTTTAAATATTTTTAATATTTTTAATATTTTTAATATTTTTAATATTTTTAATATTTTTAATATTTTTAATATTTTTAATATTTTTAATATTTTTAATATTTTTAATATTTTTAATATTTTTAATATTTTTAATATTTTTAATATTTTTAATATTTTTAATATTTTAAATATTTTTAATTTTTTAATATTTTTAATATTTTTAATATTTTTAATATTTTTAATATTTTTAATATTTTTAATATTTTTAATATTTTTAATATTTTTAATATTTTTAATATTTTTAATATTTTTAATATTTTTAATATTTTTAATATTTTAAATATTTTTAATTTTTTAATATTTTTAATATTTTTAATATTTTTAATATTTTTAATATTTTTAATATTTTTAATATTTTTAATATTTTAAATATTTTTAATATTTTTAATATTTTTAATATTTTTAATATTTTTAATATTTTTAGTATTTTAAATATTTTTAATATTTTTAATATTTTTAATATTTTAAATATTTTTAATATTTCTAATATTTTTAATATTTTTAGTATTTTTAATAATTTTAATATTTTTTTAATATTTTTAATATTTTTAATATTATTAATATTTTTAATATTTTTAATATTTTAAATATTTTTAATATTTCTAATATTTTAAATATTTTTAGTATTTTTAATATTTTTAATATTTTTAATACTTTTAATATTTTTAGTATTTTTAGTATTTTTAATATTTTTAATATTTTTAATATTTTTTATATTTTTAATACTTTTAATATTATTAATATTTGTAATAATTTTAATAGTTTTAATATTTGATAATATAATATTTTTTTTTAATAATTTTAGTATTTTTAATATATTAAAATTTTTATTTTTGTTTAAATTTAACGTAATTTTAATGTTTGAAGTATTTTCAACATTTTTAATATTTTAATATTTTCAATATTTTTAATATTTTTAATGTTTTTAATGTTTTTAATGTTTTTAATGTTTTTAATATTTTAAATATCTGTAATATTTTTTTTTATATTTTAAATACTTTTATTGACTAACTTCTTAATGATGCGTTAATCTGGCCATAGACATTTCGATTTCTAATTTCGCAAATATACATTTCGTCAAAAAATCTTGCCCTGTATAGAATATATGACCTAATTCAGTCTATTGTCTATCTTTGTTTTTTTTTTTAACTTGCGCCCTCATTCTTTTGGGACTACAAATAGGGTCTTAACACATTATTTAATACGATGCTAACAATAAGGTGTAAATTAAATACGACGCCTTTCCTTTACCTTGCGTTTACACAAAAAAAAAAAAACCTACAGAAAGTGTTGGCGGCCATAGTAAAATAAAATCGCATAATATACCTGGACCATAATAATGTTAATTAACCATTAAAGACATTACTGACTGGCCATATTTCACTTTTCTTCAAGCGATGACGATGGCGATTATGATGAAGTCGGTTGATGTAGAAGATGATGATGATGCATACGATGATAAAGATTGATGGCTACTATAACGTAGCCATTGCCTTGGCTGCTCAGAAGTTGAATGAATGGACGACTGGCAATGTTAAACATTTCACTTTTCACAAAATCTTTTAAAGTGCGAAATTTTTATATTAAATTTTAGCAGCAGCCACCGCCAACATAATCTAGTTTTATTAGATATGAACAAATAACATAACTAACTAAGCGAACACAACAAAATTAGAAAACCGCAATATTTATGGTCAACTGAATCTTAGCAGCGTTTACAGAGAGCTTTAACCATTTCTGGCGGTAGATTCCAAACGTTCCACCATTTGTTTGCCCACCTTATACATAAAACTGCATTAAAGTGAAAGTCTTTCGTTTACTGTTTTTGGTGGTCAGTAAATTGAAAATGAAATAAATATTTGTTTTAGATATCCACATGTAGACATTAATCTCTCTCTCTACAATGTTGCCAAAAAAGGTAAAACATTTATTAGCAACATTTATTAATAGCAATAAAAATAACTTATTGCCATCGATTTCAGTTCATTTGCTTCATATTATTTATTTCTTATTGTTTCTGTTTATTTGTATGGTTAGTTCCTCTTCATTTTGAAATATTTTTGCGGCACAAATATGTATTGTTTGGCCAGTGGCTATTGGCTATTAGACTCAGCCATCTATCTGCTGGTGTTGGTACGCTACGGATATTCGTTGTAATTGCAATAAGTTATGGTTAGATAATTTATAATAATTGCCTGGTTTTTAGAAACATATTTGTAACATGTTGGGCTAACACAATTAACACAATTATTCAGTTATGCTGTTACTAATTGTTTTGGCCATTACAAAACGCCAACGATTTCACAAAAATTAACCACCTACCACGCAAAAATGGATGGCACAAGGGGTAATCATATTGTTTTATGATGGCTGGGAAAGCAAGGTAGAGGTTAGAATGAGATTTAATGCAAAATAACGTTAATCTATATATATATGAAAGGCTTGGGTGACTGACTGATCACTCGCCAGCCCAAACGGCTAAAGCTAGAACCGTGAAGTTTAGAATGAAGGTTTCTTTTATGACGTAGGCGCGCACTAAGAAGGGATTTTTGGAAATTCGACTGAAAGGGGGTACAATGGGCGTGGCATACAACTGGAATTTTAAAATGCCTGTATCTTTTGAACCAATATAGGTACGAAGTCGAGATTTGGTACCTATATCGGTCGTATAAGAAAAAATACTTTGTTTGTGGAAACTGGGCGGTGCCACACCCTTTTTTTAAATAGTAATATTGGCCAAATAAACGGACCGATTGAAATTGAATTTTCTATGTTTGATACTGTCCATAGGGCCTCTAAAATAGGCTACATGAAAACATAATTAGACAAAGGGGCACCGCCCACACAAACCGAAATTTCAATCGGTCTTATCTCAAGAGCCATTAGAGATATGAAGATGAGATTTGCTACATATGTTACTGATATAAACAGGATTACGTCTCGCTGGAAAATGGGCTGTGCCACGCCCCTTTTGAAAAAATCGTTATCTGGGCGAAATAAATGAACCCATTGCAATGAAATTTTCACTGTGTAGTACTATTCGTAGGGTCTCTATCATAGGCTACATGAAAACATACTTAGACAAAGGGGCGTGGCACCACCCACACAAACCAAAATTTCAATCGGTCATATTTCGCGAGCCATTTAAGGTATGAAGATGAGATTTGCTAGGTATGTTAATGGTACAGGGGGGATTACGTCTCACTGGCAAATGGGCAGCTCCACGCCCCTTTTTATGGGTTAAAAACTACCAATAAGGGATAAAAGTTGTATCATCAATTGCAAAAATTAATATGGAAATGCTTACTATCAAATTAGATTGAAGTATTTTTTTTTAAATACGATGTTTCTGGGTAAAAAAAAATGTAAAAGGAATAAAAATTATAATATCGCCCAGACCAAACGGCTAATGATGTAATCATGATAAGTTATATAGGTTTGCTCCCTATGGAATTAGAACGAAGCAAGGATGGTTTTCGAAATTCTAACCTTTTAGGGGAAAAAGGACTGAAAAGGGATAGAACTGGTAATAAACAGCTAAAGGTATAGTCTCAAAAGTGAATATTTTAGTTGTGCTATCTGAAGTTATTCTTTCTAATTCATTCTTTAGTTGTAAAAATACCGAAAAATTGATAAAACTGGTACTATCGCCCAGATCAAATGCCTAAAGGTAGAGCTACGAAAATGTATATAGAATTGCTCCCTATCGAATTAGCGAGCAGCCAGATGCGATGTTTAGAAATTCGAACATTTAGGGGTAAAAAGGCCGAATAGGAATAAAACTGGTATCATCACCCAGACCAAAGAGCTAAGTATATGGGCATGCTTCTTATAGGATTAGAAGCGATACCAGTCCATTTGAGTTGTGCGATACGAATGTATCTTTTGAAATTCGTACCTTTAGGGATAAAAAGGGACTAAGGTGGTACAAGCTCTAAGGCCAATGAGATAAACCTACAGTCACATAAATGTGTAGTTTTATAAAGCATTCGTCTTATAAAGCGTTTTAATTTTTATTGTGTTGCTAAAATTCATAAGAATGTTCATTGTAAGTACGGGCAAAGAAAAGCGAGCCGGGGATGCTAGTATAATATATTATTGCATTAAATTAAATATTATAAAAATATGATATATATTAAAAGTATTAAATATATTACAAATATTCAAATATTACAAATATATAAAATATTACAAATTTTGAAAAGGTGAAAATATTGAAAATATTGAATATGTTAAAACTATAGAAAATATTTTAAATATATATCAATTTACGGTAGTGTATCAAATCAACAAATACGGCTTACGATCAGAAAAGTGTTTTATTGTTTAAACTATAGAAAATATTAAAAATATTTAAAATATATTAAATATAATAAAAATTTTAAAAATATTAAAAATATTAACATTATTAAAAATATTAAAAATATATAAAATACCAAAAATATTAAAAATATATTGAATATGTTAAAAATTTTAAAAACATTAAAAATATAATAAATACTGAAAATATTAAAATTATTAAAAATATTAAAACTATATAAATATATTAAAAACATTTTAAATATTAGAAATACTAAAAATATTAAAAATATTGAAAACGTTGAAAATATTGACAATATTTTGAACATAGAAAATATTAAAAATATTATAAGTATTAAAAATATTAAAACTATATAAATATATTAAAAATATTTTTAATATTAGAAATACTAAAAATAATAAAAACATTAAAATATTAAAAATATTGAAAACGGCGAAAATATTGACAATATTGAACATGTTAAAACTACAGAAATATTAAAAATACTAAATGTATTAAAGGTATTAAAAATGTTAAAAATAATAATAACATTAAAAATATTAAATATATTAAAAATATAATAAATTTTTTAAAAATATTGAAAAAATATTAAATTTTAAAAAATATAAATATTAAAATTATAAAAAAGTATTAAAAATATTAAAATTATACAAAAATATTACAAATATAAAAAATATTAAAAATTTTAAAAATATTTACATTACGGAAAATTTTAAAAATATTAGAAAAATTTAAAATATTGAATTTATTGAATATATTAAAAATATTTAAAATATCAAAAATATTGAAAATATTAAAAGTAGTAAAAATATTAATAATACTAAAAATATCAAAAGTATTAAAAATATTAAAAATATTAAAAATAATTAAAATAAAAAGCAAAATTAAAAAATATTAAATATTGAAGTTATTGAATATATTAAAAATATTTAGAATATCGAAAATATCAATAATATTAAAAATAAAAATTTTAAAATTATTATAAGTATTAAAAATATTTAAAAAAATATTAAATTTTAAAAAATATAAATATTAATATAATAAAAAAGTATTAAAAATATTAAAATTATACAAAAATATTACAAATATAAAAAATATTTAAAATATTAAAAATTTTGATTGTTAATTTTAGTCGATCGTGTTTTTATATATTAAATTTACGTTAAAGTGTATCAAATGATACATCAAATTCGGCTTACGACCAGAAAAGTGTTTTATTTAAACAATAAAATAAAAAAACACTTTTCTGATCGTAAGCCGAATTTGATGTATCATTTGATACACCTTAACGTATATTAAAAATTTTAATAATATAAAATATATTAAAAATATTTAAATTATTAAAAATTTTAAAAATATTAGAAAAATTAAAAAATTTAAAATATTGAAATTATTGAATATATTAAAAATATTTAAAATACCGAAAATATTAAAAATAAAATATCAATAATATTAAAAATAAAAATATTAAAATTATTATAAATCTTAAAATAAAACGAAATTTTAAAAATACTAAATTTACAAAAATAGTAAAAATACTAAAGTTACTAAAATATTACAAAATTTAACAATTTTTAAAATATAGTTTATAGTTTAAAAATTTTAAAAATATCTAGTCTTTTGCCAGATTATTTAAGTAAATCACTTTCGAGACTTTCTCTCCTAATCTGCTTTGAAAATTAATTCAGTTACCAAATTGAAGTGTAGCTTCATTAAAAGTGACTTCATAGGCACACAAACCCACACATATTTTCATATATTTAATAACAGAAAAAAAAAATATATATCACCTCACCCATTCTGGCATATAACTTTGTGAACATACCTGCAAATAAATGAAGAACAATAACATCGTCATTAGTTAGAAATATTTATATATTAATATTTGTACAAACGAAAAACAGATATAGTCAATTAGTTAGAGAATACAACAAAAAAAAAACTAAAAAATTAGAGCATATAAAATGGGTTAATTGAATTTTTAAATTATTTTCACGTTTATCTGAACTGTATTTAACTGAGAAATTTATGTTGTCACTCAAGTGAAACTTAAGAGATTCGTATGCGATTGCTTAAAATGACACAACAACATATGTTTGCACGCACTGTTCTATTTTTAGTAATCTTTATAAATGATCTTTACTATATTCTCCCTTACTGAGTTTTACCTGAATGTGGGTGTGTTCTTTTGGCTCTTTAACTACACCTTCGCCTCATCTCTCTGCTGCGGTTAAATGTTAATATTCATAATTTCTTACAGTTCATTAGATTTAAGTACTATCCACACTACACTCATATGGCATCATATCCATTTTCATATCGTCATATCAAGTGCTTAAGCCATTCATAATTTTGCAAAAATCTTCAAAGTCATCTCAAGCTAATTAACAATGCACATGGCGTAGCGTGGCGTGGCATGGCATGGTGGGGCTTAATGCGGCGGTTCAAGTCAAAGACATTTTTAGAAATCAATCAATCAAATTAAAATCTTAATTTAACAAATGTAAGAAGAACTCAGGACAAATATTTACACATATGTGTACGTATATAAGTTTGTACATATGTAAATTAATGTGTCCGTAATAATAAAACTAATCATTCAAAGGCAAAAATAGCAGCTATAGCGGGTACTTTTGAATACTTAAGATGACTTTCAAGTGATGTGAAAGAGGTGTAAATAAAAATTTGTGAAATTTAAGAGCGCATATAGTGGTGTTATTTAAGGGAGGGAGGAGTGATTTACAAAGAAAACATAGTTGTTATAAGTCTAATTTAAACTAAAAGGTAATATACGACCATGAGTAACTGCATTTAAATCTGGTACAGGGAATTTTTGGGTGTCAATATACAAAAAATTACTTTAAAAACAGTTTTCTTTTCTTTATAATTCATTTTTACAAGATTGAAATGCTGTTTTAAATTAGGATTAGTGTCTTAGACGAATCATTAACAACAAATTATATATTGAAGAAATCATTTTTCATAAAGAAAAGATACTGTTTTTTTTTTCTTTATCTTTTCTTCTATAGGGGTATCTATATAAATTAATGTATGTTACCATGATTTATAAGAACGTTGTGCGTATATAGTTATGGTATAGTTGTCGCTTTGTTTTGTTGGTTTGTTTTTGTTTTGTTTTCTTTGTTTGCCACACTTTACAGGTTGCTCTCAATTAATGTGACAGCGTTAGCGGTAGCACAAGAACACTAGGGTACATGTTATAAATTTCTATTGTTATGCGGTGGAACAATAGACAGCTACCAATCAACAGTCAGTCAAGCAGTCACCTAAGATGACAATAGTAAGAGGCAGACTTGAATGTTAGCTGATGTGTTACAAGAGACATATTTTGGTCAGACTTTTAAGGGTTATTATGTGAGTTTGTGTGATGTTTTGTGATTTTTGCTTTTACTAACATAAACTATTACAGGAACTGTGGGGGAATTAGGAAAATAATAGAAAGAACATAAATTTCATCCAACGACGTTGTTTAACTCTCGAGTTATACAAATTAATCGATTCTTATTCTAAGACTTTCGGTTGTATGGCCATACGTTTATTAGTTACTGATTAGTGTATGTGTGTTTCGTATAGACTATAAAACAGCTGATTCGATGATGATGAAACTCTTGTAAGTAGGTGACTAAATAGGTGCGATAGTTTGTAGATAATAATGATAAACATATAAGGGGATTTCACATAAGATATTTCACTGAATCGGTAATAGGCACGATATAGAAACATCTCCCGGTATAATGCAACGTCCCTCGGTACGAAAACGATTATTTTAATAAAGAAAGGTTTATAACTTAACCCTGAAGTGAAGTTAAATGAAATACAGTAAATTCTTATACCCTTCACCTCTGTTCTTCCATTTGTAACGCCCATAAAGAGGTGTGGTAGGTATGACAATATATATACATGTATATATTTAGGATGTCAGCGATAATTCCACTTTATTCGAGCAAAATGTTGTCTCTGTTGTTACAAAATAGCTATGGTCAAAGCTATGGTTGTGCAAAATCGGACAAACAAAGTGGTCAAATCTCAAATCTAGTTATATATATATGAAAAATATTAAAAATAAAAATATTAAAATTATTCAAAATATTATTTATATTAAAAATATTAAAATTACACAAAATACTAAAATTAGCAAAAATATTGAAAATAGTATGAACACTAAAAATATTAAAAATGTTAAAAATATTAAATATATTAAAAATATTTAAAATATCAAAACTATATAAAAATCTTAAAAAAATTAAATAGACTAGATTAAAAATATTAAAAATTATGTGTGTATTATGTTGGCATGTTGTGCGCTTCGAGGATGCTTTCTTCGCACCGGAGGGAAAAGATCTCATTAACTTTGAGATGCTTTCTTCCCTTAAGGTTTGTGATGATAGAGGAGAAGGCACAGCAAAGGGCGCTGACGAGACATTGTGGTTCATGTCGAAATGACGTCATACGCCTAACCTGCTGTCAACATAATACATTTCACAAACTCTTGATTAAAAACCTATTGGCAATAATAAATAATTGCCAATAGAACTGATCTCAAACCGAACTATAACAATATCAATATTACAAATACTAAATATATTAAATAGATTAAAATTATTAAAAGAATTAAAAAAATTATAACTATTAAAAATTCTAAAAATATTAAAAAATATTAATAAAATGATAAAAATAATAAATATATTAAAAATATTAAGTGTATAGACTAATAAAAATATAAAAATATTAAAAAAAACTATAAATATTGAATATATATAAAAAAAATAAAAGTATCAAAAATATTACAAATATTAAAACTATTAACAAAATCACGAACGTATTAAAAATATTAAAACTATATAAAAATTTGAAAAATAGTAAAAATATTAAAATATATTCAAATTATTAAAAATATTTAATATATTAAAATAATTAAAAGTATTAAGAATATTACAAAGTATATATTATTTAAATTATTTAATATTTAAAAGTATTAGGAATATTACAACTATTAAAAATATTACAAATTTTAAAAGTACTAAACATTTTAAAAATATAAAAATTATTATCAATTATATAAATATGTAAAACATTAGAAGTATTTGAAATATGAAAATATTAAAAATATTGAAAATATTTAAAATACGAAATATTATAAAAATATTATAAATAATAAAAATACTTAAAAAAATATTAAAAATATTGGATATAAAAAAAAGCTAATAAATATATAAAAAATATTAAAAACATAAAAATATTTAAAATACTAAAAATATTGAGTATATAAAAAAAACATAATAAAAGTATCAAAAATATTACAAATATTAAAACTACATATTAACAAAATCACGAACGTAATAAAAATATTAAAACTAGATAAAAATATTAAAAATATTAAAAATATCTAAAATATTAAAAATATTAAAAAAATTTAAAATATTAAAAATATTGATATTGATATTAAAAAATAGTGATTGTACTTTTTTATCCTAAGGAGTACGAATTTCCAAAAATGACTTCATTAGGCTCAGCAACCCCATTAACCGTATGGTCTGGGTGATATCAACATTTATTCAAATTTTCGTTATTGTCCCCTAAAATTTCGAAATGGGAAAAACCACTTTGTGAAGCTCTCTAATTCTGTAGGAAGTGCGCCATTATAAAAGTTAGTCATTCTTCTTTAAGCCTTTTTGCGGTCTGGGTGACCATCTACAGCCAATCCCCAACTTTCACTGAAATTTTGTGACAAATGGGGTCAACCGTTTTCACAATTAGTGGTGACATCAAAATGGTCATCTTTTTTTTCTGTGTGTTTGGTGGGATTGGCAGGGAATCATCCACTATGAGCTGCTCCCCTATGGCCAAACGCTCAATTCGGACCTGTACTGCCAACAACTGGACCGCTTGAATGCAGCACTCATGCAGAAGAGGCCGTCTTTGATCAACAGAGAACGAATTGTCTTCCATCAGGACAACGCCAGGCCATACACATCTTTGGTGACGCGCCAGAAGCTCCGGGAGCTCGGATGGGAGGTTCTTTTGCATCCACCGTATAGTCCGGATCTCGCACCAAGTGATTACCACCTATTTCTGTCCATGGCGAACGAGCTTGGTAGTCGGAAGTTGGCCACAAGAGAGTCCTGTGAAAATTGGCTCTCCGAGTTTTTTGACAATAGGGAAGCGAGCTTCTATAAGAGTGGCATTATGAAGTTGGCATCTCGTCAAGACTTTTTTGACAACTTTATATATATAGACTTCTGAATACCTATGATGTTAAAAAAAGTGACTAAATGACATTCCAAAAATTAAGTGTATCATTAGCTAAACACCGGCAACTGGTTCCAAACATACATTCAAAATTTTCTCATGCCAAAAAAATCATATATTTTAAGTTTAAGTAAAATCGGACAATCGATATAAATTTTCGAAATAATTCAACGCCAGCCAAATCAACTGCGGGTCCATATATACAAAAAAAAATCTAAAAATAAAACAAATATACATTCTAAATTTCAGTCAAATTGTTTAATTCGTTAAAATTTTCATTATAATTCCACCATAGCTACACCTACCGGGTCAATTTATACAAAAAAAATTTTCTCAAGGTTCCACAAACATAAATACTAAATTTCAGTTAAATTGGTACATGCATTCAAATTTTCGATATAAATCCACCCAAGCGCCATCTACCGGGTCCATTTGTACATTCGATTTTTTCTAATGATCAAACAAACATAGATTCTGAATTTCAGTTAAATTGGCCCATTCGTTAAAATTTTGATTGTAAACCGACCCCAGCTCCACCTACCGGGTCCATTTGTACGTAAAATGTTTTCTCATGATCAAATGAATATCCATTCTAAATTTTAGTTGAATTGGTACGTGCATTCAAATTTTCGATATAAATCCACCCTAGCGCCACCTGGATTTGATTTTTTTCAACGCAAACAATCTACGGAAAATTTCGAATCGAATAAAAAAAAAATCAGCCAAATCGCTCCAGCCGTTCTCAAGTGATGGTATTACATACGTGGACCATTTAATTTTTATATATATAGATATTAAAAATATTAAAAAAATGAAAAATATTAGAAATATTGGAAATATAAATAATATACAAAAAAAATTTTAAATATATTAAATATTAAAAATACGAAAAATGATAAAAATATTAAAGAAAATAAAAATATAAAAGACATAAGAATTTTAAAAATAATAAAAGTGTTTAAAATGTCAACGATTTTAAAAAGTGTAAAAATAATTTTGTCAGAAATAGGCAACATTAGGGTGTTTAAAACGGAAAAAATTAAAATTTAAAATTGACGTCGGAGTCAAAAATGACTAAAAGACAAAATATAACCCTTGACTTACCACGAAGAACCATATGCGCCTCCATTCGATGGGATATCAAATGACGATACAGCATAATTAATAATATTACGGGGGGTCGTAAGGTGCACAGATTCGAAAAAAATTGTTGTCCTCTAGACAATTGTCTACAGACACACTACAAAACTGGGTTTGAGAAAACATTAACTTTTTTTTCGGCATGTAGAGCGACCCTATCTAATGTCCATCCCACAGTCACTGCATTTGCAGCTGCAGTTTAAGAGCTATCAAGCTGGCATTTAATGTGCAAGCCTTTATCCTCTACGTGGAGGTTAATTTCTTAGATTAGCCAAATCAGATGAAAACTACTCCCACCTCCCATACAAACTGCCTCTTTCCGTAGTATAAAAGATATCAAGCTGAAATTTGGTGTGCAAGCTTTTCTCCTGTAAGCGGGGGTTATTGTCTAAGATGAGTAAGTTTGGATGAAAACCACCTACCACCTTCAATACAAACTGTCCCTTTTTAGGGTTGTCCGTCTATCTGTTCACGTGATTACAGGCGTAGTTTAAGAGCTATCGACATGAAATTTGGTAAACAAGCTCCTATTCTCTAAGCGGAGGTTAAGATTAGCCAGATCGGAGAAAAACTACTCCCAACTCCCAAACAAAGTGACCCTTTTTTTTGGGTGTCCGTCTATCTGTCCACGTGTTTGCAGGCAAAGTTTAAGAGCTATTGCCATGAAATTTGGTATGCAATTATCTAAGCACAGGTTAAGTTTTAAGATGAGCAAGATCCCTCAATTCATATAAACAATTCAAGCACAGTATCTGACATTACAATAGCAGCAAAAAATGGATGTGGTCGGCTGAAAGTAATGTCCACCTCTTATGCAAACTGCATGGGGTATCTGAGGTTCGGCATAGCCGAAGATAATTATCTTACTATTTTTTTTAAAATTCGCAAAAAAAAAATTACAAAATATAGCTGACCCGGCAAAGTTATTCTCAAAAATAACTTTGTAAAAAAATAAATAAATTTTATAGATTTATTTATTTATTCTTGCCATAGCTCCGAAACCATTGGTTCGATTTCGTGCATTTTTCATATAAACCATCTACAGACCATCCCCATGGTACTCGGTACTCCGCATTTTACATTTCTTTTTGTTTATATAGATAATAATGTCTCTCCTTAAAGAGTCACATGTTATTTGCACTGACTTTAAAATAATTTGACAAATATTCAACCACTGTGCGCTGTGATTTGTATGTGATTTTATCTCATTTTAGATTGACTGTCATGTTGGAACATATGAGTGTGCTGAATGTTTGATTTGATTCGAGTGTCTTTTAGACAGGTACAACAAGCACACAGGCTGTGCAAGAGAGTGAGAGAGAGACAGAGAGGAGGGGGAATATATGCCACAGCTGACTATGGCTAGAGGAGGTAATAGTATGGTATAAACAATTAAACAAAGTCAAACGTTTTTTGGTTCATTGTACTCACGTTTAAATTAATAGTTAACTACTACACAAAACACTACAGATTGAATATGAGCATGCACAACACAGCATACTAGCTATTGAATATAAGCATGCACTTGTAGAGCTAGCTACTCATAGATGTGAACAAACCCCTATACACCAAGTCATTCAAGTCATTCATTCATTTGTTCATTCACTTCTATCACATAAAGCTATATGATCCACATTTTGGTGTGTCTTTGTGTGTGTGTTTGTGTATACGGTTTATTTTGGTCTGGCGGCTATGTTTTGTATCTTTTACAAACAATTTTGTTTGGCTATGATTAAAGATTTATAGTAACGTCGTCATATTAGAAGCTAGAAATCTAGATTCCTTTTTGTTCTATGCCATTGTGTTTTTAGTACGCCTGTGATTTTTTTCCAATTTTTTTTTCTCTCTCTATTTTTGTACGTGCTGTTCTAGTTTTGTCTTGTACAATTAGTCAAACAAAAAATGTGTGTATATATACGTAACACAACAAAATTGTTAAACTATATTTGAAACCTGGCTTTTGTGTTCTTTTCCATTTGAGTTTATATTAATTGTTTGATTTCGATTTGTTGCCGCCGCTGCTGTTGCTGGTGTTGACCCTGCTGAGCCACGTCGCATATAGATTTGTTAAATCTTTTTTTTCAAGTGGATGCCAAAAAAAGGAAATCCTACCATCTTAAATGACCCACTCAGTCTGCTGTCATTAATCACTGCAAGGTTGGGTCATAAGTCAAGCGACATTTTTCATTTTGTTTATGGTATGAGGTGGCCAACACACAGGGACTACAAATGAGGACATCATTGTTGGTGGCACATATCAATCAATGTTTTAAAATGTCTGGAATTTTTGGTGTCGCACAAAAAAAAAACTCACACAACAAATGAAACAAAACAAAATCGCATGACCTTTCAACATATTTCTGTCAACCTTAAGTTAAGCTTATTAATGACACTTGTCGTAGACACAAAGTAAAAAATTGGGCCAATTAATCTGCAGATAGTTTATGTGCTCGAAAAATTAAACAAAGCTAAGCCTGTTTGTTGAAATTGTAAGATTTTAAATTTTCTTTTGGAATAAGAGAAATTAAATAATGAATGTAATTTAGGCGAAATTTTTAGAATTTAAATTTTTTTGGTTTAATAAAATATATTTGGAGAAAAGAATTTTGTATTATATTTCAGTTATTAGTTATTAACCTTTAATTCACCTTAAATTCTTGTTTTCATTTTAGAAATCCCCTTGAAGAGATTCTTAGATTTTGAGATCAGTTAAAATTGAACATATTATAATTTTTTTTAATATAGCAATGAGAAATCAACAAAAAAAATAATTTTTTTTCTCAAAATTTTAAGAATTTTTTTGGGAAATTTTCAAATTTTTTTTTGGGAATTCTCGGATTTTCTTAATTTTATTGAAATTTGTTACTTTCGTTGATTTGAGTTCAGTTAAAATAGAACATATTTACAATTTTTATTTTAATATAGCAAAGAGAAACCAAAAAAAAAAAAATTAATTTTCTCTCAAAATTTAAAGTTTTTTTTCGGGGAATTTCCAAACTTTTTTTTGGGAATTCTTGGATTTATACAAATTTTTCACTTATTAACTTAAGTCGTACATGCATAAAATTTTACACTTTTTTTAAGCAAATCAATGTTTTTATCTTAAATTCCCAGCAAGAAGTTAAAAACCCCCTTGAGGAGATTTTAAAATAATAATCTTAGAACTTTTTCCTATATTTCGTTGATTTGAGTTCTGTTAAAATAAAATACTTGTTTTATTTTTACGTTAATATACAAAAATTATTAAAAATTTTACCCGAAAATTTGATACAAATTTTTTAGAAATATTTATTTTAGAAATCTCATTGAAGAGATTTTTAGGCAATATTCTGGGAATTCTCGGATTTGATAATGTTTATTCAAATGATGTTACTTTTTAAATAAAATTCAATTTGCCTAAAATATAAAAACTTAACCTTATATTCCTATTAAAATTTTAAAAATTCCCTTGAAAAGATTTAAGAACAATAAGCCGAAAATTTTAAGTTATCTTTCGTTGATTTTAGTTCAATTAAAATTGAATATATTTACAATTTTTATTTTAATATAGCAATGAGAAATCAGCAAAAAAATAATTTTTTCTCAGAATTTTAAAAAATTTTTCGGGGAATTTTCACGCTATTTTTTGGGAATTCTTGGATTTATACAAATTTTTCACTTACTAACTTAAGTCGTACATGCATAAAATTTTACACTTTTTTTTAAGGCAATTCAATGTTTTTATATTAAATTCCTAGTAAAAAGTTAAAAATCCCCTTGAGGAGATTTTAAAATAATAATCTTATAACTATTCTCTATATTTCGTTGATTTGAGTTCTGTTAAAATAAAATACTTGTTTTATTTTTACGTTAATAAACAAAAATTGAGAAACAACCAAAAAAAGTAAATGTTCTCTTCAAATAAAAGAAGGTTTTACCAGAAAATTTGATACAAATTTTTGTGAATTTTTATTTTAGAAATCTCATTGAAAAGATTTTTAGGCAATATTCTGGAAATTCTCAGATTTGATAACGTTTAGTCAAATGTTGTTACTTTTTTAATAAAATTAAAATTGCTTATAATAATAATAAGTCTTTTCCTTGTATTCCTATTAAAATTTTAAAAATTCCCTTGAAAAGATTTAAGAACAATAAGCCGAAAATTTTAAGTTATCTTTCGTTGATTTGAATTCAATTAAAATTTATCATATTTACAACTTTTATTTTAATATAGCAATGAGAAATCAGCAAAAAAATAATTTATTCTCAAAATTAGAAGAATTTTTTTTGGGGAATTTCCAAACTATTTTTTGGGAATTCTCAGATTATCTTAATTTTATTGAAATTTGTTACTTATTAATTCATGTCCTACATGTTAAAAATTTTTTTTCAAGCAATTCAAAGTTTTTGTCTTAAATTCCTAGTAAAAATAGTAAGAAGTTTTAAATCCCCTTGAGGAGATTTTAAAATAATAATAATCTTAGAACTTTTCCTTAAATTTCATTGATTTGAGTTCGTTACAATAAATTACTTGTTTTATTTTCACGTTAATATATAAAAATTGGGAAATCAACCAAAAAAAATTTACTTTAAATATTAAAAATTTTACCAGAAAATTTGTTAAAATTTTTGTGTGAATTCTCGGATTTTTTTTTAAATTCATATATAAATTTTAGCAATATTAACTGAAATCGTATTTGCTAATAATATTTTACACTTCTAAGACATATTAATGTTAATACCTTAAATTCTTGTTAATATGTTAAATCCTTGTGAAGAGGTTATTAAACAATAATCTCGAGGAGAATTGTATATTATTTCCTAGGAATTATCGGATTAAATTTTTTTTTAATAAAATAACTTAAGATTTTGTTAAACATCATATTGTGGATAGGAATTAATTTTTATAATTTACAAGCTGCTGTTGAATATTTTACTGAGGAGATTTATAAAGATATTTTTAGGAATTCTTCGGGTATATTAATTTTTATTAAAATTCTGAAAAAAAAAAATATAATTACTTTTAAAAGCGATAACGAAAATCCTATCATTTTACCGTAATTTGATATTAAAATTGTAGAAAAATTATTTTGTGGAGATTTTTTAAAAATTTCCTAGGAATTCTGGTATTCTATATTTTCGATAAAAATTTTTACTACATATATTGTATGAAATTATTTTGACATTTATAAATTAATAATAAGTTCTTAATACTGAAATTCACAGTTATACAACAAAAATCGATACGGGACATTTTATAAAAAAAAATCGGGGAAATTTTTTTAAAATTCTGATTTTCTTGCAAATTTATTAAATAAAATAATTGTTACACGTTCCGTAAGATTTAGAAATTTTTATTTAGCTTAATTTTCATAAGGAGATTTTGCACCAATTTCTTGGGAATTATAGGATTTTATAATATTTCATAAAGTTGTGTTATATTTTTAACAATGACAATGGTAATGTTTTAGAATAACTAGAAAAATTCTATTCAAAGTTAAATAACAAAAATATTCACAAGTAGATTTAAGAAAAACAAATCGGGGAAGTTCTCTGAAATTTTTATTTTATAGCAAAAGTTATAACAAATTTTAAAGTTTACAGAAATTGGTCCTAATTAAATAAAAGAATACACATTCCGTTAGATTTACAAATTTGTATTTACAATAATAAGCATAAGACATTCATTATTGTTGAATAATACAAAAAGTTGTATAAACTCAATGATTTTTTTTTATTAATTTAAATTTTTTTTTTTTAAATTTTACTGGGAATTCTGTGACTAGTCATTTTGATCAAAAATAATTAAAAAGGCATTCATTGTTGTTGAATAATACCAAAAGGTGATTTTTTTTATTATTTTTTTTTTTTCGATAATTTCTGGGATTTCTGAAATTTTCTGGGATTTTCCTAATTTTTATCTAACATCAAGAACCATATAAATTCTATATAATAACATTAATAATACATTATAAACTTTAAAATGTTTAGTTATAATACATTATAACTAAAAAAAAACAGTTATGGCGCACTAATCTCCCCGAGGAGATTTTTTCCAAATTCCTTAGGAGTTCTTCTATTTGGTTCAAATCAAGAAACTTTGCTTTAAATGTCATAGAAATAAAAGTTATGCATATAAAAATCTATAATATACACAAAAAATGAATCCCTGCTAAAATTTTAAAAATTTCTTTAAGGAGATTTTTTTAGAATTTTGCTGGGAATTCTGTGACTAGTTATTTTGAATAATAATTAACTAGAAAAGGCATTTATTGTGTTGAATTATACAGAAAGGTGTATGAATCTCGATGATTTTTTTTTATTAATTTTAAAATTTGTATTGTGTTTTTCAACCATTTCTGGGATTTCTGAAATTTCTGGGATTTTCCTTATTTTTATCAAATATCAAAAACCGTATTAATTCTAAATAAAAAAAAATGTATAATACATTATAAACTTTAAAAATTCCAGTTATGGCGCACTAATCTCCTCGAGGAGATTTTTTCCAAATTCCTTAGGAGTTCTTTTATTCTGATCAAATCAAGAAAATTTGCTTTAAATACCATAGAAATAAAATATCTGCATACAAAAATCTATAGGATACATACAAAAAATTTAACTCCTTCTAAAATTTTTAAAATTTCCTTAAGGAGATTTTTTTAGAATTTTACTTGGAATTCTGTGACCAGTCATTTTGAATATTATTTAACTAGAAAAGGCATTCGTTGTTGTCGAATAATAAAAAAAGCTGTATAAAACTCGATGAGTTTTTTTTTGTTTTTAAATTATTTTTTTTTGTTTTCCGATAATTTTTGGGATTTCTGAAATTTCTGGGATTTTCCTAATTTTTTTTCAAATATCAAGAACCATATAAATTCTAAATAACAACATTAATAATACATTATAAACTATAAAAATTTCAGTTATGGCGCAAAAATCTGCCCCAAGGAAATTTTTTAAAATTTCTTAGGAGTTCTTGTATCTTGTTCAAATCAAGAAAATTTGCCTTAAATATCATAGAAATAAAAGTTCTGCATATAAATATCTATAGGTACATAAAAAAAAATTTAACTCCTACTAAAATTTTTAAAATTTCCTTAAGGAGATTTTATAAAATTTTTGTGGGAATTCTGTGACTAGTCATTTTGAATAATAATTAACTAGAAAACTCATTTATTTTTATTGAATTATACGGAAAGGAGTATGAGACTCACTTTGCTTATGTTTAAAATGTTTATTGTGTTTTTCATAATTTCTGGGATTTCTGGAGTTTCTGGTATTTTTCTAATTTCACTTATATTTTTATCAAATATCAAGAAACATATAAATTCTAAAAAATAAAATTTAGTAATACATTTTAGAACTTAACAATCACAATAGATTTTTTAAAAATTTCTTAGGAGTTTTTCTATCTTGTTCAAATCAAGAAAATTTTGCTTTAAATGTCATAGAAATAAAAGTTCTGCATACAAAAATCTATAGTATACCAAAATTTATAGTACACCCATAAAACAAATTAAACTCCTTTAAAATTTTTAAAATTTCCTTAAGGAGATTTTTAAAATTTTACTGGGAGTTCTGTGACTAATCATTTCGAATAATAATTAACTAAAAAAAGGCATTTATTGTTGTTGTATTATACAGAAAGCCGTATGACAGTCACTTTTTTATTGTAAAAATCTCTGTTGTACTTAACAATAATTTCTGAGATTTTTGGGATTTCTGGGATTTTCCTAATTTTACTTAAATTTTTATCAAATATCAAAAACAATATAAATTGTAAATAATAAAAATTAAAAATACATTATAAACCCAATTATGGTGCACAAATCTCCCCGAGGAGATTTTTTCCAAATTTCTTAGGAGTTCTTCTATTTGGTTCAAATCAAGAAAATTAGCTTTATATGTCATAAAATGTCATACATTAAAAAATTAAACTCCTTAAAAAATTTTTAAAATCTCCTTAAGGAGATTTTGTTTAAATTTACTGGGAATTCTAAGACTTTTTGTGTTAAGTTATAATTATTATTATTCTAAACAATACATTTTAATAGTACATTTTAAATCTTAACACTGCCAATTATGTTGCATAAGTCTCCCCGAGGAGATTTTTTTAACATTTCTTAGGAGTTCTTCTATCTTGTTCAAATCTAGAAAATTAGCTTTATATGTCATAAAAATAAAAGTTCTGCATACAAAAATCTATAGTATACTTAAAAAAATTTAACTCCTACTAAAAATTTTAAAATCTCCTTGAGGAGATTTTTTTGAAATTTTATGGGAATTCTTAGACTTTTTGTGTTAAGTTATAAGTATTATTATAAATGACAATAAACAACAAATTTGGCAGGGTTTAGCCGACATTTATAACAAAATGGTATGGACATATCAACATTGTTATTGTCCATAAATAAAAAATCTAATGTGAATTCTTTAAACTCCTTTTTTAGATAACAATAACTTTCTTGAGGAGATTATTTATTATTTTCTTAGGAGTTGTTATAACACTGCTCTACGATGCCCTTCTTCAAATCACTTAATACATCTTATAACTATTAACTTCAAAGTGGTTAATTGAAAAGCAGCAAATACGAGGGCTGCTATATATATTTCTGGCCTAGGCAACAATAAGTGTTGCCAGGTGCAATCTGATATTTCCATTGGAAAGGTTGACATTTTTTAGCATAACATCACTCAGAACGTGTTGTCATTTAATCGTAAATTGTTAAACTTACAGAGCTTTGAACAATTCAATTCCGTTAAAAAAATGGAATTGACACGTGAGCATTTTCGTGCGATCATTTTTCACAACTTTCGAGGTGGATTATCCAGACAAGAGTGCATCGATGAACTTAAGTCTTTGTATGGTGATCAAGCACCATCATATAGCACCGTGAAAAACTGGTATAACGAATTTAATCGTGGTCGCAGTTCGCTCAACGACGAATTCCGTGAAGGTCGTCCAAAAACGTCCGTTGTGCCAGAGAACATTGATGCCGTGCGTGAACTAATAATGCAAGATCGTCATGTGACATACCGGGAGATAGAGGCATCCTTGGGCATTTCTCCCACCAGCATACATTCGATATTACATAAACACCTGACCGTAAAAAAGGTTTGTTGTCGTTGGATCCCGCACAATTTGACAATCGCTCAAAAAAAGGCTCGTGTCGATTGGTGCAAAGAAATGTTGAAAAAATACGATCGCGGTGCTTCAAAAGATGTTCATAAGATCGTCACAGGTGACGAATCTTGGATCTATGCGTATGAGCCCGAAACAAAACAACAATCGACCGTGTGGGTCTTCGAAGACGAGCCAAATCCAACGAAAGTTGTTCGTGGAAGAAGCACTTCGAAGCAAATGGTCGCCTGTTTCTTCGGCAAAACTGGTCATGTGGCGACTGTTCCGCTTGAGCAACGAAGGACGGTCAATTCTGAGTGGTACACCACAATTTGTTTGCCTGAAGTCTTCGGAGAAATTCGAAAAACAAACAAGAGAAGACGAATCATTCTTCACCATGACAACGCGAGCTCTCACACATCGGCTCAAACCAGCGCCTTTTTGACCGGCCAAAACGTCGAATTGATGGGTCATCCGCCGTACAGCCCTGACTTGGCACCCAATGACTTCTTTTTATTCCCGCACATCAAGAAAAAAATGCGTGGTCAACGATTTTCGTGCCCAGAAGATGCTGTTGAAGCGTTCAAAAACCATGTTTTGGAGGTGTCTCAATCGGAGTGGAAAAAGTGCTTCGACAATTGGTTTGAGCGCATGCAAAAGTGTATAAATCAGGCTGGAGAATACTTTGAAAAACAATAAAACAATTTTTGATGATAAATATTTGCATTTTCATTATTAGGCCAGAAATATATATAGCAGCCCTCGTAAACACTTTACCCAACAGCAAAAATGGACAAAGAGCAAAAAAAGGCAGCCAAAGGCATCAAACGGCTCGGAAAAAATCTGTAATTTTTTTTTCCAATTCAGTGGAAAATGAATTGGCTGAAAAAAACCGACAACAGAAACAATTTTATACCAATATCCACATATATAGTAAAAGAACCCAAAGAGAATACCTTTTTCAGATTGTAAACCAAAAAAAAAAATGTACAAAAAAAAACGGCAACAGATATAAAAAAACCATCGACAACAAAAACAGTAACAATGGTAGCAAAATGCTACTACGGAAAAGAATACTAAATCAGAAAAAATAACAACAACAACAGCACATAAACGAAAATCGCATGACCAACATGGAAGGAATGAAGCAAAAACATAACAAACAAACAACAACAAAAAAAAATTGCACAATATTCATGTACTCAATGTTAATAGCAACAAATACAACAACAATGGGCTATTGTAACAACAACAATAAACATTTTACTCACATTTAACAACGTTCGACTCGTATGGCCAACAAACAAAGTTGCCACCTCTATTAACTAGTATAAGGAGACAAGGCAATTGCAGTAGTGATAGTAATAATTCGAGTATCAATTACTTAAACTGGAGATTAATAGGACAGTGTTCACTAATTTCCTTATAATTTGTAACACGAACCTTTATATAAATCTTCCTAAGGCCCTTAATTGGGACGGTCTTTTAGTACTCAAACACTCATGACAACATTGATAAATATTCAATGCGATAACCAAAAGTAATCTTATGCCATACAATCGATTATTCATAACAACTTAAATTTCAAACATCACTACCAATAAGGGAAGTTTTATTGGTGCGCGGTGCTATCTAAAGGGGATCCATTTAATAAAGACAAAGCCGGGCAATGGGGGCTGCAGATGAAGTCGGCGATATTACAATGTTTAAGAATGCTGAAAATGCTTGTAAAGCATTTTTGTTCATATCAAAAGGCAACAATTCAAATACCCTCAAAAAACAAGTGGATACAAGTATAGTAGTATCCAACAAAAAAAAAAAAGAACATAACAAAAAAATCGCCCAAAAACCTATAGACACCACAACAAACCAATATTCGTACAGATGTATGCAAGCCGAGCCACCCGACCGCCACCACCATAGCTTCGCACCAGCAGCAAAAAGAGCTGTAACATTGGCCGCCCGTTAAAGCGGGTGAATAAATTTTCGAATATTTGCTGACCCAAACTCAAAAGGCAATGCCATAAGGTCCCACCACATGCGAAACTCAGCTTTTGTGCTTTGTGTGTATGCTTGTGTGTGTGTGTGTGGATAGATGACCACTCACTCGCTCACTCACAATAAACTTGAAGAGCTCTCACAGCTCGTTTGTTTGTTACTAATCTCACTCGTTTACTTTTTGGCTTTAGAACACAGTCATCTGTCCATCCATCCCTTGGTCCGTTCGTCATCTCTGGGCCAGCCTAAAATTGCAACAATGTGTCCATACTTGGAGTAACACACAATGACCCTTTTGGCCTTTTTGTGTCGGCTGGTGTGTGTGTGTGCGTTTTTTTTCTTTGCTTTGCATTTGACCTGGAGCTGTGGGTAACAAAGTTAGAGGCGCGAATGTGGGTGCACAGACACACTAACCTCGTTGGCGGTTGTTGCAGCAAAATATTTATAATGATATATGATTGGGAAGGCACATGAACGAGGGTGGCGCTGTAAGCCAAGACAAAATGCTAAAAGATAATAACTTGGAAAATGCAATAAAATCAGATAATATCGAAAACGGAGATGAGTAAGATAATTTGGATAACTTAGATAATATTCGTAATTTATATAATTCAAATAATTTAGATGATTTAGTTTATTTAAATAACTTAAATAATTTAAATAATTTAAATAATTTAAATAGTTTAAATAATTTAAATAATTTAAATAATTTAAATAATTTAAATAATTTAAATAATTTAAATAATTTAAATAATTTAAAAAATTTAAACAATTTAGATAATTTAAATAATTTAGGTAATGTAAATAATTTAGATAATTTGGATAATTTAGGTAATATAGATAATTAAGATAATTAAGTAAATTTCGATAATTAAGACAACTTAGACAATTTAGATAAATTGGATAGTTTAGATAATTTAGATATTTTAGATTATTTAGATAATTTCGATAACTTAGATGACTTAGATATTTAACAAAATTTAGATGACTTAGGTAATTAGGATAGTTTCAATAATTTCTATGATGTAGCTAATTAAGATAAATAAGATAGATAATGCAGATAATTTAAATAATTAGATATTGCAGATAAATAATAATTAATAAATAATTAGATAATTTATAAAATTTAGATAATTAAAATTATTAAGATAATCTAAGTAGTTTAGATGCTTCTCATAATTAAGATAATGTAGATAATTTAGACGATTTAAATTTATTAAGATTATTTAGGTAATATATATAATTAAGATAACATAGATAATTTAGATAGTTAAGATAATTTAGACCACTGGGTAATTTAGATAAGTTATATAATGTAGATAATTTATATAATTAAGATAATTTAGACAGTTTAAATAATTAAGATAATTTTAATAATGTAGATAATTAGATTATTAAGATGACTTTAATAGTATAGATCAACTGAATACTTTAGATGATTTTTATACTTAAGATAATTCAGATAATTTTATACGATATTTAGATAAGGTAGATAGTTTCGATGATTTCTAAAACTTAGATAATTAAGATAATTTAGATAATAACTTAGGTAACTTAGATAATAATTAGAAATTAGATAATTAGAAACTTTAGATAATTTTGATAACTTAGATAATTTTTGTAGTTTACATAATTGAGATAATGTAGATATTTTAGATAATCCAAATAATTGAAATAATTTAGATATTTTAGATAATTTACATAATTTAGATATTTTAGATAATTTAGATAATTTAGAAAATTAATATAATTTCGATAAGTTAGATAATTTAAATAGGTTCGATAATTTAGACAATTTATATAATATAGATAGTTTAGATAATATAGATAATTTGGATAGTTAAGATAATTTCGATAATTTAGATGATTTACATAATACAGATAATTCAGATAACTTACATAATTTATATAATTTACATAAATTAGGTAATTTAGGCAATTAAGATAATTTATATAATTTAGATAATTAGGTAATTTAGATAATTTTAATAATTTAGATAATTCAGAAAATTTTATTTTAGATAATTTAATTAATTTAGATAATTTATTTAATTTAGACATTCAAGATAATTTAAATAATAAAGATAATTTGCGTAATAATTTAGGTAGTATAGATAATTAAGATAACATAGAAAATTTAGATAGTTAATATAATTAAGATCACTGGGTAATTTAGATAAGTTATATAATGTAGATAATTTATATAATTTAGATAATTTAGACAGTTTAGATAATCAAGATAATTTAAATAATTTAAGTAATTTAGATAATTAGATTATTAAGATAACTAAAATACAACAGATGATTTAAATACTTTAGATAATTCTGATACTTGAGATAATTCAGATAATTTTATACGATATTTAGATCATGATTTCGATGATTTCTATAATTTAGTAAAAAAAAAGATAATAAGATAATTTAGATAATACAGATAACTAGATAATTTAGATAATAATTTAGGTAATTTTATTACTTAGATAATTTTCGTAATTAACATATTTGAGATGTTATAGGTAAATCAGATAATATAGATAATTTAAATAATATAGATAGTTTAGAAAACTAAGACAATTTCGATAAGTTTAATTTACATAATATAGATAGTTTAGATATTAAAGATAGTTTGGATAGTTAAGATAATTTAGATAATTTCGATAACAACATTTACATTATTAACATTATATATATATATATTACACAATTTACACATTTTATATAATTTACATAATTTACATAATTTACATAATTTACATAATTTACATAATTTACATAATTTACATAATTTCCATAATTTACATAATTTACATAATTTACATAATTTACATAGCTTACATAATTTACATAATTTTACATAATTTACATAATTTACAAAATTTACAAAATTTACATAATTTATATAATTTACATAATTTACATAATTTACATAATTTACATAATTAACATAATTTACATAATTTACATAATTTACATAATTTACAAAATTTACATAATTTACAAAATTCACATAATTTACATAAATAATATAATAACACATTTTACTTAATTTACATAATTTACATAATTTACATGATTTACATAATTTACATAATTTACATAATTTACAAAATTTACATAATTTACATAATTTATATAATTATATCATAATCCACATAATGTGATACTTCGGATAATTGAGTTTGTTCAGATAATTAAGATTATTGGGAAAATTCAGGGTAATGCGGA
This sequence comes from Muscina levida, assembly GCA_964034835.1. Classification (NCBI taxonomy): domain Eukaryota; kingdom Metazoa; phylum Arthropoda; class Insecta; order Diptera; family Muscidae; genus Muscina; species Muscina levida. The sequence goes on from OZ035883.1 coordinate 135,451,644, forward strand.
CACTCAATAATTTCCAAATTTTTGTCCTTATTTGCTCGCCTATACTTCTCATACCACCACCCTCGCATATACCCCATTCAAAGTCTATAGCGTGCTAAACTGTAGTACAATTGCAGATGAAAATAACTTCAAAATTCAACTGGCATCGTCAACATGATTTGCATCAAATATCACTTATCTCAAATGGGGAAGTGGCAGTAATAAAATGTTCACAAATTTCCCAGAGATGAGAAAATATTTACTGAAAGAAATATGTCAATATATAGTTAAAAAAAAAACAACAAATAAGATGTTGCTTATCGCTACACGTTGTAAGGGACATTTATTACTTCCTCAGTTCACAAGCCTAGTTAAAACTAAGCATACAACCATTTAATCAAATAGCTCTCAAATTTGTGGCTTTCACCACGACTTCTAGTTGGCTGGTCTCTTTAGCAAGCTAGCGACCAACATTGCGTCAAACTGCCATATGGCTTTAGCAATAGTCGTGACTTCCTTTTACTATCACACATTCACAACTTGCACATCTTCTCGAGGTCTTCACTTGAATCTCATGCCTTTCCATCTTCTTGAAAATTCCCCTTCCCCCCCATCAAAATAAAAAACCATAAATCCTTATAATTGTCTATTTATATTCTATGCAAATATATAAAATAATACTATGACAAATACAATACAAATGTATTGGCAGAAAAATGATTTGTGTAAACTGTCAAAGTACGTATAGAAAAAAACATAAAATTATAAATAACTTTTACAACTTCAAGGCAAAAACAAAAATCACAGCACAGAGCACACAAACACAATCTTATAATATTCTTCCTGAGGCATAACTTTATGTTAAACATGTGAAAGGTGATTGCAGTCTTATAAGTTTCCTTATATATGGTTTTGTTGTTGTTGTTTGCTATCTTTTCTCTAAGTGTATTCAAAAGTTTTATAAAGGCAGTGATGCGAACTTAATTAAGATGAGAGGAGGCTCATTATTCAAATAAAATTTTGATATATCACCGCGACTGTGTGACTGTCATTGTGTGGAGCACACATCCAAGTTGCCTTAACAATATGTTAATGACAGTTCGTCTGCAGATTTGTAAATCTAATTTGAATAATTATAATAATGCACATGTTGAGTTTTCTGTCTGATAACTGAAGATTCAGATTAAGATGAATTAAGCGATGACAGGCATTTGATTGTGAATACGATGATGGGTGGCAATTTAAAAAAAAGATCTGCTATAGTTGGAGGTAATTTTCCGAAAGGAATGCGTATTATTTTAGGTGTTTAACGTTGGAAATGGGGGAAATATATACATGTAATTCCATTGGAATGGTTTTCTCATAAGAATTAGTTTTTTTTTACTATGGAATCTCCTAAATGTGGACATTAGATGCCGTTAGTTGTGAATCTAAAAATAAAAAGAGTATTAGTTCACAACAACATGAGAAGTTATCCCGTGCCTTATTCATCGGCGTGTAAGGGGGAAAATTAAGTTTTTTTTGTATATTATTATTATTGTACCCTCCGCCCATTATTCTAAAATAAAATGTTCGTCCTCATATGTATACCAGTAGAGATCTGTGTTATAGAGTTAAAAAACGCTAATGGCACAGGAAATCCGCCCCACTGACCGGAAAAAACTTCGTCTTTAATTGTGCCAAATACTAACTACTATCTAAACTATTTCGAAACGCCCCCACCGGTCCGCTGATTAAAAATTAAAATTTCGTCTGCATTTTCATAATTGTGGTTGCAGAGTACTATCAGGATATCAAATTTTATCTCTCTTGGACTTAAATACACTTTTACCTCGCCCCTCCGCCCACTAGTCGAAAATATAAATTTAGTCTGCAAATTTCAATCAGTCGAGTACTAACTGTTTACCAAACTGTAGCTCTTTAGGGCTCAAATATAGTTTTGGCACGCCCCCACCGCCCACTGATCGAAAATTTAAATTTAGTCTGCATTTGCATATTTGTGTGGCAGAGTACTATCAGGATGATCTCAAATAAATAGTAACGAGTTCTATCTCCTTACCAAATTTTATTCACGCCCATTCCGTCCGTAGGGTCAGAAATTCTAAAAATCCATAGCATACGGTAATTTCCGTATAGTAGAATATATATGTCATATTTTTTAAGATCGCTTTTGTGCACATAAGAATTTTGGATATGTTGGCAAAAGTGGGTGTAGAAATGGGTGTGTACAATTTTTGTTTTATAAAAACCATTCAAGGGCTATTACGCACGTTATAAAAAAAATTATCGAATCTATCAATACTTTCCCAAGTGATGCACTTACCAACGCACAACAATTAAGTTTTAATTTTTCTTTTCCTTGTTCATTACATATGATTAAAAATTACATTTAATATTATAAGAACAATAAAAACAATAAAAATTTAACAATAAAAAACAAAACAAATATTAAAAATATTAAAAATATTCAAAGTATTCAAAAAATTAATAATTTAAAAAATATTAAAAATATTAAAAATATGAAAAATATTAAAATATTAAAAATATTAAAAATATTAAATATATTAAAAATATTAAAAATATTGAGATTATTAAAAATATTAAAAATAATAAAAATATTTAAAATATTAAAAATATTAAAAATATTAAAAATATTAAAAATATTAAAATATTAAAAATATTAAAAATATTAAAAATATTAAAAATATTAAAAATATTAAAATTATTAAAAATATTAAAAATATTAATAATATTAATATTACTAAAAATATTAAAAATATTTAAAGTATTTAAAATATTAAAAATATTGAGATTATTTAAAATATTAAAAATAATAAAAATATTAAAATTATTAAAAATATCGAAAATATTGAAAATATTAAAATTATTAAAAATATTAAAAATATTTACAATATTAAAAATATTAAAAATTTGATAAAACTTATTTATTGATAGGCATATATTCTAAAATCGAATTATTAAGCCGATTAACTGACATATAATTTTCTGCGTTGGTGTACTGGGTTCTCGTACCTTTAGGTTTTTGGTCTGAGCCATGATAGCAATTTCCCCCTTTTTATCCCAAGGATAGCGAAAATCCAAAATTACATTCATTTGGCTCAACAACCCTATTAACCGTTTGGTCTTGGTGATAGTAAAATTTTTTCGCATTTTCGGGGTTGTCCCCTAAAAGTTCGAAATGCGAAAAACCACTGTGTAAAACTCTCTAGTTCTATAGTAAGTGCGCCAATGTAAATGTTTGCCATTCTACCTTAAACCGGTTTGCGGTCTCGGTGAACATCTACAGCCCATTCCCAACTTTCACTGACATTTTGGTACAAATCGTTTTCGCAGTTAGTGGTGATATCAAAAAATTGCATGTCTATTTTTATATATAGACTTCTCACTTATTTTGATGTTAAAAAAATATTTATATGTGATGTCATCAATCGTGACTAAATGACATTCCAAAAATTAAGTGTATCATAAGCTAAACACCGGCAACTGGTTGCAAACATACATTCAAAATCTTCTCATGCCAAAAAAATCATATATTTTAAGTGTAAGTAAAATCGGACAATTGATATAAATTTTCGAAATAATTCAACCCCAGCCAAATCAACTGCGGGTCCATATATACAAAAAAAAATTTTCATAATAAAACAAATATCACAATGCAACAAATTTTTGATCCCGACTTCTAAATAGTTGATCCTTATGTAAAATTTCATGCTGAATTCAAATCTGCTCTCAGATATTTGGAATGTAGAACAGTTTTTGAGATATGGTCAAATTTCCATTTTTAGTGTTTTGAAAAAAGGTAGGTCTACTAAAATGTCATTTTAATGTAAAATTTCATGCTGAATTCAAATCTGCTCTCAGATATTTGTAAAGTAGAACAGTTTTTGAGATATGGTCAAATTTCCATTTTTAGTGTTTTGAAAAAAGGTAGGTCTACTAAAATGTCATTTTCTCTGGTTTTTGTTCACCGATGTCACCGAACTGTGACGAAAATAAAAGATAATAAAATTATTTCTTATAAAAACAATAGTTGTTTAAAATCTAATCACTAATGTCGAAGTTATGGCACTTCGAAGTTGGATTTTTGTTAAAATTTTGATGATTTTTCAAGTTTTCGCTGCCTTTAATTAAGTTTGTTTCCGTGTTTCCGTAAAAATTGCTCCGGTTTCAAACTATTGCATGATAGAATAATGTGTTACAAAAATTTTTTGCCCTTGGTCATCAAAATCGGATAACAAACACTTCCGCATTTGCAGCATTTGGGAAAATAACCCAATTTTTTTTTTAGATTTTCCTATGTGACTTGTTTAACAAAAAGCGTAGAGTTATTTTTCGGAGTGCAAGCAAAACAACAATTACTACTACTCTCCAGAAGAGGTATCTGTACTTAATTGTGAATGTAGAGTTTATTTTTCAACCGATTTTGATGACCAAGGGCAAAAAATTTTTGTAAAATATTATTCTTTCATGTAATGGTCTGAAACCGGAGCAAATTTTACGGAAACACGGAAAAAAACTTAATTAAAGGCAGCGAAAACTTGAAAAATCATTAAAAATTTTACAAAAATCTAACTTTAAAGTGCTATAACTTCGTCATTTATGATAGGATTTTAATCAGCTATCGTTTTTTTAATAAATAATTTTATTATCTTTTATTTTCGTCACAGTTCGGTGACATCGGTGAACAAAAACCAGAGAAAATGACATTTTAGTAGACCTACCTTTTTTCAAAACACTAAAAATGGAAATTTGACCATATCTCAAAAACTGTTCTACTTTACAAATATCTGAGAGCAGATTTGAATTCAGCATGAAATTTTACATTAAAATATATTATTAAATGTCCGGGATACAGAAACTTTTGAAATTTTGTGACATAGTGTATACATTCTAAATTTCAATCAAATTGTTTAATTCGTTAAAATTTGCTATAATTCCATCATAGCGACACCTACCGGGTCTATTTATACAAAAAAAATTTCTCAAGGTTCCACAAAAATAAATACTAAATTTCGGTTACATTGATACATGCATTCAAATTTTCAATATAAATCCATCCAATACATACGATTTTTTCTGATGATCAAACAAACATAGATTCTGAATTTCAGTTAAATTGGCCCATTCGTTAAAATTTTGATTGTAAACCGACCCCAGCGCCATCTACCGGGTCCATTTGTACATACAATGTTTTCTCATGATCAAATGAATATCCATTCTAAATTTCAGTTGAATTGGTACATGCATTCAAATTTTCTATATAAATCCACCCTAGCGCCACCTGGATTTGATTTTTTTCAACACAAACAATCTACGGAAAATTTCGAATCGAATAAAAAAAAAAATAGCCAAATCGCTCCAGCCGTTCTCAAGTGATGGTATGACATACGTGGACCATTTCATTTTTATATATATAGATATTAAAAATATTAAAAATATTAAAAATATTAAAAATATTAAAAAAATTAAAAATATTAAAAATATTAAAAAAATTAAAAATATTAAAAAAATTAAAAATATTAAAAATATTAAAAATAATAAATATATTAAAAAAATTAAAAATAATAAAAATATTTAAAATATTAAAAATATTAAAAATATTAAAAATATTTAAAATATTTAAAATATTTAAAATATTAAAAATATTAAAAATATTAAAAATATTAAAAATATTAAAAATATTAAAAATATTAAAAATATTAAAAATATTAAAAATATTAAAAATATTAAAAATATTAAAAATATTAAAAATATTAAAAATATTAAAAATATTAAAAATATTTAAAATATTTAAAATATTAAAAATATTAAAAATATTAAAAATATTAAAAATATAAAAAATATTAAAAATGTAAAACATATTAAGAATACTAAAAATATTAAAAACATTAAAAATATTAAAAATATTAAAAATATCAAAAATATCAAAAATATTAAAAATATTAAAAATATTTAAAATATTAAAAATATAAAAAATATTAAAAATATTAAAAATATTAAAAATATTAAAAATATTAAAAATATTAAAAATATTAAAAATATTAAAAATATTAAAAATATTAAAAATATTAAAAATTTTAAAAATATTAAAAATACTAAATATATTAAAAATATTAAAAATATTAAAAATATTAAAAATATTAAAAATATTAAAAATATTAAAAATATTAAAAATTTTAAAAATATTAAAAATATTAAAATATTAAATACATATATTAAAAATATCAAAAATATTAAAAATATTAAAAATATTTAAAATATTAAAAATATTAAAAATACTTAAAAATATTTAAGTATTTAAAATATTAAGGACATATATTACAAATATTAAAAATTTTAAAAATATTAAAAATATTTAAAATATTATAAATATTATAAATATTAAAAATATTTATAATATTTAAAATATTGAGATTATTATAAATATTAAAAATAATGAAAATAATAAAATTATTAAAAATATTAAAAATATATAAATTATTAAAAAAAATTTAAATTATTAAAAATACTAAACATATTAAAATTTTAAAAATATTACAAATATTAAAAAAAAATTAAGATATTTTAAATATAAAAAATATTGAGATTATTAAAAATATTAAAAATAATAAAAATATTAAAAATTTTAAAAATATTAATAATATTAAAAATGATAAAAATATTAAAAACATTAAAAATATTATTAATATTAAAAATATAAAAAATACTAAACATATTAAAAATTTTAAAAATATTAAAAATATTAAAAATATTACAAAAAATTAAAATTATTAAAAATACTAAACATATTGGAAATTTTAAAAATATTACAAATATTAAAAAAATTTAAAGTATTTAAAATATAAAAAATATTGAGATTATTAAAAATATTAAAAATAATAAAAATATTAAAAAAATTTAAAAAAATTATGAATTTAAAAAAGTAATATATCTATTGAAATTATTACAAATATTAAAACTATTAATAATATTACAAATATAAGAAATATAAAAAGATTTTTGATCTTTTAAGGCAGTATAACAAAATAAATTACTACAGTGATCTCAAGGAAAAGAACGTTCCCTCCATAAGTGATTTGGCCTATATATACTGTCACGTTTAGATCTTCTAATACGTCTTCATTTGTTTGTTTGAGTTAATATATTCATATCATCAACACACAATCCTCGTCGACTACAGAGATCTGGTTTCAATTAAAAATTCGCATTCCATTACTATCTCTAGCAAAATCCCGGAAGTCTGTCATCTCACCAAAAAGAAAGAAAAAAAAACTGTTCAACTGATAAAAAAACAGAGCAAACATATTTATTAATTTTTTTCGCTCCTTTTATTTTTGTGCTCTTTTGACGTGTGTATCTTACACCAACTCGTCGCTACTGCTGGGATAAAGTAGGAAATACAGTTTGGAGTGAAATAGACAGCAAAACTGCAATATAAAATCAAAATCGAACAAACATGTTTTATCAGGTTTTTTTAAAGCAGGTAACAACAACGACAACAAAAAACGCCTTTACTGCACTAAGTCTATGTGCTCGCTCTCCTTAGGGGGAATGTAAAAGAAAAAGCTAAAAGCGTCTTTGAGGAAAACAGACAGGCAATGTATAGAAAATCGACCATTAAATGGTAGAAGGAAAACAACAGCAACAACAAAAAAGTTGGACTCAATACCAAAAATAGGCGATAGCAAAAACAATAACAACAAGAACACCATTAAACAACCACTTTACCTCGTACTTAGTTTTTCTCATACACAACAACATACAAAATATCTCTTGGTTACCTAAACTATTGGCAGGCAGTATTGTTTATGGACCAATTTTAAACTGGTCAAAACGCGTTTGAAAATGAAAATCACCCAGTTTTCATTTTTTAATTGAACAAAAACAAAAAACCGGTCTCAATTGAATGACGACGACGACGAAGCGAAATGACGCTTTTGGTGAGAAAAAACCAGTCAACCCCACATGGATCAGCTGCGACAGCATTGGTCCGTTCAGGCCTTTCTTGGAGGCAAGAGATATATAACTGGGGCTGTCTTGACTGTTTAAGCATTGGGATAGGCAGCTGATGGAATTCGCTTAACTTTATGGCCACTTGTGGTTCAAGCTACAACTTCCCAAAGTATGTGCAATATTTTCGCACACACACAAAAACACTCATATATAAGCAAAATACTTCTAAGCCAGTGAAGCCATAAACGATAATGATGATTGTGATGCTGTAGTGATGCTGCTGACGAGTACTGACTATGACAATGATAATGATGTTGCTGATGCTGCAAGTGTTGACTATGATAATGATGATGGTTATGTTGAGGCCAATGTTATTGTTGTTGTCAGTAAACAATGATGATGATTATAATGAAGATAATTATCATCATTCGTTTGCTAATCATAATGTGGCTATTGCTGTTTTTGTTAGCTGCCTGCCAATTGTTATAATTTATATTTCAACTGCAATCCATGTCACCTCAATGTAATACGTATGTGCGTCGATGTTGTCGTTGTTTCTGTCCGTTTGTCAAAGTTTTTCATTTCGTTGTTGGCCACTGACATATTTGTCATATTTCATGTAAGACTACAAAGTGTTTGACTGAATTCTTTTAATATTTTTCGTGCAAGTAATTTACCAAATTAAGGTTATAACATCCATACGTTCGCTGGGGCAGTAACAACATAACGACAGCCGCAATAAAATGCACAATTGTTACCACTTTTGGGGCGGTTGGGGTGTTTGTTGTTTTGTTTTTTTTTGTTTTTGGCTACCCTCTCTCCTAATATGGTTATATGGTTTATGGATTTTGTTGTTTTAGATCGTTAACATTTTAAATTCACCGGCAATGTTTTTGTTTGTATTATGTTTCTGTGAAAATATGTGCAGAAAATTTAATATGAAAAGTTTCCTTCTGCAAAAGAAACTTACTCTCCCCTTCACTTTTATTTTATGTGGATGTTGTTTTTTTTTGTGTATTTATTTTCTACACCTTATTTGATAGTTTACAAGTGGTTTCGATTTAACATAATTGTTCTGAAAGAGAAAGGATTTAATCCAATTGAGTAAATAAATGTAAATATGTTTATGGGTTTTTGAGATAAATGTTAGGCAATAACTAGTTACACAGGCGATGGTCTTTTACATTTAAAGAGATAATTTTTTTTCCAGCTTAATATTCTACGATTAACCAAAAGACTTCCCGACTAAGTTTTAAAGAATGTCCTTTTTGGTTTATATTGTGGTAAAAGTTGACTTCATATCTCTAGAACTTGACGACCGATCACTGATTGTCGTTTCGCATTATTTACTTTAATTCAAAGAATTTTTATGTTTCTTTTACTAAAGTATAAGTATTCCATGTTACAGCATATGGCCTCCATACTCTTTTCTATAGAATGTCCTTTCTGATAAATGTTAGACATAGAATAATGCTTTGAAATGATATGGTATAACTCTATCATAATTTTTAAGATAAATGTGGTATCTAGAAGTTCTCTACCAACTAGAATATTCTATGAAGGATAATAAGACATTCGACCTGATTAAAATGCAATTTTTTAGTGAAAAGAGAAAATCTGAAGTTGGTGTAGGTCCAACATCAATTGGTGCAAAACTCTCTATGCATTATTTATAAGTATTCATGAGCAATGTTATGTTGGCGTTATCCTTGGGATGTATATAAGTCAGTTGTTTATCACAATTTACGTTAGCGTATCAAATGATACATCAAATTCGGCTAACGATCAGAAAAGTGTTTTTTTTATTGTTATGTTAGTGAGTAGAAGCCGCAATGATGAAGAAGAACAGAACACCACGCAGAATTTTCAATGGTACTGCCCTGTTTTTGGTGACCTTAGTTATGAAAAGTTTGGTCATCGGACACTTGTGGATGTATATCATAAGGCGATCTTCGAAACATCCTTGAGACTTCATCAGTGCAACATAATGGCCTTAGAGCTACATAGACCAAACAGAGTAGAAATAATTGGTGCAAAAACTTGGAAATGTTATCACAACGGGACCTACACTATAACCCAAGTGAGTTATACTAAACGCGGTTGCTGAATTAATCTAACCCAACCTAGTGAGCAAGAAAGAGCAATGCACTTAAAAAAAAATGTTGAAATATAAAAATTAAATTTAGATATGATTTTGTCATAGTTCGGTTTGATATCAGTTCTATTGGCAATTATTTATTATTGCCAATAGGTTTTTATTCAAGAGTTTGTGAAATGTATTATGTGGACAGCAGGTTAGGCGTATGACGTCATTTCGACATTAACCACAGTGTCTCGTCAGCGCCCTTTGCTGTGCCTTCTCTATCATTACAAACCTTAAGGAAAGAAATCATCTCAAAGCTAATGAGAAGTTCTCCCTACGGTGCGAAGAAAGCATCCTCGAAGCGCACAACATGCCAACATAATACACACACAAATTTAGATATTTATCTGGCTCCATAATTTGAATGTGCTATCATAGCACAGCTGTACTTTGAGTACTTGCATTCTATTTTAATTTTCTATTATAGAAACAAAAAGTACTTTTTACTGTACCTACAAGTAAATTTATTGTACCAAAAAGTACTTTTAATGTTAAAGCAAGTACTTATGTTGCATTAAAAAATTACTTTTTTGTACCAAAAAGTACATTTATTGTTCCAAAAACTGTTTTTACTGTTCAATAAAGTACTTTTATTGTACCAATTACAACTTTTGATATACCAAAAAGTACTTTTCTGTACCAAAAAGTAAATTTTTTGTAGCAAAAACTAATGTTAATGTTTCCAAAAAGTACCTTTATTGCACCAAAAACTAGCTTTTTTGTACCAATAAGTACATTTATTGTACCATGAAGACTTCTTAATGTACAATAAAGTATTTTTTTGTACCTTAAAGTAGTTTTTTGTATCTTAATGGTAATTAACTACACCAAAAGGTACTTTAATTGTTTAAAAAACTACTTTTTTTGTACAAAAACTACCAAAAATTACTTTTCTTGTACCATAAAGTGCATTTATTGTACCAAAAACTACTTTTATTGTTCAAGAAAGTACATTTAGGGTACCACGATGGGTGTATTGATATTACCACTCTATCTCTAAAATGGGCGGAATGGTACATTTTTATGGGAGGTACCAGAAAGGGCGTTGGTAGACTTCCATTTTTTTTCTCAGAAACTTAATCTTGTTATAGCTAAACAAGTACAGAATTGGGGCACAACCGCTTTGGTTGTATTGATATTTTTACTCAATTTCTAAAGTGGGCAGAGTTGTACATTTGTAGGGAGATACCAGAAGGGGCGTGCCTAATCTTCCAGTTTTTTCCCCAAAACTTTAACCAGCTACAGTTTTACTAAATACTGAATTTGGTCACTATCTAGTTGGAGATAATTATAATAATGGATTTCTAAAGTGGGCGGTACCGAATGTATATGGGAAGTATCAGATGGGGCGTGTCTAACTTTCAGTTATTTCTCCAAAACTTTATCCTGCAATAGTTTTATCAAATATAGAATTTGGGAACGATCGCGTTGAATGTATTGATATTATTAATCGATTTCTTAAGTGGGCGGAATGGTACATTTGTATCGGAGGTACCAGAAGAGATGTGGCCATGTACTTTTATTGTACCTAAACTACTGTTGATACACCAAAAGTACATTTATTGTACCAAAACCTACATTTATTGTTTAAGAAAGTAGATTTAGTGTACAAAAAACTACTTTTGGTATAAAGTACTTATCATTAAATTTATTGTACCAAAAAAATACTTTTATTGTTCCAAAAACTACTTTTAATGTACCAGGAAGTTTTAATTACTTAAATTAAGCTAGTTGATTAAAAATTACATTTATTGTATTTTAAAGTATTTTTTTGTATCTTAAAGTAAATTTATTGTACCAAAAAGTAATTTAATTGTACCACAAACTACTTTTATTGAACCAAATAGTACATGTATTGTATTAGAAAGTATATTTGGTATACCAATAAATACTTTCAGAGTACAATTATTGTACCACAAAGTACTTTTATTGTACCAAAACTTACTTTCTATGACCCAAAAACTACCCTTCCTATTCCAAAAAGTACATTTATTGTACCAAAAAGCACTTTCATTGTACAAGAATTGTTCTGAATTGAGCAATTTCAGCCAAATGCTATTCCCACCTACCATAGAAACTTCCATTTTTTATACCATCACCCTTATGAATGAGGGTATATATCATTTGATACGAGAAAAAGTGTAACGCATTAAAAGAGACGAGTTAGACCACAAGTACCTTAAGACCAAATTCGTTTTAGGACTTTTTAAGACTATTGAACTATGTCCGTCTGTCTGGCTGCCTGGTGAGCAGGATAACTTGAGTAAACCTTAACGGATCGGTATGAAAATGTAACAGTATTAATAATTTTCAAAACGAATTAATGGGATTGTAAATGGGCAGATTAGGTCCATCCCTTCTATTACGGGTACCTCCCATACAAATGTACCACTCCGCCCACTTTAGAAATTGAGTAACAATATCAATATACTAGAAGATATTATGTTTTACTGAGGGTGAGCGTATATGTAAGTCGATTTTCCCAACTTAAACTTTCTTACTGGATTTTGTATGTAAACTGATTGGGGGTGTCCTTCTGTCTGTCATCGCGGTTACAGCAGCAGTTTAAGAGCTTTCAATCGGAAATTTGGTATGCAAGCTTCTGTTCTATAAACGAAACAACTCAAGCTCAGTATGTGATATTTTAGTCCAATTGACAAGAAATGGCTAAAAGTAATGTCCACCTCTCACAAACTCCCATTATTTGCGGAAGAAAGTTTAATAAATGAAATATAGTAGTAGTACTCGTATAAATAACGAATTTTATCAACATTTTTACAAATGGTGAAATGGTGAAGGGTATCTAAGCCGAAAATAATTACCTTACTGGTTAAAAATAAATTTCAATTTTATTTAAAAAATTTTTTTTTTAATATTTTACAAATAAATTAAAATTTTGGGTAAAAAATTGTTGACAAAAAAAATTAAATTTGAATATTTGTACTATTACACAGTACAACATTTTTCAGCTCATTGATTTGGGACTCAATTCTAAGAACTGCACGAGAAAGTAGCCCCAAAATGAAGAAGTTCTGCATCATTCGTTTTGTCAAGTTACATGCCATAATAATTAAATACCGATTTGACGCTAGTAAGTATCGTATAGGGGAATTTGTCACGTTTTAGGCTCTTTTATTTGACATAACTCGAGAACCATTAGTCCGATTTAGCTGAAACAAATTTAAAAAAAACTAAGAATTTCAAATCCTTTAATCTTTTCATATAACGTTTCCCTACATAAGCAATATTTTTCTCTTTTACTTTTCCATTCATCAAATGATTTTTAACTGGGTTTTTTTTGTAGCAGTTACAATAAAACTGTTGTACTCTGTGGCGTATGATTTAAGTAGAATATTACTTATAGTAATCATACGCCACCATATATCAAAAGAGCCTAAAACGTGACAAATTCCCCTATACGATACTTACTTCAAATCGTTATTAAGTTTGTATGGCATGTAAATTGACAAAACGAATGATGCAGAACAGCTTCTTTTTGGGGCTACTTTCACGTGAAGTTCTCAGAATTGAGTCCCAAAATCATGGGTTGTACTGTGTTAAATAAATAATACCGCAGAAAAAGTATCGATTTTATCTAATCTTAACTTACTTAATTTCCCTTTGCAGCCCATGAATGAGGTATGGGATAGCTTCTCGCGTTGTTGTGAATTAACACGCTTTCTATTTTTAAATTCACAACTAACGGCACCTACTTGTTTATCGACGAATGCGAACGTCGGTGTTTGAGAAGCTCTTACTAGACACGCCAATTTCATAGGGACTAGTTAAGTGTAGTGTTGTTGTTGTATTTTTTATTGGTCTTAGCTACCGCTATTTCGACAAGTTAAATTAAAATAAAATAAATTATAAAAAACTGTCGTTCTTTATCTTATAAGAATTCAACTCTACAATTTGGTGCATCTTTTTGGATATTTATTTTCAATTAACATTCAATTTCAATTAAATAAAAAATTCTATTCACATTTTATTTCGAATACAATAACCATTATCCTTTTTCTCATATACGGAAGGGTATATTTTGCTCACTTACCTTTTGGGATAGGGGAATCGCCTATATTTGAAGGCCGTTTCTACGTCGCGCATTTTCATCTTGAAGGATTTCTCAGCACTTAAACTCATTTATAGGTTACACAAATTTATACGAATTTTTTGTAATTCGTTTTTTTTTATAACAATATTTTTTTATGTGTTCTCTTTTTTCAGTTCAACGAAGTTGCATAAAAATTCGTGTTTAATTCGTTGCTTTCTAATTGTGTCACTCAATTGTTGAAGAAATTCTTGCGCACATACGAGTACACAGCACGCCGCGCCACCAACAAAACACTACAAATTCTTAGTTACAGCGAGCGAAATTTTTGCTGGCACACTGAAGACAGCTTTTCTTTACAGCCAGTTTCTTTTTTTACGTTGTTGTTGTTTTTGTTTTACTATAGTTTTGTCACACAAAAGACCGGCTTTTTAGCCTTTCTCAAAAATGTAAAGCACAAAACACGCGCAAGTTGTGTCAAATCTTTTTTTTTTGAAAAAGATGCTACGGTTGTCTAAAACTTAGCAAGCAATACGAAAGAGAGAGCGAGATGTCTAAAAGACGAAAAAAAAAACAAAAACAAAGATCGAGCCAAGAAATGGCTAGAAGTTGGAGAAAGATGTGAGTGAGGCCAGAGAGTGGCTGAAGAGTGGAAACAATAGCAGCACCACCACCATAATAACCATTACCAATAGCAGTCAACATGAGCCACTATTAACTGAGCTTCGCGCTTAAAACACTTGCAACATGTGTGTTGGGTGGTTTGGTTGGTTGGTTGGTTGTCTTGGCCTAAGGCAACAAGTGTTTATCATGGCTTGACTCTTTCTCTCTCTCACTCTTGAACCTCTCTTTGAGGTCTCAAGAGTTGTGAACACATTGTGCTCTCTATAGAGTGTTGGTTGAATACATAGTACGTGTGTGTTGGTTCTTTAACAAGCCATCGATCTTGTTCTTGAGGGCTCTTTATTGTCTACATATGGAATATTTAGTTTTTTTTGTTTCTTCATTCTTGTGTTCAAGTGAAAAATAGATGTTTAATGTTTTATTTCCTAATGATGTATTGCTGTGTAAAGAAACGAAGAATAAAAGGTTTTGTTTTTTTTACAGAAGATATTTCATAATGAGGAATTCGTCATAGGCATTTCGAAGACTTTGTCAGTCAAGAAGACAAATGTTAATGTAAATATAAAAATAACTCATGTAGTTATGTTGACGCTCTTGTTTAAAGTAGCAAATGTGTTGAATTTACACTTTTTTCTGTTATTAAAAAAAAGAGTATTACTTAGCGAGAAAAGTGTAAAGAATGTGGCAGATTCGCTGTATGCTAAAAAAGTCAGATGTTTTTGTTAAATTACATTAAATTTATATACGTTCTTTGCATATGCGGGGGTAAAGGGGATCATAGACTAGTTGTTAATAAGCTCAAATATAGATTTCAAAGATGTAAATAATTTTCAAATTACGTTTTTCAGTCAAAATTCTTAAAAAAAAATTTATCAGAAAAACGGCAAAAAGTGTTCAGTTTAGCAATTTAAACGTGGTCACATCTATACTAATATTATAAAGAGAAGCTGTTTGTGAGTTTATTTATTTGTTTGTAGGGGGTAAGCTTCTAAACTACTGATCCGATTTTAAAAATTCGGCTATAGGTAGAAACGCGAAAATTAAAGTGTGTATTTATTTTATAGAGTAGTTGAGCGATGCTAAAATATTTTCAAAATTCGTACTTTTAGGGCTAAAAAGGCCCAACAATTTATAAACTTGGTACCATCTCCCAGATCAAACGGCTAAAGGTAAAATCGCGAAAATCTGTATAGAATTACAGAGCTAGAAAAAGGGATTTCCCGAACTTTTACAATCAAAAATCGAATGAAATTCGAAACTTGTACTTTTAGGGCGAAAAGGAACCAAAAAAACAAAAAAAAACCATCACTCAAACCAAACAGCACAAGGTAGAATCGCGAAAATGTTAGTGAATATCCGTTTCATGAAGTAGTCAAGCGATATTAACCCTTATGTTAGTGACCAAAAAAAAAAACCCCTTATCCAGAGTGACAGGGGTACCTGGGTACCCACATACAAATTGTATGAAATTTGGATATTTTTCTCATTGTACTGTACGTAAAATGGATATAAAACTATGCTTTTATATTTTGTGGCTTTTTTATATCGATTTAACGTACAGTACGATGAGAAAAATATCCAAATTTCATATAATTTGTATGTGGGTACCCAGGTACCCCTGTCACTCTGGATAAGGTGTTTTTTTTTGTCACTCACATAAAAGTTAATTATCAGTGCTCAAATTTACTTTTTTATCTTCCCAAGAAAATTGGGACATTTCTCGAAGAATTAAGCTTCAGAAAATGTTATTCCAAAAAAAAAAATATTTCTTTCATGTAGTTTCATTGATTTTACTTTGGGGTACCCAGGTACCCCTGCCACTCTCTTAAGGGTTAAAAAGAATATCGATATGCCATGCTCTTCTAAAGGGATAAAATAAACCCACTCCAATGAAAATATAGAAATAATAAAAAGTTAAGAGTTGTCAGAATGTTTGAGCTTTGTAAACCATCTGCATCCATTAAATATATTCACTTAAAAAATAAAAAGGGTACCCGGGTACCCTGTCACTCACATAAGGGTTAAAGGATTTTTCCAATATCGAACTTTAAGGGAATAAAAGGCCGGAAAAGGGATAAAACTGGTACGTAAAATCCCAAAAATTAGGTTATTTGTCTTCGTTGCTTCTTTGTGAAATATTCCTCCTTCCAAAGTTGATTTTTAAACAGTTTTTCAAAATTGTGCCAAAAATGTCCCATACGGGTGGGAGCTACAGGTTTAAAATGTTCAAAAAAAAACAAAATATTCCCCTGATTGTTTTAATATTAGTTTCCAAAGACATGAAATACCACAAATGTATTTCTACAGATGATTTTTAAAATTCTTTGATTCGACTTTTGACCAAAAAAAACCAAACTTTTAACCACTGCAAAAAAAATTGTGACGTAGTAGAGCAAAATGGAGTTTAGGGCTTTGTTACTGATATCAAATGCTATCGTTTGATATTTGTTTGATTTGCTACATCCCCGAGAAAGTGTGTTGCACTGTGTCATTCTTTGCCTCCTGTTGGACCGTAAACTGTTCGCTATTGGACTTTCAGTCATATGACTAATGTAAAACGTTCGATTCAATATATCTAGTCATATAGCCATTTTGTATCAGGGTCTGGAAAGGGTATTTTACGGTGTAAACTGAGAACTAAGTGAAAATTCCCTAATTTATTCGCAAAAAATCTGAGAAGAAATCCATATTCCTAAAGGGTGGGTTAAAGCTCACGGTTTTTAAAGTTTCACTTATAAATACAAAATATTTCTTTTAGAAATTATTACAAAATATGAATTTTCGTGCCGTTGGGGATGTTAATTGAATATTGTATCTCAAGCCGACTCACAGTCTCCCTCGTGGTGACACCTGGGCAACGTTGTTCGTGATATTTGTTTTTATCATGAATAACGGCTGATAGTGAGTGACGAATCCTGATTGTTGGGCTAGCCACATACCTACAGGTCCTATACTAGCTAGGAAAACACGAGTAAGAATAAGTAACAAACGAAACCCGCCAAATGTTGACGACCCCCGCAAACGTAATATGAACCATGATTTAAGGATATGCACCTGGAACGTTCGGACTCTCTGAAGAGAAGGTGCCACTAACTGACTGGCGAATGTCCTCAAAAAATATAAGGCTAACATCATCGTCATCCAGGAGATGAGTTGAACAGGACAAGGATGCTCGCAATGCAAAAATTTCGCGAACTATTGCAGCTGCCATGCCGAAAACCAGTTTTTAGCGAGAGACTCAGACATCTAGTCCCGCGATTTAATCCTATTAGTCATCGAATAGCCACAATTCGCATCGAGGCAAAATATTTCTACATCACACTGATTTGTGCTCATGTCCCGACGAGAGGTTAAGACGATGATATTAAAGATGCATTTTACGAGCGTCTAGAGGACCGCTGCCCTGGTCACGACATTAAAATTGTTCTGGTAGACTTTAATGCAAAAATAGGAAGAGAAGATGTTCTTGGTCCATCGATCGGTAAATTCAGCCTGCATACCGACACATCAGACAACGGGTATAGGCTGGTTAGCTTCGCAACGGGAAGGAACATGGTAGTGAGTGGAACCAGATTCCAGCACAAATTGGCTATCCCCCGATCAAAACACTAAAAAACAAATTAATCATGTGGTAATTGATGGCAAGCACGCATGTAGTGAGTGTGGACGTGGTGCTAATATTGGTTCGGATCTGTACCTGGTTGCAGTCAAGGTGCGCACACGATTGAGCAGAGCGAAAAACTCACGTAACTAAAGATACAAAGAAAGCCGGACATCGCGGAGCTGCAAACCCCAGACATAGCCACTGCCTACTCCAACCAAGTCGCTCAACTTCTACAAAACAACTCATCTACTTCTGACGTTCCCGATACACAGTGGCAGCATATTGCGCATTCCATGGCAACCGCCGCATCAACAGTGCTAGAATATAAAAAATGGCGCTTAGACGAATTCTGGTAAGATCAAGAACAACGCATAGCATATGAGGACAGGATGCTACTTATAGGGCAACGCTACAGCGAATTGTAACCCGGGCTTCTAGGGAATGACACAAGGAGGCAGTAAAACAGGCGGGACAGCTATTTAAGCGAAAAAAAACCTCAGATGAAGGAACGGGAGAACGATGACAAAGAGCGATACAGAAATAGAGATGAGGACCTGGTATTTCCCATACCCATCTTGCACCGCCCACTTTACAAATCGATTAATATTATTAATGTACTCAACGCGTTTAGTAAAACTGTAGCAGGATAAAGTTTTGGAGAAAAATCTGGAAGTCGAGCCACGCCCTATCTGGTACCCCCCATTCAAATGTATCATTCTGCCCACTTTAGAATTTGAGTTATAATATTAATACACCCAACGCGATCGTGCCCAAATTCTGTATTTTGTTAAGTTATAAGAGGATAAAGTTTCTGAGAAAAAATGTAAACTCTAACCACGCCCCTTCTGGTTCCTCCCATACAAATGTAGCACTTCGCCCACTTTAGAATTTGAGTAATATTATCAATACACCCAACGCGATCGTGGAATTTGTATACCACTTCAAGGACTCTGGCTTGGACTCGATATTTTTCTTGGTAATTCAACGACATTGCTTATATTCAATATCAAATAAGAACAGGAAGCTTTTTAAACCATCTAAAACTTTTAGAGTTCAACAAAAATTAAGCAATGTTCTGAAACAAAATTGGGTAAGTCACACCAATATTACGGTTAAGTATTGAGACCACAATTGATACCAGATCAACTATGTTACCTGCGAATTTTTAACATTTTAAATATTAATGTCTTGACTTTAACGACATTTTAATTATATCACATAAACTTAAGTATAAAAGACTTGCTTTGCAGTATTTGAGTGTTTAACTGCTACATAAAAAATTTCTTTTTTATCTCTTTCTTTAGAAAAAACTTAAGACATTTGAAAATGTTTGTCTAGAAACCGTATGAATTTTCTGTTGATTACCCCGTCAAGCATACGCAATTTTCTTTCTTTTGATTACTACCTTTGATTTGTCAAAACTATGTCTCTGGTGAAATGAAAGTGAAAATATTTAAAATTGTTACCGTTTTTTTTTTTCTAAACATTTTATGTAATCCACCCACCGACAACGCCTACAACAACTACACGTGGTAATTACCCTTTGCTATGTAGACACAACAATTGTATATCAATTATCTTTCATGTACTCGTAGTTGTGGTGTAAATAATGACGTTTCTACAATTATATTTTGGCTGAAGAGGGGAGGGGGGACCCACTCCCCCCAACTAATTAGTGGGTGTTATTTTATTAGAAGCGACGGTTACAGAGATCATATTATATATAACAATTATTGAAGCTCAGATTTAAAGCTAGTCAAATGTGTTGATACATACAATCATTTACCAAAAGTTGACAAAATAAAACCAGTAAGAAAGTTTCAGTCGGGTAACCCGACTTACATATACCCTCACCATCAGTAAAACATAAAATTTTCTATTATATTGATATTATTACTCCATTTCTAAAGTGGGCGGAGTGGTATATTTGTATGGGAGGTAACAGATGGGGCGTGTCTAGACTTCCAGAATTTTTCTCCAAAACTTTATCCTGCCTAAACTTTACTAAATACAGAATTCGGGCACGATCGCGTTGCGTTTATTGATATTATTACTCCATCTCTAAAGTGGGCGGAGTGGTGCTTTTGTATGGGAGGTACCAGAAGGGGCGTGTCTAGAATTCCGGTATTTTCTTCCAAAATATTATCCTGCCTGAACTTTACTACATACAGAATTCGGGCACGATCGTGTTAGGTCTATTTATAATATTAATCGATTTCTAAAGAGGGCGGTACCAGATGGGGCGTGACTAGGCTTCCAGTTTTTTTTTCTCAAAAACTGTGTCCTGCTTTAGATTTACCAAATAAAGAATTTGGGTACGATCGCGTTTGATTTATTGATATTATTACTCCATCTCTAAAGTGGGCGGAGTGGTACATTTGTATAGGAGGTACCAGATGGGGTGTGGCTAGACTTCCAGTTTTTTTCTCAAAAACTTTATCCTGTTATAGCTGTACTAAGTACTGAATTTGGGTACGATCCCGATGGGTGTATTGATATTATTACTCGATTTCTAAAGTGGGCGGAACTGTACATTTATATGGTAGGTACAAAAAGGGGAGTCGCTGGACTCCAAAACATTATCCTGTTATAGCTTTACAAAATACAGGATTTGGCCACGATCGTGTGGAATGTATTAATATTATTACTCCATCCCCAAAGTGGGCGGAGAGGAGAATTAATAGGGGGTGCCAGAAGGGGCGTGGCTAGACTTCCATCTTTTTTCCAAAACTTTGTCCTGTTATAGCTTAACAAAATACAGAATTTCGGTACGATCGTGTGGAGTGTATTGATATTAGTCCTCCACCTCTAAAGTGGGCGGAAAGGTACATGTATGGGTATGGGAAGTACTACAAGTTGCGTGTCTAGACTTCCAGATTTGTTCTCCAAAACGTTATCCTGTTATAGTTGTACTAAGTACAGAATTTGGGTACGATCCCGTTGGGTGTATTGATATTATTACTCGATATCTAAAATGGGCGGAATGATGAGTTTGTATGGAGGTACCAGATGGGGCTGGGCCATGTAGCCCATTTGCAATACCATAAGTAGTTTTGTGGAAATATTAACTCGTGCAAAATTTCAAAAGATTTGGTTGCGTCTTTCGAAAGTTATCGTGTTTACCAGCCGGACAGCCAAACAGACAGACGGACATGGCTCACACGACTTAAAAAGTCATGAATCGAGTTTAGTTTAAAGAAACCTGGGATCTAAAGTGACTCCTTCCATGTGTTATATTTTTGGGTCGTATCAAATGATATATACCCTCCTACCCGTAGGGTGAGGGTATAATTATTGCGCGAAATTTTTTCTACTAAACATTATAAAATTTAATTATAGATTTTTATTAAAAATACCCTACTATTACACTGTGCAACAACCAAAATCGGAATGGGATGAAACCAAATGCAAATGAAAGTTGACATTATGTATAACAAAACCCTCAAGGGATTTCTTAAGTTTAGTGCGAGATTTTCTTTTACACGCATTTGAAGTTGGTGATTTTTGACCGCTGGCTAACAAGAAAAATGTATTAAAAAAGTCATAAACTAATGCTATTTATCCCGGAAAGTTGTCGTATCTTACTGTTTTTGGGGTCGAGGAATCCATTTTTGACATTTATTTTTATTTTTAAGCGCCGCTAGAGGGCGCTTTCGTATTTTTTTGGTTTAGATCGAATTTTTTGTCTTTCCACACGATTACAGCCGTAGATTACGAGCTATCGAGCTCAAATTTGGTATGCGAGCTTCTATCCACCAAGCGGAGATTGGGTTCTTAGATGGGCATGATCGGACAAAACCTACTCCCACCTCCCATACAAATTGTACCTTTTTTGAGGTCTGTCCCTGCGATCATAGTCGTAGATTAAGAGCTATCGAGCTGAAATATGGTATGAAAGCTTCTATCTCCTAAGCGGAGATTAAGTTCTAAAATGGGCATGATCGAACAAAAACTACTACCACCTCCCATACAAACTTGCCCTATTTGGGGGTGTTCGTCTGTTTGTCTTCTCAATTATAGCCTTAGATTAAGAGCTATCGAGCTGAAACTTGGTACGCAAACTTCTAACCTCTTAGGGAAAGTTAAGTTCTAAGAAGAGCAAGATCAGACAAAAACTCCTCAAACCCCAAAATATGGGAAGTTTGCATTGGAGGTAGGAGAATTTTTTGTCCGATCATGCTCATTTTAGAACTTAACTTTCTCTAAGAGGTTAGAAGCTTGCATACCAAATTTCAGCTCGATAGCTCTTAATCTACGCTTGTAATAGCGAGAAAAAATAGACGGACATCCCCAAAAAGGGTTATTTTGTATGGGAGGTGGGAGTAGTTTTTGTCCGATCATGCCCATCATAGAACTTTTTCTCCGCTTAGAGGATAGAAGCTAGTATACCAAATTTGTGCTCGATAGCTCTTAATCTACGACTGTGATCGCAGGGACAGACCTCAAAAAAGGTACAATTTGTATGGGAGGTGGGAGTTGGTTTGGTCCGATCATGCCCATCTTAGAACCCAATCTCCGCTTGGTGGATAGAAGCTCGCATACCAAATTTCAACTCGATAGCTCTTAATCTACGGCTGTAATCGTGTGGAAAGACAAAAAATTCGATCTAAACCAAAAAAAAAATACGAAAGCGCCCTCTAGCGGTGCTTAAAAATAAAAATAAATGTCTAAAATGGATTCCTCGACCCCAAAAACAGTAAGATACCACAATTTTCGGGGATAAATAGCATTATTTTATGACTTTTTTAATGAATTTTTCTTGTTAGGCAGCGTTCAAAAATCACCAACTTCAAATGCGTGTAAAAAAAAATCTCGCACTAAACTTAAGAAATCCCTTGAGGATTTTGTTATACATAATGTCAACTTTCATTTCCTTTTGGTTTCATCCCATTCCGATTCCAAAAGTTCAATTTTGTGTCACAGTGTTATTTAAACATTTTTCAACACAAACATATAAATATCTTGTAGGATCTCAGTTTTATTTCAGTCTCAATTGTTTCAAACCCCCCTTATAAACTCTTTTCATGCGTTAGCGTTGCTCTTAGCTCACGCGTTTTATATAACATCACCGTCATATGTATTTCATTTCACAATTAGAGAATTTGCGTCGTATGTGTGTGTGTGTGTGTGTGTTTTATTTTTTAAGACAAACATTTGTGGCTTCAAGTACCTAAGATTAACTTGTTTTTCAAAATTTGTCTCAAAGTGTAGCCACTGAGCATTCATTTATAAGGTTTTATGTAACACTCAAGACAAATTATTAAAATGTAATTATGCAATCTTGACAAATCTTCAAAATTTCTTTTTCTTTAGTTATATTATTGTGCATTAAATTATAGAGGCTAATAGCAAACATAGCATAGTATAATTAGAATGTACTGTCTATGTATGATTTTAATGCATATGTATAATAGAGCTGTCATCATGAGTTGTAGTAAATAATTCTATGCATACAATTAGCTTTGTTTTAATAGCAATGGTTAATGAACTGTGTTATAGGCTTGATTTGTAGTTGTTCTCTAAATTATTCATGATTTTAAGAAAATAGCCTAAGGCATATTTATTGTTTTTACTTCATTGGTTGTATTAGTTTATGATAATTTTAAATCTTACCATGAAGGTTTTTCTAGAGAGCATTGAAATGTTAAATAGCATATCGAGTATATTTTGCTAAAATTACGAAAATTTTCTTAATATACGTCAAGCGGTACAGAAAACGAAGGTCGTTTCAAGTAAATTGATAAAGATTTACTTATTTCAACTTTGGGAAAAGTAAATTTATGGAAGACTCTTTTGGAAGTTTTGAATTTCAACAATATTCCAACATGACCAGGCATTATTGGAGAAGGGGTGCAACGTATAACCTGCATCACAAGCCGACTCACAGCCTCGGCGTTTTGTCACTCAGGCGACTGGGAAGCTGGCATGCAAGCTGTCGCAATTTTTAAAATTTTGTCCATCTCGTCCCCCTGAATGATGTCAGCCAAGTATTTGTGAAGGACACCTGCCAGCCTGATATTGGAACATTCTTTATAGAAAGTCCAAAGATACCGGTGAAAATCCTTAAATCATGCTGCTTATAACATTTGCCAGGGTCGTCCACAGTTGGTGGTTTTTAATAGCTTTTATAAGGGTTTGCCACTATCCGACTGCCGAATGTTCTGAACATATACAAAGCTGACATCACGGCCTTCCAGCAGATATTTTAGACAGGACGAGGATGCAAGGGTGGTAAAAGCTGGGACATCTATAACATCTGACATGTGGAAGAGTACAAATTCGGATGTAGATTTATAATTGCCAATAAAGTCTTGCTCTTCAATCCTGTGAGCGATGGAATAGCCACAATCCTCGTCCAATCGAAATATTCTACATCACGTTGATTTGCACCCATAAGAAGCATGCAAAAGTGCACTTGAAACGGTTTCATGCCTATTTGTTATACCCTCACCCTTCGGGTATGAGGGTATATATATCATTTGATACGATTCAAAAGTGTAACACATAGAATGAGTCGCTTTAGACCCTAAGTTTCTTTGAATCAATTTCGATTCATCCGTCTGTCTGGCTGTCCGGCAGATACGCACGATAACTTTCGAAATATACATAATATGCTTTCGAAAATACTGGAATTTTAACCACGCCCCTCTGGTACCTTCCTACCCTTAGCCACAGTAAAACAAAAAATGTTTTAGCATATTGATATTATTACTTCATCTCTAAAGTGGGCGAAGTGGTACATTTGTATGGGAGGTACCAGAAGGGGTGTGTCTAAACTTCCAGATTTCTTCTCTAAATCTTTTTCCTGCTTGAACTTTACTAAATAAAGAATTTGGGCACGATCGCGTTAGGTCTATTTATAATATTTATAGATTTCTAAAGTGGGCGGTACCAGATGTTTATCGGAGGTACAAGATGGGGCGTGGCTAGACATCCAATTTTTTTTTCTCAAAAACGGTATTCTGCTATAGATTTACTAAAGAAAGAATTTGGGTACGATCGCGTTGGATTTATTGATATTATTACTCCATCTCTAGAGTGGGCGAAAGGGTACATTTGTATGGACAGACGGACATGGCTCAAACGACTTAAAAAGTCATGAATCGAATTTGGTTCAAAGGAATCTAGGGTCTCAAGTGACTCCTTCTATGTGTTACACTTTTGGGACGTATCAAATAATATGTACCCACCTACCCATAGGGTAAGGGTATAAAAGCTACAATTTATTGTACCAAAAGTAATGCTGCTGTACCAAAAATACTATTTATTACACCACAAAGCACAATTTATGGTACCAAAATTTACAATTTACAGTACAATAAGTTCAATTTATTGCACCACAAAGCACAGTTTATGGTACCATAATGTAAAATTTATGGTATCAAAATGTACCATTTATGTATTAACAGTACAATTTTTGGTACCATATAGTACAATTTATTGTGCTAAATAGTAATCTTATTGTACCACAAATTACGTTTATTGTATCAAAAAGTAAAATTTATTATCCGAAATAGTACAATTTATTGTACACAAAGTACACTTTATTGTACTGATAAGTACAATTTATTGTAACAAATAGTTAAATTTATGGTACCAAAATGTATAATTTATGGCACCAAATAGTTCAAACCAAAATTACAAATTATTACACCAAAAACTACAATTAACTGCAAAAAAAGTGTATTTGTATTAATGTACAATTTTTGGTACACAATAGTATTGTGCTAAAAAGTAATTTTATTGTACCAAAAATTTCGTTTTTTGTATCAAAAAGTAAATCTTATTATCCGAAATAGTGTAATTTATTGCACAAAAGTACTCTTTATTGTACCGATAAGTACAATTTATTGTACCAAATAGTACAATTTATGGTACCAAAAGTATAATTTATGGTACCAAATAGTTCAAACCAAAATACAAACATCAAAAAGCTCATTTTCTGGTATTAAAAAGTACACTTTATGGTACCAAAAAGTATAATTTATGTTACCAAATAGTTCCAATCAAAAATACAATTTACAAAAACCAAAAAGTACAATTTGAGGTACCAAAAAGTACAGTTTACTGTACCAAAAATAAAATTTATTACACAAAAAAAGTAAAATTTATGGTACCACAATCTACAATTTATTGTAACAACAGTACCATTTTTGGTACCAAATATTACAATCAAAAAGTCCGTTTATATTACAAAAAAGTAAAATTTATTGTCTCAAATAGTACAGTTTATTGTACAAAATGTACAATTTATTGTACCAAAAAGTAAAATTTATTGTGCCAAAAAGTAAAATTTATGGTACCAAAAAGAGCAATTTATGGTACCAAATAGTTCACATTATTGTACAGAAACGTACACTTTATTGTACAGACAAGAACAACTTATTGGACCAAAAAGTAATTCTATTGTATCAAAAATACAATATATTTTACCAAAAAGACCAAATTAATGCACCTAAATGTACAATTTATTGTACCAAAAAGTAAAGTTTTTGTACAAAAAGCTAAATCGAACCACAACAATTCAAATATCCTCCACTTGTCCGTTTAGAAATTATTCAAGAAAAATTAATTTTCCAAAAAATAGGTAATTTTGTATGGGAGGTACCAGAAGGGGCGGGGCAATGCAGCCCATTTACAATCCCGATAGTTCGTTTTGAAAAATATTAATACTGGTAAATGTTCATATCCGTTAAGGTTTACTCGTGTTATCCTGCTCACCAGCCATCCAGCCAGCCAGACAGACGGACATAGCTCAATCGTCTTAAAAACTAATGAAACGAATTTGATCTGAAGATACTTGGGGTCTAACTCGTCTCCTTTAATGCGTTACACATTTTTTCGTATCAAATGATATATACCCTCATCCCAAAGTGTGATGGTATAAAAATTCAAATGATTTACTGCACTCATTCACATAGCGGAAGTCGTTATTGTTTTGGTTTTGAGAGAAGATATCTTTTCGTAAGCAAGAAAGGTTTTTAGTAGTTTGGTTTGAAAAACTAAAGCACACACAATGCATGTTATGTTTTCCATGCGTAATCTATAACCATTATTTTGGTCGCGAATGTTTGCAAGCTTTGCTCAGCGCAGTGAGCCATTTGTTATCTTCGTGCAATTGTGTAGGGTTCTAATAAATAGCAATGGCGAATAAATATTCGCAATTCGTAAACCTTGTTGTATATATTTTATTATAAACGAATCTTAAAGAAAATTCCAACACTGAAGGTCACTTCGAATACACGATTTAAGCATTTGTTTCGAATGTCTGTATTCTCCTTGTGTTGAATTTTGTCTCAAATATTCAGCCTATGACAAATTTTAAAATTCTCGCTTTAAACCGGTATGCTAACATCTTCTTCCTCCCTAACCAACAACGTTATCTAATAATATAATTAATAACAGTCGAAAAATACTTTCTTAAGTTTGTTGCCCCCCAGGCTTTTGGTCGAATATACATTTAAAACTAGAATAAAAACAAAGCATATAAAATGTGTCCGCAAAGAAAAGCCTAAGGCGAAGGTCAATGATATGATAAGTTATGTTTACTGTACAGTGTACACATCACCTCTTGAAATGTAGCGACAACAGTATTAGAAATTTTGCAAATATGTAATACTTGTTGGTTGAGAGTGATAAATATGGATATAAAATATTATATTTCTATAACTTTCGATTGAGTAACATAACTGGCAGTAGCTTTCTTTTCTAGAACAGGTATAATAAACATTATGATATTCAATACAAGAGGCTGACATAATAGCAAAACCAGCCATAGGTTGATAAAGTATAAACACAGACACCGAAAAACCCGCCACGGAAATCTTTTAAATTCGCTCCCTCATATGTAGCCAAAGTTCAAAGGCCTTTGTTAACAACTTTTGCTGCTAGCTGCTTTAATTATTAATTTTTATTTTTGCTTTTTCTTTGATTTCAATCGTTTCTTAGACATTTCATGTTGTCTATTTTTTACTATTCTGATGGGACTCAACTCGATTAGTTTTGTTAAGAAATTCTTTATGTTAATCAACATGACCGGTCAACATTTTTGTTTGAAGTTTCAAGAGGTTTCCAACAGTTTGTGCAGAAATTCTATACATATGTCGGTGCTGGCAGAAAAGGTATTCAAATTTGTAAGAAAAAAATCATTATAATTAATTTTTGAACCGGTTTTCATGATTGGTGGCCAAATAGCTGCTGATAAACGAAAAACATAAATTGCGCCTGCTTGTGATTTTTAGTTAACATCCGCCACATACATAACTTCTAATATACAATTCAATTGTGTAGACCACTTAACAACACTAAACAATTCAGCTAACTAACATCATGAACAAAATAAAGGTCCGTCCTCAAAGTCATAGACCTTTTTTCCTGTGTGGCTGTTGTCGATACACATACATTATAAGCCAAGTAATTATTTTGAGTATATATGTGTTGCTTTTTAAGCCAGTGTTCAATATATAGTTACCCCAAACGTTTACCTTTATTTTCATTTTAAATACACGTGTTCGCCCATGTTTGTTCATGTCATTTGCTCATTTATCATTAGGAGCAGCACCAGATTAGAGTTAAATGTGGTTTTATTATTAGTTTCATCTTTTGTGGTACATCAATAAATTGTATCCTCTTGAGGGGGAAGGGGCGGCGCAAACATCACCAGCAGTTGTTTAAACAATTGTTTTGGAAATAGAAATGTTGTAGTTGGCGCATGCTTCACTGTTTGTCTCAGTTCAACAAAATTAAATTTAGATTCAAAGAAATTGTTAAAATAAATAAATTCGGAATAACTTTAATATCACAAAAGTAGTTATTAGTTTATAATGGTTAATGCTTTAAAACTGGTATGTGTTCTTCAAGATACATGTCGGTTCACTTAATCAATTGCGATATCTAATGTCATTCACTTTTTTCTAATATATACCTTTTTTCCAATAATACCCATATTTTCAGGGTGGTTAAATTGTAAGGGCCGATGTTGAATGTGAACCACATCTAAACGTCAAGTTATTTTCTGCATTTCATTTAAATTTTTTTAATTTCAGACTAACTCAATTTGAACAATGGGAAAATACACAATCAGGCTACGCGTTAAAGTTATTCAGGCTTATTAAATGCATATCGTGCACTTCGTGATTTTTTCGGTCAATTTCATTGTCCAAATGTGCGTACAATCGAGAAAATCGTGCAAAACATTGAGCAATACGGGTCTGTAGGAGATGTGAAAACACCAGTGCATGCGCGTACAGCTCGTACTGAAGAAAATATTGCTGCTGTTCGCGATGGTGTGGCTGAAGAGCCGTCTACCTCAACTCGTCGTCGTGCCCAACAATTTCACCGGCCACGCTCGTCGTTGAAAAACATTATGCATAAAGACTTGCATTTACAGTGTATTTTTTTACACGCTTACAAGTTGCAATTGACTCAAGAACTAAAGCCTCTTGACCATTCCAAACGTCGTCAATGGTCAGAATGGTGGCAAGAAATGGCAACTTACTTAATTTCCCTTTGCACCCCATGAATGAGGTATAGGATAGCTTCTCGCTTTGTTGTTAATTAACACGCTTTCTATTTTTCGATTCACAACTAACGGCACCTACTTGTTTATCGACGAATGCGAACGTCCCTGTTTGAGAAGCTCTTACTAGACACGCCGATTGACTCGACACTTAATACTGCGAAGTTGCTGTCAACAACATTCAAGGGGAGCCGACAATGAAAGAAACAATTTTTTTTTTTTAAGATGACTGGAGCCAGGTTTGAACCTGCGATCTCCCGCATGGTAGTCGCGTGTTCTAACCACTATGCCACGGCCGGTCTCAAGAAATGGCAACAGTGAATGATAAATTTTCGAAGAAAACCATCTTTAGTGATGAGGCACATTTTTACCTCAGTGGATTCGTCAATAAGCAGAATTGTCGCATTGGAGCGAATGATAATCCAAGAGTGATTGTCGAAAAACCAATGCATTTTATGGGCTGGCGGCATCATCGGGCCGTATTTTTTTTCGAAATGAGGCCGCTCCGACAGTAACTGTGAATGGTGTTCGCTATCGTGAGATGATAACGAACTTTTTATGGCCTGAAATGGAAGATATGGATGTGGACGATATGTGGTTTCAACAGGACGGTGCCACTTGCCACACAGCTAACGAAACAATGGCTCTTTTGCGCGACAAATTCAATGACTGTGGTATCTCATGTGGTGGCGATGTCAATTGGCCGCCAAGATCATGTGATTTGACACCGTTGGACTTCTTTCTTTGGGATTATTTAAAAGAAAAGGTGTACGTCGTTCAGCCAGCAACAATTCAAGAGCTAAAGAATGAGATAATTTAGCACATTAATGGCATAGAACCTTAATTATGCCTCAGCGCCATCAAAAATTTGGACAATCGGTTGGTCGGCTCGCGAGCCAGGAGCCACAAAATTTTAAATGAGCTCTCGGCTCGCGAGCCTGTACCCCAAATAAAGAGTTGGCTCGCGAGCCAAGAGCCACAAAATTTCAAATGGGATCTCGAGCCATCTCTTTTGTGGCTCTTGGCTCGCGAGCTAAGTACCAAAGTTATGTACGAAAAGTACTTTTTATGCCAAAAAGTACTTTTATTGACCCAAAAACACTTTTTGTTGCACAAGAGTACCAGAGTACTTATTGTACGAAAAAGCTTAAAAAAGAGGCAGCTCGCGAGCAAAGAGCCCAAAAAGAGATGGCTCGAGATCCCATTTGAAATTTTGTGGCTCTTGGCTCGCGAGCTAAGTACCAAAGTTATGTACCAAAAGTACTTTTTTATGCTTTTTGTATCAAAAAGTACTTTTAATATACTTTTTGGCACAAAGTACTTTTTTTGACCCAAAGTACTTTTTTATGCCAAAAGGTACTTTTATTTTCCAAAAAACACTTTTTGTTGCACAAAATACTTTTATTTGAACCAGAGTACTTATTGTACAAAAAAGTACTTTTATTGTACTTTTTGGTTCATAGTACTTTTAATGTACTTTTTGTTACAAAGTGCTTTCTTTTGTACCAAAGAATTGTTTTAAAAAAGTACTATGTGGTCATTTGAAAGTTTGTGGCTCCAGGCTCGCGAGCTGAGAGCACATTTGAAATTTTGTAGCTCTTCGCTTTTAAGGAAAAGAGCTGCTCGCGAACGAGCAAATACGAACCCTGTCTAAAAGGTACAAAAAATCTATTTTTTGATACAAAAAAGTACTTGTTAGGTGAATGAAATGTACTTTTTAATAAAACAAAAGTACTTTTTGCACAATGAAAGTACTTTTTAGAAACCCAAAGTACTTTGTTGGACACAAAAAGTACTTTGTGATACAAAAACAGTACTTTATGGCACAATAAAAATACACGCTGATAAAATAAAAATAATTTTTGGTTCATTGGTCTATCTTGTTGGTACAATAAAAGTACTTTTTGGAACAACCAAAGTAATAAAAAAACATGATAAAAGTTTTTACTAGCTACGATAAAAGTACTTTTTAACACAATCAATGTAGTTTTATATCATCACCCTACTGGTAACACATAGAAGATGTCGTTTTAGATCCCAGGGTTTCGATTCATAACTTTTTAAATCGTTTGTGCCATGTCCGCCTGTCTGTCTGTCCGGCTGGTATGCACGATAACTTTCGAATTGTTTTTAAATTTAGCATGGGTTAATATATTCCCAAAATTACTTACGGGATTGCATATGGGCTACATTGCCACGTCCCTTCTGGTGGTACCTCCCATACAAATGTAACATTCCGCCCCAATACATCTAACGCGATCATACCCAAATTCAGTATTCAGTAAAGCTATAACAGGATAAAGTTTTAGAGAAAAAAATTGGATGTCCAGCCACGCCTCTTCTGGAACCTCCCTAAAATTTTTATACCGGTAAATTTGATGATAAAGATACTGATGGTGAGGGTATATTCAAGTCGGTTTACCCAAATGAAACTTCCTTACTTGTTTGGTACAACATGAGTACTATTCACAATTAAAGTACTTTTGGTATTTTTTGATACAACGAAATTACTTTTTGGCACAATAAAAGTACTTTATATAACTTGGTACAGTGAAATTACTCTTTGTACCTGAAAAGTACATGTTGGAACTTAAAAAAGTACTTGTCAGTATAATCAAAGCACTGGTCGGTACAACAAAAGTACTACAAAAGTGCTAACAGCACTAGACACAACCAAAGTACATTTGGATACAATAAAAGTACTTTTTGGTGCAATCAAAGTATTTTTTGGTACAACAAAAGTACTTTTTGGAGCAATAAAAGTACTTTAATAACTTGGTACAATAAAACTACTTATTGGTGCAATAAAAGTACTTTTTGGTATCAGGAAAGTTCTTGTTTTACTTTCTGGTATACTAAAAGTACATTTTAGTATAATAAATGTACTTGTCAGTATAACGAGAGTGTTTTTTTGTATAATAAAAGTATTTTTTAGTACAATCAAAGTACTTTTTGGGACAATAAATGTACTTTTTGATACGACATAACTGCTTCCCGGTATAATAAAAGGGCTATTTAGTATTATAAAAGTACTTGTCGGTACAAAAAGTACCTTCTGGTATAATAAAAGTATCTTTCAGCACAATAAAAGTACTTGCCATTATAACCAACGTACTTTTGGCATAATAAAAGTACTTGTCAATACAATCAAAACTTTTGGGTCCACCTAAAATACATTTTGGAGCAATAAAAGTGATGTGCGGTACTCCAAAAGTAGTTTTTAGCACAATAGAACTACTTTGTGGTACAATAAAAGTACTTTGTGTTACATTAAAGTAAATAATATATGGCCGTGTTCGCGAAAATGTCAACCAGAGGGAAACAAAATTTTTGTTACTTTTACAAAAAAATTTTGTGTGTATGAAATAAGAAGTGTCTAATAAATCTGGAAAAATCTGTTTTTGGTCGAAAATTGCAAAACAGTGACAACCCTGGCATATTTTTTCTAGTAAACTTTAAACTGAGATGTCAAACAAAATGGATAGCTCACAGAAAAAGGTAAAAACAACCTATTTTGCTCAGAAAATTGCATTGTTTTCTTTTGCAATATATAGATAAAAAATTGTTTTAGTGCTGAAAACAAAAAAAAAAAAAATTAAAAAAATTTTGAAATGCACATTTGATGGCAATGAAAACTGCGCAATTTCGGTGTAATGTGAAAGACTAAAATTGGAAAAGTTTAATAACGGTGGTTGTACGCTGGTGTTTTGTTATGAAAACATAACTTTTTCTGAGCAGGAGTTCCTAATATCTGGAATGGGTGGTATTTTTAAAGATTAATGCTGGTTTCTCAGTTTAAATTGCCATCAAATGTGTGTAATGTGAAAGACCACTTGAAAGAAAAAAAAATACTTAAATTTTTTTTTGGTAGGATCCACTTGCAAGTGCAGAAAAAAATAAAAATTACATCGAAAAGCTAAAAAAGAATGGTTAATACGAAGAACACAAAAGAAAGAGGGCAGAAGCTATGCGTAAATTGAGAGAAAACTGTAAACTGAAGGAAAGTGAAATGTCAAGAAAGGATCGTGAGTCTCTTGCAGAAAGACGTCGCAAAGACTACGTAAATTCGTCAACCTTACACCTTCAACCATTTCTGTCGATGAAGTCACTGATGAAGACTTTTGTAAAATAAACAATAAATTAAATGTTGCCGATTTTTTTTTAACACAAAAAATATTCGTGATATTGCGTCGGCCCATCAAATACAGCAAGAGTCCGGCAATATCCGCATTTTTTCAACTTCCAAAGAAGGATATAATCAATCTTAAAAAATAATAATCAAAAGAGAAACAAAATAAAAAAAGAGTTTGTTTTTGCATTTTTTTTATAATTCCGCATATACAACCGTTTTCAAAAGAATGTAGTTTTATTTGGCATACGGAACAATAGTGACATAAATCTTTATGGCTTACTAGAAAAAACATGCTAGGGCTGCAATTTTCTACCAAAAAACAGTGTTGCCAAATTTATTAGACACTTCTTATTTCATACACACCAAAAAATTTTCGCGAACACGGCCAGGTGTGGACATGCCCTTAAATATTGTCATGCTGTATTCGATTTTTCTTTTCTTTTTTTTGCCATAAAAAGCTGATAAAAACATGGTTTTGTCCCACCTGTCACAAATCGATCTACCCCCACCTCCCAAACCATGATATTTATTACGATCCCTTAGCCCCAAGACCTAATATTGGTCTTTGGTTGTAAAAAAATTTCTTTAAGAAGCATTGATAAGCACTAAAAGTGGTTTTTAAATGCAAAAATTGGTACGATGTAATGTGAAAGACTTTCGATGTAATGTGAAAGACTTGATATTTTTAGTCCTACTGAGGTTTCTAAGCAACATATTTAAACCGTCTGAATGCAATTTGCTTTCTTTATTATTCAACTTTTATCTCCAAAAGTACGGGGACAACCCGTTGTCTATAAGAGCAGAACTTTTAGAAAGTATCTGTCTACCTCAACTGCTTATACCATGAAAACCATAGGACCTGGAAAAAAAATTTCTTTGAAGAAAATGTGCACACTGTTAAGCTTAATAATTTCCATGCATAAAACATTAGCATTTAACTAGTTTCAAACCAATTTTTTCAAATTAGTGAGTACAAATGTAATGTGAAAGACTGCGAACACGGCCATATATATATATGTGTTCCTGTAACTCCCATTGGAGCATAGGGCGTCAATTACAGCCGTCCGCCGTCGGACACGGTTTTGTGCAATCGATCTTAATTGGTTCCAGGATACGCCGAGGTTACTCATTTCGCTTTCGGTAGAGCGTCGCCATGTTATACGTGGTCTTCCACGCCGACGACCTGTCTGATGAAAGGGATTCCATTTAAGTGCTTGCTTAGCCACGTTGTCATCATTTCGGCGAAGAGTATGTCCAATCCACTGCCACTTACGCTTACGAATTTCCGTTGCCAGTGGTATTTGCCGTGATCGCGACAACAGTTCTGCATTTGAGATGGTACGGGGCCAGAAAATACGAAGTATTCTTCTAAGGCAGCGGTTGACAAAAGTTTGAAGCCAATTGGTAATACTACTGGTAACTTTCCAAATTGTA
This sequence comes from Muscina levida, assembly GCA_964034835.1. Lineage (NCBI taxonomy): Eukaryota > Metazoa > Arthropoda > Insecta > Diptera > Muscidae > Muscina > Muscina levida. Next base: position 135,487,100 of record OZ035883.1, read on the forward strand.
CATCCATACAGCAGTACAGACTTCACACATGATTCGAAAATTCGCAGTTTATGTATGGAGGCTGATTTTGTCACTTTTCCATATTGGAGCTAGTATACCGAACGACGATCTTGCCTTATTTATTCTGCCCACTACATCTTAATCAGAACCTCCTTCAGCATCAATCTCACACCCCAGGTAGCAAAAGTTTGGAGCATATTTGTAGGTTTCATCACCTACCCTTAATGGAGCTGTTGTTTCGGTTCCTAGGCTAAGAGTCTTTGTTTTGCTGGTGTTTATTTTAAGACCCGTATGTTGCAGCTTTTCCTGGAGATCTAATGTTGTCCGTTTTAGATCACACAGCTTATGAGAAAGCAAGCTAATATCGTCTGCGTAAGCCAGGTAATTTAGGTATTTGCCGTTGATTTGCCATTGTATTCCTTGGCTTCGGTTCTCGATGGATCTAAGAACATCTTCCATAACTACTAGGAATAATAGAGGTGACAATATGCATCCCTGACGCACTCCACTTTGAACATGGAATGGGTCTGAGAGCTTTCCTTTATGGAGAACGAAGCATCTGGCCTGTTTATAACTTTCCTTGATCAGAGATATTAGTTTTTCTGGTATATATCTTCAAGGCTTACCATGCTACAATAATGCTACAAGAGAAATAATTTTTGGCATAATATATGTAATTGGTCGTACCAACAATGTACTCTATGTAGCTTTGAAATAAATTTTTGACTAAAAAAACTTTCTTTTCCCTAAATATGCTATGAATGAGGTACGAGAGAGCTTGTCACATTTTAGTGGTTAATCGGCTTCTATTTTTATACTCACACAACTAGACTTATAGTTTTATGACGAATGCGAACGTCAGATGTTTGAGAAGCTTTTACATGACGAGGCTCTTCTTTACTGCGAACTTGCTGTCGACAACATCGAAAGGGCCACCGATTGAAGAAATGTACATGACTGTGACAGGGGTCGAACCTCATGATCTCTCCCATGATAGTCGAAAAATGGGTAGATTTGTTTATATATATTTTGATACTATTGGATGTTATTATAACTGTACGGATCCATTATATCTGTCATATATGATTGTATCAAATTGGATCCGGTGAAAGCTTATGCATCGGATCGACTGATCTAATGATTCTCTCGATATAATACAATCGTATAGGATAAGACAAATTGTATTTCGGTACAATTATGTCGGATAAGATCTGAGTCAATTGTTGGATCTGAGTCAAATGTTGGATATGATATAATAAGACAAATTTTCGAACTTGATACTGTTGGATATACACTAGTACGGATCGAAAATAACTTGATGTGACATTAATGCATATTAAATTGTCGTTAACTAGTCTGACTGATTCACAACTAAGTATCATGCGACTTGACTTAACATTAAGACAACTTTAATAAATATTAAATCATACTCTAGTAATTGTTATTATCTTTTCCACGCAAAACAATAAATTTTACTATGTAACGAAAAAACAAAACCGAAGTTGTACTCCCATTTAAAATAAACCATAAAATTCCTATGGTCAACAAATAATTTGGCTATAAACAATATAAAAAGCCAACAATTACAATCACCACAATAACAGCCCTACAATGGTGCCACAGTCAAGAAATGAAATTTGCCAGAGCAAAAAAACCAAAAACAAGAACACAATCAAAAGTGCATTGTTTACGTTTGTTAAATCACATGTAAACTATGATTAAAACCGTCACCGTCACCGAGTGGAGTTTAAAAACGGCGACAACAACCAACAACGAAAATTGTCCCATAAACAAAAATTGTTTTTTTTTTTGTGTATGTTTGCCTGCAAATAAACTTCATCATTTTTAAGTTTATTTATAGTGACTGTAGAAAGTAAGAGTAAGTAGTAAAGGTAATTTATTGCAGGAACAAAAAAAAAACAAATTACTTGTGTAGTATTTACTAATTTATAGCTACTTAGGCGAGTTAATTTATGTATATTACAAATTATTTCTGTAGAAATGTTTACCATGGCATTTTACATTAATGAGCCTGTGACATGAAATATCAAAACAACGGGAATACCCACTTTTGGCGGTCGCTGTATTTTGTTTGAGTGTAAGGTTGTATGTATTTGTAGCACAATAATTATGAATTATTAACAGTCAACAAATTTCAAATTGTAATTTAACAGTGTTTCGTATTATTATTGTTGTTGCAGTTGTTTTATGCGCAAGGGGGGTGAGTGTGATCAGTTGAGTCATCAGAACATCTATTGTATTTTTGTCTTTCGGTAGTACTAAACCATAAATTAATCGTAACATAGAGCTAAGACACCAAGAAAAAAATAATTTAAAAATTAGCATAGCTCTAAATGAACTGCTAGTATATTTTCATATCGTCGCTGCGCCGGGCAACAATTAATTGTTTATTTTGGAAAATTTCTCATAAATTCTACAAGTAACTGATATTGATAACTTCCAAACCTGTTGGTACAATAAAAGTAATTGTCAGGACGATCCCGTTACTATGTGGTACAATAAACGTACTTTTTGGGTTACCGAAAGTACTTTTTGATATAGTAAATATTATATTTGGTACAACGAAAGTACAGTAGTTTACGGCCCAATAATTTTACCTTCTGATAACATAACAGTACTTTCTAATACAATAAAAGTACTTTTTTGTGCAATCAAAGTACATTTTTGGAAGCCGAAATTTCTTTTGATACAATAAATTATTTTTCTGGTACAATAAAAAAACCTGTTGGTATAACAAAAATACTTGTACAATAAAAGTATTTGTTGGTACAACAAAAGTACTTGTTGGTACAATAAAAGAACTACTAAAGTACTAACATCACTAGGCACAATTAAAGTTCTTTTGGGTACAATAAACGTACTTTTTGACGCAATCAAAGTATTTTTTGGAGCAATAAAAGTACTTTAACAACTAATAATAATAAATACAATAAAATTGATAAATTAATTAAAATTAATAATAAAATTATTGGTGCAATAAAAGTACTTTTTGGTATCAGCAAAGTTCTTGTTGGAACCAAAAAAGTACTTTCTGGTACAGTAAAAGTACATTTTATTATAATAAATTTACTTTTCAGTATAACAAGAGTATTTTTTGGTATAATAAAAGTATTTTTTAGTACAAAAAAATAATTTTTGGGACAATAAATGCACTTTATGGGAAACCAAAAGTACTTTTCAACACAATAAAATTAATTTATGGTACAATAAAAGTACTTGTTGTTGCAATAAAGGTAATTTGAATCACAATAAAAGTAGTTGCCAATGCATTCAATGCTCGATTTGGTACAAAAAAGTACTTGTCGGTAAAATAAAAGTACTTCTTGATGCAACAAAAGTACTTCTTTGGAAAGCGAAAGTGCCCTTTGAAGCAAAATACTTAATTTTTGGTATGAAAAAAGTTCGTGTTCAATAAAAGTACCTATCAGTACAATAAAAGTATTTGTTGGTACAATTATAATATCAAATTTTGGTACCAAAAAAAATAATTTTCAGTACAATCAAAGTTCTATTTGATACGATAAGTTTAATTTTTGGTAAAAAAAAGAACTTATCGTTAAAATAAAAATACTTTTTGGTACAAAAAAGTACTTTTTGAATAACCGTCATATTTTTCATACGATAAAATTAATGTTTGGTACAATAGATGTACGTTTTGTTGCAAGAATAATATAATATATGGTATAAAAAGAAAGTACTTGTTGGTGCAATTAAAGTAGACGTTAGAACAATCACAGTACTATTTGGTACAATGATTATAATTTAGGTACAAAAAAAGTACTTGTCTGTACTGAAATTGGCACAACAAAAGTACTTTGTGGGAAATCGAAAGTACTTTAAGATACACTTGAATGCATTTTTTGTACAATAAAAGTTCCTAATGGTACAATAAAAGTTTTTTCGGGAATAATGAAATTACTTGTTGGTCCCGTAAAAGTAGATGTCAGTACAATCGCAACACTATTTATTACAATAAAAGTCCTTTTTGGTAATTTAAAAGTACTTTATGCTACAATAACAGTACCTGATGGCACAATCAAAGTACTTGTTATTGGTATGTACATTTTTCGTACAATAAAGTACTAGAAGTAGCTTTAAAAGTACTTTTTGGTGCAACAAAAGTACTTTTTTATACCACTAAATACTTTCTGGTACAACAAATGTACTTTTTTGTACAACAAAAGTACTTTTTGGTACAATGAAATCGATTTGTTACAATAAAAGTATCTTTTGGTACAATATAAGTACTTTTTGGCACAATAAAAGTACGTTTTGGTATTATGAAAGTACTCTTTTGCAAATACTTTGTTACAATAAAGTTAATTGTCTGTACATGCAAAGTACTATTTGTAACAATTAGTGTAATGTTTGGTTCAAAAAAAGTACTTGCCGGTGGATTAATAGTACTTTTTGGAAATCGAAAGTACTTTAATTCAATTTTCAAACAACAAAAGTACTTAATTGCAAAGCAAAGGTACTTCTTGATACAATTAAAGTACTTTATGGCACAATAATTGTACCCTTTGGTACCATAAAAGTACTTTATAATACAATAAAAGAACTTTTTTGTGTAATAAAAGTACTTTTTTGTATAACAAAAGTACTTTTCTGTACGATAAAAGTATTTTTTTGAAAACTTGGACTTGTTGGTACAATACAAATACATGAAAGGTAACATAAAAGTACTTTATAATACAATAAAATAACTTTTTTGTGCAATAAAAGTCCGTTTTTGTATAATAAAAGATCTTTTCTGTACGATAAAAGTATTTTTTTGAAAACTTGGACTTGTTGGTACAATACAAATACAATAAAAAAATTTCTAGTACAATTAAAGGTACTTCTTGATACAATAAAAGTACTTTATGGCACAATAACTGTACCCTTTGGTAACATAAAAGAATTTTTTTGTGCAATAAAATAACTTTTTTTTGCAATAAAAGAACTTTTTTGTGCAATAAATGTCCTTTTTTGTATAATAAAAGTACTTTTTTGAAAACTTTCCTTTTGATACATCAAAAATAATTTTTGGTACAATAAAAAAATGTATAGGATAAAAAAAGGACTTGTTGGTACAATACAAATACAATGAAAAAAAATTTCACTGTTTCATACTCCACCAACAACATGTTTAATAAATCTCATTGTTATACTTGTGGTAGTTCATAAGATATATCCATGTGTGGGCGGTACCACGCCCCTTTTTTCAATCACAAGCAAGTATAGTCAAGGACTATCAACATCATTACCACTTTAAAAAATTTTTGAAGCCTTCGTTCTATTAGAAAAGCCGTCAGAGCGATCTTTGAAAAGGGGGCGTGGCACCGCCCACTTCTACCCTGTCTGTAATTTATAGTGTACAAACAATATAAATATCAAATTTCATCTGTATACCTCTGATAGCCAATGAGATATACCATTTTAAATTTCTAATTGTATGGGCGGTACCACGCTCCTTTTTCCAATCACCACCATGTATAGCCAAGGACTATAAACAGGTCATCAGTACTACTTTGTGAAATTTTCGTATCAATCGGTCTATTGGAAAACCGTCAGAGCGATTTTTAAAAAGGGGTGTGCCACCGCCCACTTTTAATTTTTTTTTTGTTTTATAAAAGTATTTGTTGGAACCAAGAAAGTACTTTTAAGAAAAAAAAATTCTTTTTGAGAAAATAACTCGCAAAGTTTTATAATAACTTTCAAAGCCCTTTGAAAAATGTTTCCCTAATTATCATACTTTTTCCTCCCCTCTCTCTTACATATATGCATAGTTAATCATGTAGACAAGTGCTTGTGTGTACATATACATTCTGAATATATTTGCATGCCAGAATATTTCTAGTAATAAAGTTCTCAAATAACATGCAAGTTGTTGTTATTCGGTTTGGCAGTTTTACACATAATTCGTAGACAATTTAACTTTGATTTCATGAAACATAAACAATAAGTTAATTTTCATGTAAGCCGAACTTTAAAGTTGGCCGCAATTGAAGTAGCGAAAACAATGCAGTAATGGGAGTTGATATAAAATCTCAGTAGAATACGGTAATTTTCTCGTGACCACAATAGGCAAATTTGTTAGAATTTGCGAATGTCAATTAAGACATTGTACAATGAAATATCAGCATCTGGAGAAAAACTTTAACTAGCAAAATGTGAAGGCAACGATATAGTCTTCCGAAATTGTTAGAAAACTAAATTTAAAATTGTAAGATCAATTACCAGCATCGAAAACAGAACAAAACTAAATTTACTTGCCTAGTTTGTTATTTCAAGGACTTAAAGATGAGGGATTTATAAATTTTAGTTTTCTAATTATTTTTCATTTCGGAAGAACCAAAAACTTCCTGCGAAGCATTTACTACTATTCTAATGTATACGTTACAAATTTCCCCCCTCTAATCAAACGTCTGCTGACCACATCTCATTGTCCACACATACATATGTATATCTTGAATTAACACAGTACAACACATAATTTTGGGACTCAATACTGAGAACTGCACGTGCATTCCCCCGGCAGCCGGTTATATGTACCGAAGTGACCCGAAATATTCGCCCAGGGGCTGTCGACCCCAGCAACAACTATACAAATTTTACCATTTTTACCAATGGAGCAACATATACCGGCTTTGCTGCTTCGTATCGTTTTGGTCCGTGCCGAAATCACAGTTTGCCAGAATTGGTTGCACCATATGTCCATCAAATTAAAGCGCAACGCTTGTTTGAGCTGGTGTCACCTCAGGAACTGCTCTGGGCTCAACCATTATCGGGAGTGGACGGAGACTTTTGTCGCCCCATGCTGCCAACTACAGATATGAAATTCAACGGCATCTTTAACTTCTTCATCGTCATCATATGCCACACCACCGCCCTCTCCAACGCAATCGGAACAACCGCAGCAAACACAGCATCAACAACAACCATCGCCGCTGACACCATAGACTGCATTCTAGAGACCTGGGGTGATATCCATATTGCAGTTTAACTGCAACGGCCTCCAAATAAATTACCCGAGATAACCAGATTTATGCAGCAAAACAACGTCGTGGTCGCTGCGGTCCAGGAGACAAAACTAACGAGAAATTCCAGTCTGCGCAGTTGTAATGGTTACAACGTTTTCAGAAAAGACCACACCTGGAGCAAAGGTGGGGGCATCGCAGTCATCATACACAATGCTGAGCACTTTCCCTTGATCTCAACGCCAAAGACCAATACCTTGAAGTTCAAGGTATTGCAGTCAGATCGGGTGGAACCGATCTAGAGCTCTATAATGTCTATATTCCGCCAGTAGCCAGTTGTCCATCAGGCTACCGTCCTTGGGTACTTTAACGCGTACCATCAGCTCTGGCACTCTTGCTTAGGGTATGACCAGAGAGGCGCGTCACTGGCGGAACAAATTGATGAGTTCACCATCTGCACCCTGAATGAGAATGTCCCCACACGGATTATGGGTAACTGCACCAGCTCCCCTCTTGTCTAATAAACTACATAATATGGAAAGCCGTAGTTTCACTGGCATTAGACCATCTACCCATAATCGTCTGTCTGGATCGACCCAACGATTTCATCGTCTCTGAACGCCGAAGCTATAATACATCAACCAGAAACCAGTAAGAAAGTTTCAGTCGGGCAACCCGACTTACATATACCATCACCCTCAGTAAAACAAAAAATTTCTGTTATATTGATATTATTACTCGATTTCTAAAGTGGGCGGAGTGGTACATTTGTATGGGAGGTACCAGAAGGGGCGGGTCTAGACTTCCAGTTTTTCTCTCGAAAACTGTATCCCGCTATAGATTTACAAAATAAAGAATTAGGGTACGATCGCGTTGGATTTATTGATATTACTACTCCATATCTAAAGTGGGCGGAAAAGTACATTTGTATGGGAGGTACCAGAAGAGCGTGGACATGTAGCCCATTTTCAATACCGTAAGTAGTTTTGGGGAAATATTAACTCGTGCAAAATTTCAAAACATTTGGTTGCGTCTTTCGAAAGTTATCGTGCGAACCAGCAGGACAGCAGACAGACAGACGGACATGGCTCAAACGACTTAAAAGTCATGAATCGAATTTGGTTCAAAGAAACCTAGGGTCTTAAGTCACTCCTTCTATGTGTTACACTTTTGGGTCGTATCAAATGAGATATACCCTCATCCCTAAGGGTGATGGTATAAAAAGCAGACTGGCACGGCTTCAGAGAGTTCACCGATCGCATTTTCAGTGATCTTCCAGCTCCCACCAACGTTCACCAAGCTGAGAACAAATTTCGACATACTGTCATTGCAGCAGCAGCCCGCTTTATACCTGCTGGAAGACTACCTTTAGTGAGGCCGCACTTCCCAGCAGATGAGCGCGATGACAACCGAAGTGCCAACCCTGACGACCCACTTATCGTCGAGCTGAACCTTGATAGCAGCAGGTTAGTAAATGAGGACAAGCGGAGAAAATGGATAGATCAGCTGAAAAACTGCAACCTGAGGTCAGGAGTGGGTAAGTTGTGGTCCACAGTTGGATCTCTCTCCAACCCAAAGAAGAAGGATGACAGGGTCGCGATTAAGTTTGCCGACACCACCATTTCCGACCCTGTAAAGTGTTCGAGTGCATTTTGTCGGTAGTTTTTTTTTAACACACAGAGAAAGACAAGGCGAAACGAAATGTTGTTCGCAAACTTCACAACCTTCCAGTCTCGAACATACCACAAACCTACACCCCTTCTGAAGTTTCAGAGGCCATCGACGGCATATACATGCTGATGCTCAAACACCTTGGCGAGCGGGGAGTCGAGTATCTGACAATGGTTTTCTTCAACCTGTCAATGAGTAGCCTAATAATAGCCGATGCCTGGAAAAAGGGTAGAGTCTCCCGGTACTCAAGCCAGGGAAGGGCGCGAAAGAGGGACAATCTTACAGGCCGATTATAGTGATTATAGGTCGTTCGTGGAGTTAAGAGACAAGTGCTCAAAGCACTTAAACAAGGAGTTTGCCACAGAGCTGCGATCTATTCCCCTTTTGCTTAACTTCTAACTCTCTAGACTCCCCACACCACCACAAGGTTCGGACGCGGTGTACCGTCGGTTGCGGTCTATCGGTTCTGATCTCTGGTGTATATGTAATATTATACGCGGACGACTGTAGTATTATGGCGACGGGTCATAACATTGATGAGCTTTGCGATCGTGTGAATGGATATCTCGGAGTATTACACAATTTCTTCACAGGATACAACTTGAAACTTTCTCCGGCGAAGTCATCAGCAACATTATTTACCACCTGGACAAAGGAGGTAAACATCAATTTAGGGGTCGTGGTCGATGGCGTCCAAATACCGACTGTAAACCACTCACAAATTTTGGGGTCACCTTTGACAGCCTGTTTACTTCCTCAGCTCACGCCACTGGAATTACGCACAAACTGCAAAGTAGGAACAAGGTCCTCAAAGCGATAGCCGGCAGCACTTGGCGAAAGGACAAACAAACATTGTTGGCTACCTACAAAACTAATGGCCGGTTATTGTAACTGCTACAAAATAAACACAGCTCAAAATCATTTGATGAATGGAAAAGTGAAACTGTTGCTTATGTAGGGAAACGTTATATGAACAGATTAAAAGAATTGTAATTCTTAATATTTCTAAATTTTCAGTTTTAGCTAAATCGGACTTGTGGTTCTCAAGTTATGTCAAACAAAGGAGCCTAAAACGTGAAAAATTCCAATATACGATACTTACTAACTTCAAATCGATAGTAAATTGTTATGGCATGTAACTTGACACAACAAATGATGCAGAACTTTTTCTTTTTGGGGCTACTTTCACATGCTGTCCTCCGAATTGTGTCCCAAATCAATGAGCTGAAAAATGTTGTACTGTGTTATGACTTCTTGTTATTTCCTTTTGATTACTTTAACCTTTGTAGATCTTTAGAAATGAAAAATAAATTCCAATTTAAAATGTCAACAATTTACTATTTTCTACTTACCATCATCGCTCCTCCCCTCTCCGCCCCCTTTCAGTAATTGACCCAAGACCATTTCAATAATTCATTTATGTTATTTATTTTATTTATTGCTCTCTGTTAATCTCAATATTAACAATACAAATATCAATATGAATAGTGTCGTTATCACTGACAAACGAAACATTATTAATAATTCCATTGTCCTTGTTGTCTTTATTATGCTTAAAGGACAATTTGCCAAACAAAATGTTAAATATTTTATTTACAACAACAACAAAAAAAACGCCCACACACACGCACACACGCACCAATGCTATTCTATTGATTGATGTGTCTGGCTAAAATGTGAAATATGTACAATAAATATTTTTGGTATGATAATAATGTTATTTCACAATAAATATTATATTGAAATGTGACGACGAATGTTTGCGTATAAAATTTTCCTTGTCGTTGTGCCCCCAAGGTAATGAATGACATGTGTAGCCAAGGCTATGTGATGACAGCGGGAAGTAAAGTGGGCTAGTAAATAGTAGGATGGCTTATTTATATGATTGCCGACCGACAGCCGTACATACCGATTAAATTTCAGGCAATTATATTTTTTTTGTGGAAAATTTATTAGAATGTCTGTGCATTTAATATATATTAAATGAAAATATTGGATAATTTCAATATCTCTGACAGGTTAGCTTGATTATGTATCATAAGTTTGTATATTGTAAACAATTAAAACGTGCGTGTGTGTGTGCGTGTGTTTCTGAGGGGATAACATGTTTGCAAATAATCAAATTTTAATTAGTTATTTCAATTTGATTGTTCATAATTGTAAATATATTTTAATTTCTGAGAAATTGCCAAAATATAAAAATATGAGGCATGTCACTGTGATATTTTTATATTTAAAACAATTTGACAAGTGCCTAAGGGGGCATTCGTAGTAATGGCCATGGCCATGGCAAACGAGGAATCACATTGCATACATGGAAGTTACAGATAATTTTGAAGACCTTCCTAAAAATTTTAAAAAAGGTATTATTTATATAAAACTATTTTATATCTGAAGCTCAAATATTTAACGTTTTTTACACTGAGTAGATGGTAGGGAGGGCCGTAGGCAATAGACAGCACAAAGATGTTCAGATCTAATCAGACCCACTCTTTTTATCACAAAAATTGTATCAATGACATATTTTTGGAAAATTAATATTTGTTCCATAACATCCAAACGGACAAGTGGAAGTTTAATTATCTTGTAATAGTAGACAAATCCTCATAAAAACCAAAATCTTTGACACGCCCTTTCTTGCACCTCCCATACATATGACCGAATTCACCCTCATAGTTTTATAAACTAAATTCAGTCATGATTTGATGTACACTAATAAAAATGTGACTCTGAAATGAATATGGACTAAATCGGCTGACCTTTTCTGGTATCTCGCATATAAAATGACCAATTTTTGGAAATTATTATTTCTTCCATAACTTCCTAACGGACAACTGAAGGATATTTGAATTTGGTAAGTTGAATTATCTTGTAATAGTAGACAAATCCTCATAAAAACCAAAAACTTCGACACTTCCCTTCTGGTACCTCCCATACAAATGACCGAATTAACCCTCATAGTTTATATTTTGCGTAAGATGTACGATTATGAAAATTTCACTCTGAAATGAATTTGGACTACATCCATTATATATTATTTACCCATTCTGAAATATGTCATACTTTGAGAAAGCTTATTGAATTTGACTCAGAAATGAAATTAAAATCGGACACGTTGTGCCCGTACTTACATCTCCTACACCCCGATGGTAGGCTCAAATGCTGTCTCCCTGCCTATTTTAGCATTAAAGTCGCCTAGTACAATTTTAATGTCAAGGCTCGTCTTTGTCTTTATCGCTTTTCTCTTCTGTCGGAGCATGGGCGCATTTGAGTGTTATGTGGAAAAACTTTGTTTTTACTCTTATGGTGGCTATACGTTCACACAACGGGTTGAACCTTGAGACTAGTTGTCGCAATCTCGCTGCCAACCACAAATCCATATCCAAACTCGTGCTTGTCCGCATGACCACTATAGTAGATGTCACACGTCTTCATGCGCGAGCACCCGTGTCCCGTCCACCGGATTGCCTGTACAGCGGTTATGTTAGCCTTGTATTCTTCGAGGACTTCCGCCAGTTGGATGGAGGCACCTGGTCTATACAGTGTTCTAACATTCCAGGTGCATATCTTCAAATCATGGTCCTTAATTCGTTTTCGGTGGTCGTCAGAAAGAAACGGGGTGGTTTACTCCATCCATTACAAATTATGATTTCATTTGGAATATTTGTGCGAATTAATAAGAGAATTTTTCTTTGATTATCCATTGGTACCGAAAAAAAAATTACCATATGCCCAGAGGTATTGAATTTTACACTTGTGCGACCGCAAATCGCATGGGTAATGGTATTTATCAGACAGTTCACCTGACTGAAATTTCTGTACTAGTTTTGATAACATTAGTATTATTAACCAGTCACATTAGTTCCAAATGCTAATGATTTGACATCAATTAACGATATGTTGCTGCAATCTTCTTAGATATTAGGATGAATATTTTTTTTTAAACTCATACGACAATCTTATTATATATTTACATATACATACTCCCCAGTGCGTTTTTATACCCTCACCCATCGGGTAGGAGGGTATATATCATTTGATAAGACCCAAAAGTGTAACACACAGAAGGAGTCACTTTAGACCCTAGGTTTCTTTGAGCCATGTCCGTCTGTCTGCTGGTGCGCACGATATCTTTCGAAAGACGCAACCAAATGTTTTGAAATTTAGCACGAGTTAATACTTTCCCAAAACTACTTACGGTATTGCCCATTCTGGTACCTTCCATACAAATACATCATTCCGCCCACTTAAGAAATCAAGTAATAATATCAATACAATCGACACGATCGTGCCCAAATTCTGTATTTAGTAAAGCTATAACAGGATAAAGTTTTAGAGTACAAATCTGGAAGTCTAGCCACGCCCCATCTGGTACCTCCCATACCCATCCGGTACCGTCCATTTTAGAAATCGATTAATATTATTAATGGACCTAACGCGATAGTGTCTAAATTCTATATTTAGTAAAGCTATAACAGGATAAAGTTTTGGAGGAAAAAAATGGAAGTCTAGCCACGCCCCTTCTGGTACCTTCTGGGAATACAAATGTACCTTTCCGCCCACTATAGAGATGGAGTAATAATATCAATAAATCCAACGCGATCGTACCCAAATTCTGTATTTTGCGAAGCTACAACAGGACAAAGTTTTGGAGAAAAAAACTGATAGTCTAGGCACGCCCCTTCTGGTACCTCCCTTAAAATGTACCACTCCGCCCACTTTGGAAAACGAGTAATAATACAAATATAATAGAAAATTTTATGTTTTACGGAGGGTGATAGTATATGTAAGTCGGGTTGCCCGACTGAAACTTTCTTACTGGTTTTGTACTCTACTACTCAAAAGTTGCTGTCGACAACATCAAGGGGTTCGCCGGTGAAATGTAGATGACTGTAAAAAAATTTGAACGCAGTTCACCTGTGCAGCATAGGCGAGTGTTCTAAACATTAAGCAAGGGTAAACCGCAACTTTTTAAAAAAAAATCTTGAGCCCCGACACTTTTCCAGCTGATACTTATGTACAATGACCTCCTGATTCAGAATATCACTCCCATTTTGCCCCATCGCCCACCCACTCGGGCCGTACCTCTATTTATACCCTCCCCTTAGAGATAAGGCGATACATAATCTATATATATAAAAAGAAGTGTACATTTTGATTGTCACTCCATAACTCGAGAACGGCTCGACCGATTGCCATAGGAGGAAGGTACAGGGAGGAGTGATGATGGTTAGTTGATTTTGAAATCCAAAATCGGTCTAGCCATTCTCCAGTTATGGTCCATCTTTATCTTTATATATAAAATTCTACCGTACGTGTGTTGTGACTGAACTCCTCCTAAACGGCTGGACCGATTTGCATAAATTTTTTTGTATGCGTTTGGGTGGCGCCCCGGATGGTTTAGATTTACAATTCGGTCCAATTGGACAAAGGGGCGTGGCACCGCCCATACAACTTGAAAATCAAAAGGGCTGTATCTCATGAACTGTCAGAGGTATGAAGATGAGATTTGGTATATATGTTGTTGAAGCAGTATTAATTTCAGCCAAGGTAGAAGTGGGCGGTGCCACGCCCCCTTTTCAAAAATCGCTCTAACGGCTTTTCTAATAGACCGATTGATACGAAAATTTTACCAAGTGGTACTGTTGACCTGTTGATAGTCCCTGGCTATAATAGGCTGTGATTGGATAAAGGGGCGTGGCACCGCCCATACAACTTGAAAATCAAAAGGGCTGTATCTCATGAACTATCAGAGGTATGAAGATGAGATTTGGTATATATGTTGTTGGAGCAGTATTAATTACAACCAGGCTGGAATTGGGCGGTGCCACGCCCCTTTTTCAAAAATCGCTCTAACAGCTTTTCTAATAGACCGATTGATACGAAAATTGTACCAATTGGTACTGTTGACCTGTTGATAGTTCCTGGCTATAATTGGTTGTGATTGGATAAAGGGGTGTGGCACCGCCCATATAACTTGAAAATCAAAATGGCTATATCTCATGAACTATCAGAGGTATATAGATAAGATTTGTTACAGTATAAATTACTGCAAGGGTGGAAGTGGGCTGTGCCACATCCCAGTTATAACTGCCATAGTAATAGTTTGATCGTCCTCTAAATTCCATATTATATTGCAGTTCGCCTAGAGATAGGTAGAGTTTTTTTTTTGTTTTTAAATAAGCAAAAACCGAAAACTTCATATATATTTTTTGAAACCTTCTGCGGAAAACTGTGAAAAATAAGTTATGGCCTTTGAAAGTTGGCAAGCAGAAATTAAGTTTTTTTAAATCCTTGAATTTTTGCCTTTGGCGGAAGTCCAATATGTAGGGCGGGATCTCAAACAGCATCAGAAATATACTATTCTCTTCGTGATGGTTTCCAAACATCTGAATGGTAGGTCAAAATTGGAGCCGGAGCACATAGGGTTCAAAATAAGGGCCTCTTGGATTCTATGATGACCCTCTAAGTGCGGGTGTTGTTTCTTAGTGAAATTTTCGTAGGTTCCGATTTTGGTATACGATTAAATTGATCCGACCTAATGAACAGGCTATTTGGAACTAAAAAAATAAAAAGTTCCGAGGCGCTGCAAGCGTCAAGCGTTTGGAGACCGAATTATCTTAAAAAATGGCAACACGAGTTCAATGCAAATACAGTATTCGGAAATATTCTTGATTCGTGGGCGAAGAAGACATGGCGAAAGAGGTTTTTATGGCTAAAGGCATAAATCTTCAAATGAAATTTTTATTTGAGGTCATTAGGCGGAGAAGACATGCCAAAAATGTTTTTTACGCCCAAAGAGATAGTTAGTATACAGAAGATACCCGCTACTACAGAAAAAATAAAAATTGAATTTTGAACTTTAGCAGAATGTCCGATTTGAGAAATAAGTGGTTTTTCGCCCTACATACAGATATGATAGATATGACTTTGCTGATGAACTTTTTACAATCGTCATAGAGCCTACGATATTAAGCATTTAAAACAATAAATCTTAATTGGTTAACTTCCATGTTAAGGATTTACTTGAAATTAGTTACATAAGTTAATAAACTCAACATATTATTGTCGAGCTTAAGTACCATTTTCAAAGTACATACTTTGTAGACCTACAAATGTATTAATTAGCGTTTATATAGCATTTAGGATGGCAAGAAATCTGAAATGTATTACAAGTTGATATGCAATAGCGAAGCATTGCCGGGCCCACTAGTAGTGTATAGCATGAAAGACCAAATTCGTTACAGGACATTTCAGACGATTGAAGACTTTTTTGAAACTTCATTAGATTTACTATTCTTCCTTAGGCACAGACTTTCACCTTTTTAAGTATGACACTTTAAATAAAAACACACATAGTTTTTTTTGTTGAAATTTTAATTCTTTTTTGTTTGTTTATTATTTAATTTGTTTTATTTTTTGTTGTTGTTTATTTTTCATACAATTTGTTGTTGGTTTTGTTTTTATCTTTGTAATTACTTTAGTTTTTTGCTTTTTGGTTGTTTGTTTTATTTTATTTTCATCTATTTGATTCAGTGCGTTCTTTGTTTTATATAATCCATACATACTAATTAATATCGTACATGGTTAGAAAAAAAAACATATATATATATATATAGTGTTATCAAATACAAATAAATAATTTCATAAATATTCCAAAAAAGATAATATCTAGAATTATAGAGAAAACATAGACAAGTTAAGAATTATTTACATAACTAATAGAGAGGGGGAGAGAGAGAGATGAAGATGTTATTTAAAACTAAAAATAATATATGTATGACATGACATTTTAACTAAACTTCATTTGAAATTATGTTTTGGTATAAAATCATCATCATCTAGGTGATAAGGAGAACATAAATTTTTGATATATCATCATCCTTTATATAATACTGTATAGAGAACTTATTGTAAATGTAACTGATACTTCTTACATCAACTTAAAAAGTTATTTTGGTTTTTTTTTCTAAAGTATGGGTGTGTGTGTGTTTTTCTTTGGAGTTAACAAATGGGTTTCCAGTTTTCTTATTTGCTCATTTTTAATCTAAAATTTAAACAGTTGGCACAAAAGTTTTCAAAACTTATGATTATTTCATATACTCGTACTTCCTCAATTCTTATTTTTTATTTGTTTTTATTTTTTTCTTATATTTTTTACGTTTCAGTTTACTTAAGAATTCAACAGTTTCCATTTCTTTAGCTGGGGAGTTTTATACTGCCATTGGCAGTGTTGGATGTTTTTCTTTAGTTTTTTTTTTTTTGTTTTACATGTTAAGTACATAAATTATAGGAAAAATATGTTGTGTTGCTTTTGTTGCTTTTGGTATACAATTGTAATGGTTAAAATATCATTTCAAAAAGTTGAATGTATTAGAAAAACAATTGTGAATAAACAAAAAAAAAACAAATTATTATTATTACTATGATGGTTTACTTACAGTAAATATTTATCTAATGGGTTCCATCAGGCTAAGAGGGCATTTACATTTGACTTTACTTATGTGTTGGTAAAGAAAAATTTAGGGGGGGATACAACTTAAATAAAATATATAACAGCTGCTTCTCTACTTAAATACAAGTGAAATGTCAACATAACTTGCTGTCTGACATGCTAGTAGTATTTACTTGTGTGTATGTCAAATGGAGTATGTATGATGTGTGGAGCATGTATGCCACATGCCTGTTATAGTGCAAGTGGAGAGTTGGTGACAGTGGTGGTTGTAATGTAAACAAACACTTGACACTTGTTTATGACATGTTAAAGAGCAGAAATGAATGATGCTGTGCACATACAGTGACTTTAGGTAGTCATTTCTGGAAACGTTCAATTGATAGTAGAAAATTTGTTAGCAATGCACAAAACTTAAGGACACATAGCATAAATTTATTTTATATATTAAAAGAAAAGAGCGTCGCGGGAGTGTGATGCAAGGTAAAGCTTCTGATCGGTTTAACTTGGCAAACTGAGAGTGATCCTTGCCAATTTCGCTTCAAGTCTACTCACAGAGCTCCGTATTCGTGGTACTACTGCGGACGGATTACCTACATGTGGTGACGCCTGGAAACGGCTAACTGTGAGGGGCGAAACTTAAAACCCAGACACGTTAGCTCAGAGTGAGCTGTAACCTGGTCAGCGTCTAACCCAGAATGGGCGGCTGTAATAAAATCCTGGCAGAAGGAGAAAACTGCGACGTGGTGCGCTGGGGTTGTAACCCGCCACCGACGTTTGAACTATTGCAATGAAAAGAAGTAAGAAAATAATAAAATGGACCCCCCAAAATGTTGACGGCCACCGTAAACGAATTAAAGACCATGATTTGAGAATATAGACCAGGTGGCTCCATCCAACTGACGGAAGTCCTCGAAAAATGCAAGGCTGACATAACCGCTTTACAGGAAATCCGGTGGAAGGGACACTGATGCTCGCGCATGTAAACGTGCGACATCTACTATAGTGGTCATGCGTACAAGCACGAGTTTGGATGTGGATTTGTGGTTGGCAAGAGACTGCGACACCTAGTCTCACGGTTCAACCCGGTGTGTGAATGTATAGCCACCATAAGAGTTAAGTAAACGTTTTTCCACATAACATAAGGAGAAAACTGCGACGTGGTGCGTTGGGCTTGCAACCCGCCACCGACGTTTGAACTATTGCAATAAAAAGAAGTTAGAAAAGAATGAAATGGACCACCGCAAACAAATTAAGGACTATGATTTGAGGATATGCGCCTGGAATGTTAGAACACTGTATGGCCCAGTTCCTCGAAGAATACAAGGCTGACATAACCGCTTTACGGGAAATCCGGTGGACGGGTCATAAGGACAAGCACGAGCTTGGATGTGGATTTGTGGTTGGCAATAGACTGCGACACCTAGTCTCAAGGTTCAACCCGGTGTTTGAACGCATAGCCACCATAAGAGTTAAGACAAAGTTTTTTTTTCCACATAACACTCATATGCGCCCATGCTGCGACAGAAGCAAAAAGCGATGAGGACAAAGACGAGTTATACGGTGGCCTTCGATAGCTCAGTGGAAGCGACGTAGACTATCAATCCGAAGGTGCCGGGTTCGATTCCCGGCCGGGGCACTGGTCAAATCAACATCGATGAAAAATAAATGACTTTTCGAGTTCTCCAGCCATCAAAACTCATCCTAGATGCTTCCACTATAAAAAAAATCCAGATTGCGCAAGGACCAAGGAAAAGGAAATGATTTATCAACATCTCATATAAATCAACAAGCCAGCTGGCGCCATCTCTGGTGAAATTTGGCGGTTAAAACTCACAACAACAACACCTCACAATCCTTGACACAAACCTTGTTATCTACAAAGGAACGAAACAGAGTTGCCAACAATGATCGTATGATAATCGGATTATATGCTCGATCGAGTGCCGATAAATTGAAAATCGGTATAAAGAATTATCACCCCAGCTAACCACCAGCTGTTACAACAACAACAACAACGAGTTCTACGAGACGTTGACGGCCACCGTAAACGAATTAAAGACCATGATTTGAGAATATAGACCAGGTGGCTCCATCCAACTGACGGAAGTCCTCGAAAAATGCAAGGCTGACATAACCGCTTTACAGGAAATCCGGTGGAAGGGACACTGATGCTCGCGCATGTAAACGTGCGACATCTACTATAGTGGTCATGCGTACAAGCACGAGTTTGGATGTGGATTTGTGGTTGGCAAGAGACTGCGACACCTAGTCTCACGGTTCAACCCGGTGTGTGAATGTATAGCCACCATAAGAGTTAAGTAAACGTTTTTCCACATAACATAAGGAGAAAACTGCGACGTGGTGCGTTGGGCTTGCAACCCGCCACCGACGTTTGAACTATTGCAATAAAAAGAAGTTAGAAAAGAATGAAATGGACCACCGCAAACAAATTAAGGACTATGATTTGAGGATATGCGCCTGGAATGTTAGAACACTGTATGGCCCAGTTCCTCGAAGAATACAAGGCTGACATAACCGCTTTACGGGAAATCCGGTGGACGGGTCATAAGGACAAGCACGAGCTTGGATGTGGATTTGTGGTTGGCAATAGACTGCGACACCTAGTCTCAAGGTTCAACCCGGTGTTTGAACGCATAGCCACCATAAGAGTTAAGACAAAGTTTTTTTTTCCACATAACACTCATATGCGCCCATGCTGCGACAGAAGCAAAAAGCGATGAGGACAAAGACGAGTTATACGGTGGCCTTCGATAGCTCAGTGGAAGCGACGTAGACTATCAATCCGAAGGTGCCGGGTTCGATTCCCGGCCGGGGCACTGGTCAAATCAACATCGATGAAAAATAAATGACTTTTCGAGTTCTCCAGCCATCAAAACTCATCCTAGATGCTTCCACTATAAAAAAAATCCAGATTGCGCAAGGACCAAGGAAAAGGAAATGATTTATCAACATCTCATATAAATCAACAAGCCAGCTGGCGCCATCTCTGGTGAAATTTGGCGGTTAAAACTCACAACAACAACACCTCACAATCCTTGACACAAACCTTGTTATCTACAAAGGAACGAAACAGAGTTGCCAACAATGATCGTATGATAATCGGATTATATGCTCGATCGAGTGCCGATAAATTGAAAATCGGTATAAAGAATTATCACCCCAGCTAACCACCAGCTGTTACAACAACAACAACAACGAGTTCTACGAGAGCCTAGAAAATGTGTATGAACGTAACCCGAAGCATGACATCAAAATTGTACTAGGCGATCGGAAAATTTAGTCTGCACACCGAAACGACGAACAATGGCATCAGACTGATTGATTTCTCTGAGGCAATAAATATGGTAGTTAGCCCACCTAGATTTGACCATAAAAATATCCACAAGGCAACATGATTATCTCCAGATCAATTGACGAGGAATTAGATAGATCACGTGATAGTCGATGGAAGTCACGCATCGCATGTACTGGACGTACCAGCGATCAGGGGTGCGAACATTGACTTCGATCACTTCCTTACCGCTGTTAAGGTGCGCACAAGGCTAAGCATGGCGAAAAACGTACGTAACCAGGCACAACGAAAGCTGGACATCGGTAAACTGCGGACCACAGTGGTAGCGGACGCCTACTCCTACCACCTAACTCAACTGCTACGGAGTGCTCCATCCCCTAATAATATTACCTCGCAGTGGTCAAATATAGCCGATTCCATAGAACGGACTGAGAGCAGCGTACTTGGGTACTCAAAGATGTCTCCAAAAGAGACCTGGTACGATGATGAATGTCGCAATGCCACGAAAGAGACGGATGCTGCATACAGGGCGAAACTGCAGCCAATGGCAACGAGAGCTGTTCGTGAACGGCACAGGGAGAAGAGATGAGATGCTACTCGTCTTTTTAGACGGAAAAAGAAAGAGCTGAGGAAGAGAAATGATGAGTGCATAGAGTTGCTCCGAAGTAGAGTGGAAGCCCGAAAATTCTACCAGAGAGTTAAAGCGAGAATACGTGGAACAGGGTTGCCCTTCTGCAAGGGCAGCGATGGCCAGCTAGTAACATTGTATCCAGGATAACGTTCTGAAGATATGATATCAGAAATCTGCTGGATACGGACAGCTCTCCAGAAGAGCCCGCTCCAATCCATGACGATGGTTTTAACTGTCCACCTCCGAGCCAGAGCGAGATACGCGTGGCAAAATGCCGTGTAAAAAAAAACAAAGCGGCTGGAGCCGATGAATTGCTTAAGGCAGGTGGAGAGGAGCTGGTTAGGAGTATGCATCAGCTCATGGAGAGCATCAGGCTAGAGGAGAGTATGCCCGGGGATTGGATACCCGGATAACGTTCTGAAGACATGATATCAGAAATCTGCTGGATACGGACACCACTCCAGAAGACCCCACACCAATCCATGACGATGGTATTAACTGTCCACTGTAGGTGAAGAGGAGCTGATTAGGAGCATGCATCAGCTCATGGAGATCATCAGGCTAGAGGAGAGCATGCGTGAGGATTGGAATATCAGTCTGTTATGCATGTTATGTCCCATATATAAGAAAGTAGATCCTACTGAGTGTAAGAACAACCGTGGCATAAGAC
>OZ035883.1:135509022-135560871 GCA_964034835.1 Muscina levida
GAAGATGAGATTTACTACATATGTTACTGATATAAAGAGGAATACGTCTCGCTAGAAAATGGGCGGTGCCACGCCCCTTTTGAAAAAATCGTTATCTGGGCGAAAGAAATGAACCGATTGCAATAAAATTTTCACTGAGTATTACTATCCGTAGGGTCTCTATCATAGGCTACATGAAAACATACCTAGGCAAAGGGGCGTGGCACCGCCCACACAAACCAAAATTTGAATCGGTCATATTTCGCGAGCCATTAAAATTATGAAGATGAGATTTGCTACATATGTAAATGGTACATGGGGGATTACGTCTCGCTGGGAAATGGACGGTGCCACGCCCCTTATGGAAAAATTGTTATGTCAGTCATATTAATAGAACGATTGTAATAACATTTCCATAATCTATATATTTAAAATTGGGGTGGTGTTCCCCTTTTCGAATAAACGTCAGCTTAGATTTGATTTTTGGATATTCGTACTTTTAGGAGTAAAAACTAGCAATAAGGAATAAAAGTTATGCTATCACCCAGACTAATGGGCTAATGCTATAATCACGAAAATTGATGGAATGCCAACTATCAAATTGGAATGAAGGATTTTTTGAAATCCAATATTTCTGGGTAAAAAAATCTAAAAAGGGATAGGCTTGCTTCCTTTAAGGGGTACAGAGAATATTATAGCAGTTTTTGAAATTCGTTCCTTAGTTGTAAAAATTCCAAAAAGGAATTAATCTGATGCTATCGCCCTGGTACTATAGAGTTACAAAAATGTATATAGAATTGCTCCCTATAGAAGTAGAGAACCAGATGGGGTTTATAGAAATTCGAACATTTAGGGGTAAAAAGACCGAAAAGGGTTAAAACTGGTACCATCACCCAGACCAGACGGCTAAAGCTAGGATCGTATAGAATACGAGGGGGTACCAGTCCATTGTAGTTGTACGATACGAATGTATCTTTTGAAATTCGTACATTTAGGGATAAAAAGGAACTAAAGCGGTACAATCACTCAGACAATGGGATATAGCTACAATCACATAAATGAGATGTTCGTTCGTTTTATGAAGATTAATTGTAAGTACGGGTGAAGCAACGCGAGCCGGGAAAGCTAGTATGCTATATAAAATAATACTATAAATCAGCGGATTTAGTTGTTATCTTTATTTTAAGTAAATATATCTATAATGTGCATAATTTATCTAAATAAAATGTCACTATTAATAAAATAATTTACAATATAACTGCCTTCGATTTCATTTCTTCCCTATAATACTTTATACACGACGTTTGTTTAATTAAATTGCCGATTATTTTCCTCGAGTGTAATGCTTATGATTACTCTATTTATGTGGTGTTTTAGGTATTTGCTTCTAACATATGCGGTTTTTTTCTTAAGTTTTATCTTCTCAAATATATTTTAAAATTCTCCATTGTGTTCTTCATTTCTGGTTTCTTTGATTTCTATAAAACTTTTGTTTTGTTTCTTTAATAATTGCCTAATTTTTTGTTGTTTTTCTTTTTCATTTTTTTTTTGTTTAAATAATAATATTGATTGTTGTCTTAATTGTTTATAATATTCAACCATTTTCTTTACAATCATTATGTCTTTTTTTTGCTTGGCCTTGGTATATGATTTGTTTGCGATTTTGTAAATTTAAATTTTTGATCTAAATTTAGTTTTAATTGTAATTATATAATCTATAAAAAGAGTGAAATTAGATGTATTTTAAAATATATTCATATAAAAAAGAATTAGTGAAAAGATTTAAGAAATGTTAAAATTTTAACTAAAATGGCTAAATAAGTGAAATTGCCACATGTCCATATTAAGAGGTTTGTAGAGTTTGCAAACCGGGACCGGCCGTGGCATAGTGGTTAGAACACGCGACTACCATGCGGGAGATCGCAGGTTCAAACCTGGCTCCAGTCATCTTAAAAGAAAAAAAATAAATACAATTTTCTTTCATTGTCGGCTCCCCTCGAATGTTGTTTGACAGCAACTTCGCAGTATTAAGCGTCGATTCAATCGTCGTGTCTAGTAAGAGCTTCTCAAAGCAGTGACGTTCGCATTCGTCGATAAATAAGTAGGTGCCGTTAGTTGTGAATCTAAAAATAGAAAGCGTGTTAATTCACAACAACGCGAGAAGCTATCCCATACCTCATTCATGGGGTGCAAAGGGAAATTAAGTTTTAAGAGTTTGCAAACCATTATGGGTGAGATGAATTAATTAAATACAAAATGCTGACAAAGTGACAAGGTGACCAGACTGTAATATAGTATTTGACTATTCGGAATTTATCTTGGTCCAAACAACATAGGTGGATCCAACACTTCCATTACAGGTCACCGAATGTAATTCATCAAAGTGCTTGGCAACTTTACGATTACTTTGAAAATTTTTTCCATAATTTCCTACACCGTATATTACTGCCTTTTTGGGTAGTTCAAATACCTTTATCCTGTAAAATGACCTTGCAAAATTGTCCGTAATTTCATATTATCATGGGGGATAATAGAGGAATGGGGAATTTTCTAATTTAAGTCTTTCCGATTGTTATTCATTTGGCAATAACCGGAAGCTCTCTTTTGAGGTTTCCAAGCGAAGAGATCATGTATACCCCGGGCAATGCCACTGTACATCCGTTCAGTGATAGCAAATGTGAGAAGGCGAAATGTTGTGTAACCTAATCGGCATGCTACCACCGATGCGTCTTAGGAAGTAGTTAAGAGAAGTAACCGTAGCTCAACACAGGCTCTCTTAGTGGCTTTGGCAGCCCCAAGAAACTAGGATCAGGAACAGGTATTATGAAAACACGAAGAAAAGAAAAAACAAGGACCCCCCCAATGTTGACGACCCATGATATAAGGACCATGATTTAAGGATATGCACCTGGAATGTCCGAACTCTATACAGGGATGGTGCCTCTATCCAACTGGCCAATGTCCTCAAAAAATACAAGGCAATTTTTAAATTTTACAAAATTTTTAATTTAGTTTGTGGTGTCACGTGATGGTCTTCGATACATATAGAAATTAGTACAAAAATCAAATATTATATTTCTTTTTGGATTCAAGTCCTGATTGCGATTTACATAGTTATTTTTAAAATGATTTTTTAGTTTTGAGCTTTGATTTTTATATGCCCAAATATTGCACAAATTTGCTTGAAAATTACACTGACAATTGAAAAATTAATAATGATTTGGTGTTACGATTTAAATTCATATTTATTTTCTAGCGATTTTTTATTTTGGCGATTTGGATTTTATGGCCATCGAATGAGTATAAACTTGCCTAAAAAGACACTCACGTTGGGAAGAATTACTCATTATTTCAGTTTTTGATCACATATTATATTCTGAAGTACATTTATAACCGATAACTTGTTCAAAAATGGTCACCTCTGTCAATCAGACCAAACATCGATTCAACTCAAACGTTTCAAACTGGTAGGCTACAACCTCACACTTTAGCAACTCAGCACCCTACACTAATTCATGCAGCACGAGCACAAACCTTTCGTATTACCCAATCCCCCAAGCAACAACTGGTCACCTCTACCATATACACTAATTAAAAGCATACTTTTAGGCTGCTAAATCAATTTAACCCACCAACGACGACGACAACGATGACGACAGTGGCAACAACACAATTATTTACAAAAACTCACACAACCAAAAAAAAAACCAAAAAAAAAACAACAACAAAACACAACAATTGCTAAATATTTCAATTTACAATGCAATTAAAATTTTGGTAGTAAATTACATAAATTTCACCTATTTGCTTATGAAAGTGTGATGGGATAGAGTGGGAGAGTGTGTGAATAGTTGAAAATTGGATTGTGATGGTGACGATGGTGGTGGTGGTGGTGTTGGTAATGGTGTTAGTGGTGATGTTCTCTTATCAGTATTTAATTGTTTTAGTTGTATATATATATATATATATATATTAACTATTCAATTATAGCTAAAATTGCTGTATGCACATAATTAATAACTAGTTGTAGTTGTGTTTTGGTTTTTTTTCTCTATTTGTTTTTCAATTTATTAAAATAATTATTATAATTACTTTTTTTCGGGAATTGTTGTTGTGGTTGTTGTTGCTCTCTACATATATGTGTGTAAAGTGATGTTTTTATGGAAATGTTTAATTTAAATGATGTTGTTGCTGCTGTGGCAAAATGTGCAATGTTTGTAATTAATTAAAACATTCTACTACGACGACGACCACTCTACGAATCACTATTATATCTAATTAATTACATTACATATTACAAACTATTTAATAAGAGACTTAATTGTATAAAGAATTTTACATAGTTTTGTGTGTGTGTGTGTGTTTGTTATCATTATCATCCATAATCAATTGTATTTGTATTGTTATTATATTGTATAAATAATGACATTGTTTAATTAATTTACAAAATTTTCACAATTGTTGAGGGGTTATGTTAGGTTTTTTGTATATGTGTGTGTTTTGAAACTGGGGTTAAAATAATTTTGATAATTTTAAATTTAGTTTTCTTTTTTAAAAAAATTAATATATACACTTTAGTAAGGGCTGATTTATTGAAGAGATATAAGAAAATAACTGCAATGTGGAAAGATGTTAACAATTGAACTTTTTTAGGTAAACTTGTGGAGACTTATGTAAAGTGGTAAATATGATCAAATATTGTAGCATGCTTTTAACTATAACATAAAGTTTATATTGTCAACCTTTAAAAAAAAATTTAGAATCTGTGATAGGCTTTAAGGTTTTAATACGTAAAAATCCATTCTATCTGTATGTTGGGCATTTAGTTCTATAACATTCATGTGATTGCTTAGAATCAGTATTGAGTTAAATTTTCTGTCGTTTTCCTCAAACCGCTAATTTGTTGAAAATTATATGCATGATGACTGTCTGAGTAGTTATACATTTTTTCCTATACACTGAAAAGTCCTTGAAGTACCAAAATGTTGAGAAAGGCAAGAAATCATGGTAATTTTAAAAGGTAAGAAATAAATCACACTTTTATCGGAATAATTAAAAAAAAACTGCAAGGACACTAAAAGGTCCTTGAAATACCTAAAAGTTTATATCAGTGTATAAGTGTTTTATAAGTAATAAATCGATCACACTTTTAGACCTGCCGCAAAAAATTGAATAATTCAGCATGACCGTTAAATATGCTGGGGTAGATTTGCAGTAACACTTAACAAGCTATAACTTTGCATTAACTGTAATTTTTCCAAAACCCTAAATTTCAGTATTCCATTGCAGAGTTAAGTAACCTAATCGGCATGCTACCACCGATTCGTCTTAGGAAGTAGGTAACAGAAGTTACTGTAGCTCAACAAAGGCTCTCTTAGTGGCTTTGGCATCCCCAAGAAACTAGGATCGGGAGCAGTGGCCGAATAAGCCACTCTCCTTAAACAAAATTTATTATGAAAACACAAAGAAAAGAAAAAACAAGAACCCCCCCCAAATGTTGACGACGAGGAAATGAGATGAACGGGACAGGGATACACACGACGGAAGAACTGTGACATCTTTTACAGCTGCCATGCAGAAAGATACGAATTTGGATGTGGTTTTATAGTCGTCAAGAGACTTCGACACCTGGTCTCGCGGTTTAACCCTGTAAGTGACCGTATAGCCACCATTCGCATCCGGGCGAAATATTTTTACATTACGCTGATTTGTGTACACGCCCCGACGGAAGACAAAGACGATGACATCAAAGATGCATTCTAATAGCGCCTGGAGGATATATATGACCGCTACCCTGCGCGTGACATTAAAATTGTTCTGGGAGATTTTAATGCTAAAATAGGAAGGGAAGATGCTCTTGGGTTAGCAGTCGGAAAATTTAGTCTACACAACAACTCCTCCGATAACGGATTCAGACTTATAAGTTTCGCGTCGGCAAGAAACATGGTTGTGAGTGGAACCAGATTCCCGCATAAAGATATCCACAAGGCAACCTGGATATCTCCCAATCAAAATACAAGAAATCAGATTGATCATGTGGTACCTGATGGAAGGCATGTCTCAAGCGTTATGGACGTGCGTGTGATGCGCGGTGCAAATATCGACTCGGATCACCACCTAGTTGCAGCCAAGGTACGCACACGATTAAGTAGTGCTAAAAACACTCGTAATCAAACGCAAAGGAAGCTAGACATCACAAAGCTGAATACCACTGAGATAGCCAATGCCTACTCCGACCAACTCTCTCAATTACTCCATACAAATCCCCATAGTTCTGATGTTCCCTACATGCACTGGGTTATGAAAAACCACGCTCAGACAAGCCCTGGTACGATGATGAATGTCGCAAAATGTCTGAAGAAATGGGTGCGGTATACAAGGCATAGCTGCAGCCAATGGCGACGCGTGCGGTGACGGAGCGTTATAAAGAGAAAAGGAGGGAGATGAAACGCCTGTTCAGACGGAAAAAGCGTCTGTGAAAGAAAAGAGAGAGCCAGGATATCGAAAACTACAGGGATATAGGTGAGGCCCGAAAGTTCTACCAAAAGGTAAAAAGTAAAGGTTTTGGTACAGGGATCCCCACCTGTAAGGACAGAGACGGAAATCTGGTCACGGACACTCAGAGTGTGCTGCAAATATGGAGGGAATACTTTCAAACTCTACTCGTCCCGAAGGCAGCATAAGTGACGAAATCGCACGAATCATCGACGATGGAGTAGACTGTTCACCACCGAGCCAAAACGAGATCAGCACGGCAATTGCTCGGCTTAAAAATAATAAAGCTGCGGGAGCCGATGGACTGCCGCAGAGCTTTTTAAAGCCGGCGGCGATGACCTGGTAACATACATGCACCAGCTCATAAACACGATTTCGCTCAGGGAGTGCATGCCCGATGATTGGAAACTGAGTGTCCTATGTCCCGTGCTTAAGAAAGGCGATCCTAGTGTGTGTACCAACTATTGCGGGATTAGCCTATTACCCATCGCATACAAGGTCCTGTCTATTGTGTTATGTGAAAGATTAAAGCCCATTCTGGCGAACCTGATTGGACCTTATCAGTGTGGCTTTAGACCTGGTAAATCCACCACCGACCAGATATTCACGCTACGACAAATCCTGGAGAAGACCCAAGAAATGCAGATCGATACCTACCATCTGTTTACCGATTACAAAGCTGCATTTGACAGTCCGATACGACAGAAATTGTTGGATGCTATGGCTGAGTTTGGTATCCCCGCAAAGCTAATTCGACTCTGCGGGATGACACTGACTGACACGAAGTCTTCAGTGAAAATTGGCAAACATTTGTCAGAGCCATTTTCTACCAAGCGAGGCTTTAGACAAGGCGATAGTCTGTCCTGCGATCTCTTTAACATCGTAGTGGAGATGATCATGCGGAAAGCAGCAGTAAATAGGAATGGCATCATATTTAACAAAAGCCACATGTGGATTGCGAGATGTTACTGCGGCTTTTTCGAGCATTGGAAAGCAGTCGGCTGATCTGGTGATAAACGAGGACAAAACCAAGTTATTTGTTTCAACGAACAAAGAGTCCACTTGTGTGGGACGCTGCGAGAACGTTGACAACTATAACTTTGAAGTGGTAGATGATTTCGTCTACCTTGTCTCCGCCATAAATAAAAAAAAAATGTCAGCCTCGAAATCAAAAGACGATTGATCGCAAACCGCTGCTACTATGCGCTAAGCAAGCGATTTAACGACAAAGCGCTCTCTCGAAGAACAAAGATCTAGCTCTACCAGACTCTGATCCTACCTGTCTTGCTCTACAGCGCAGAATCCTGGGTAATGACACAAGCGGATCAATCTATTCCCGGAGTCTTCGAGAGAAAAATACTCCGCAAAATATTTGGACCCATCATCGTGAACGGCGAGTACCGTCGTCGAATGAATCATGAGCTGTATGAGCTGTACAACGACATCGACGTGGTCAAGCGCGTTCAAATAGACCGAATGCGCTGGCTTGGACACGTTGTACGAATGGACGAAAACGCTCCGGCTCAGGAGGGGGCGACCAAAACTCCAAAGGATGGACCAGGTTCCGTCTGTTAAGTAAGCTTGGTATGACGAACTATCTGCGCAAAAGACCGAAGCGCTTGGAATGCTTTTCTACGTGCGGCTACTGACAGATGAATTTCTGTTGTTGCTGCCAGTAAAGAAGAAGAAGATTGCAGAGTTAGCGTCATTCTGAGACCATTAACTTGAGAACAATATAATAGAATGTCATAAAACTTTGATAGTATTCTAGTTAAGGTTAGTTCCCCTTAAAAAAAATAATAGAGATTTTTTTGTTGTGTTGGCTCCATCTCCCTGAATAAATCGATTTACTTTTCAAATATTTACAATAACCCGATGAAGGTTTTTGGAGTCCTTAAGCAACATATTGATAAATGAGGAATATTTGTATAAACATAAATATCTCATGTTGCTCTAGAAGTATGTTAGTTATGTGGCATCACAAACTCTTGCACATACTTATTTAATAAATTCCTAAAGTTGCTTTTAAATCGCTTTGGTCATTTATAAGTTAGCTGGCCACACACAGACATACTTTAAACTTCACAGCTGTCAAAGGAAAAAAGAGTTAATGATCCTTTAATTATAAAAACTAATATATGCAAACACTTAGCAATTGTCATAACAATATTATCCTTTATGGAAATTGTTCGAAGGTCTCCAATATCTCTTTTATGCTATGTAAAGGAAAATTAAGTTTTTATTTACTGTTTTAGTATCCTTTATTAGTTAAATATAAACAATATAAATTATACTTAAGAGGGACCCAATCTACAACACAAGTTTTCAACGTCATTCATATATTTTAAATTTTATTTAATCGGGTATAAATTAAAATTTAGCTAAAGTAAATAATATATACAAAACTCATAAATATAAATTCTTAAAATTTCACATATCATATCTTTTAATGGCTGTATAGAGTTTGATGTAGAGTATTTTGCATGTGAATCATTATAACGACATCACAACACTTTCGAGATTTCCTTAAACACAGAATTGTTGTTATTTTTAAATTTAGTTGTTTGTTTTTTTGTTATTAATATTAAAATTAATTTTTTTATAAGACCTAAAACTAAGTTCATATCTCTTAATTAATACATACGAATAAAGTCCATTTGTTTGCTAGGGTTTTATGGTTTATGTTTTTGAATGAGTTTTGTTTGTGCTTTTGTTTAACTAATTTCGTGCCACTAAATGGTAAAGTATTTGTAGTTTTTGGTAAAATTTTTTATTACGATTTTTTTGCAATTTTTTTTTTTAAATATTTATATAATAATAATTAGAGCTTAAAAACTAAACAATTTCATTATGTGTTAAGTGTTTTTTTCTTTGTTTTCCTATAATTAATTATAATTGTGGCATCATTTGCACAGAGGTTTTGTGTACAAATCCTCCGTGTTTGTTGTTGACATACAATTATACTTTTTTGTCAGTGTGTTTTTGTTGTTGTTGTTAAAGGTACCTAATTTACACAGTAGTTTTTGTTTTGTTTAGATAAAACTTGTAAGTTAAATAATAAATAATTAAAAGAAAAATTTAGAAAAAAATTAAATTTTAATATAACATAACTTAGTTTTCTGTTCTAAGACTTTAAGGATAACACAAAAAAGTTTTCAAGTTTTGTATTAATATAAATTAGTTTAGAAAAAAAACTTCCTTTTAGTTCCGTTTTTCTTTTCGTTTAAGGCAGTGATTGTATTTATTTTTTTTTTAAATTTTTGTCATAAATTTATAGTGTGTGTGAATATTTTGGTGTTTAAGTAAAAACATAAAAATATCGTTTATTTAAAGTAAATTTTCTTTTCATTAATATCAATAATAGTTAAAGTAAATTTTTTTTTGAATTTCTTTCCTCTGCCCTAAATTTACATTTTTTTTTTCATGTTATAGTATAATTTGTTTACGCTATAAAGAATTACATTTCGTGTTTTTTTTTTGTTGTTTTAGTTTTTTATTTCAAGTCAAGCATATAGAAAAGTTTTATTTTCATTTCTTGATTTTTGTTGTTGTTGTTTTCTTTTGTAATTGTTTATTTGTGTAAACTTTTGCCTTAGTATACAATAAGAGTTGGTTTTCTTTCACATGTTTATGTTTTCTATTATTTTTGTTTTTTTTTTTTGTTTAGTTTAATCTCCCCGAGTTTTCCCCCAGTTAATTTGTTTTTCTTTGTCTGTGTGTGTGTGTGTGTGTGAGAGTGTATGTATGTTTTTGTTTGTTTTTTGTATTATATATATCCTATAATTACTAATAAAACAACTCTTCGTCCTTCCATGCTGCTGCCCTGGCGAGCATCACATCACACTGTGGTCTCCCGGTCGACATGTATGTACTCGACCGGCTGCAGCCCGTGTCAGGAAGACGGATCAATAAAGAGCGATTCTTTTTTGAAATCCTTTTTCAAAGTACCACCATTAATAATAGATTTTTGTAATACAGTTTTCTTACGTTTTCTCAGCAGGCCAAATATGCAAAATATCAGGCATGCGGTTATCGCCGCCGCTATGCAGCCCAGAGCGGCAAAGACGCCACCAGGCAGCTCGAGCAATTTGCGCGCTGTGCCGCATTCCTCTTCGGATTCATCGAAACCTGAGGGACAATTGTGATGACCTGGAAAGAGGGACAACAAAAACAAAGAAGAAACGACATGAGTTATTGGAATTAATATATAAAATAAAAGGTTTTTCTGTACTCTAAGATTATCCTTAATACTAGCTTTTAGACAATTAATGGAATTAAGACAATTTATAAAATTTAAATAATTTAGATAATTCAGGTAATTTAGAAAATTTAGATAATTTAGATAATTTAGATAATTTAGATAATTTAGATAATTTAGATAATTTACATAATTTAGATAATTTAGATAATTTAAATAATTTAGATAATTTAGATAATTTAGATAATTTAGATAATTTAGATAATTTAGATAATTTAGATAATTTAGATAATTTAGATAATTTAGATAATTTAAATAATTTAAATAATTTAGATAATTTAGATAATTTAGATAATATAGATAATTTAGATAATTTAGATAATTTAGATAATTTAGATAATTTAGATAATTTAGATAATTTAGATAATTTAGATAATTTAGATATTTTAGATAATTTAGACAATTTAGATAATTTAGATAATTTACATAATTTAGATAATTTAGATAATTTAAATAATTTAGATAATTTAGATAATTTAGATAATTTAGATATTTTAGATAATATAGATAATTTAGATAATTTAGATAATTTAGATTAATTAGATAATTTAGATATTTTAGATAATTTAGACAATTTAGGTAATTTATATAATTTAAATAATTTAGATAATTAAGATAATATATGTAGGTAATTTAGATAATTTACATAATTTAGATAATATATGTAGGTAATTTAGATAATTCACATAATTTAGATTATTTAGATGATTTAGATAATATATGAAGGCAATTTAGATATTTAGATAATTTTGCTTATTTGGATAATTTAGATAAGTAAGATAATTTGGATAATTTAGGTATTTTAGATAAAATATGTAAGTAATTAAAATAATTTAGATAATTTAAAAAATATAGATATTATAGATAATTTAGAGAATTCAGATATTTTAAATAATATAGACAATATACATAATTCAGATAATTTAGATATTTTAGATAATATATGTAGGCAATTTATATATTTTGATTATTTTGCTGATTCATAATTCTGATAATTCAGATAATTTCGATAAAATATGTTAGTAATTTAGATAAGTTAGAAGATTTAGATAATATAGATAATTTAGATAACTAAAATTATCTAGATAGTGGATAGTACTATTTATACTGTTTATACTATTTATACTTTTTATAGTATTTATAGTATTTATACTATTTAAGCTATTTATACTATTTATACTATTTATACTATTTATACTATTTATACTATTTATACTATTTATACTATTTATACTATTTATACTATTTATATAATTTATACTATTTATACTATTTTACTATTTATAATATTTATACTATTTATACTATTTATACTATTTATACTATTTATACTATTTATACTATTTATACTATTTATACTATTTATACTATTTATACTATTTATACTATTTATACTATTTATACTATTTATACTATTTATACTATTTATACTATTTATACTATTTATACTATTTATACTATTTATACTATTTATACTATTTATACTATTTATACTATTTATACTATTTATGCTATTTATACTATCTATATATATAAAAATGGTGGCAAAAATGTATAGTAATTCATCAATTGAGAACGGCTGGGCCGATTTTGCTCAAACTTTTTTTCAGTTGTTCGTAATTTCCAGGAGCAGGTTTATGTGAAAGAAAATTTTGGGAAAATCTTCCGGAAAAGTCGGAAAAATTGGAAAAATCGAAAATTGCCTTTTTGTATGGAACTTTGTGTGCAATTGTTACAGAATGGCTTTTCAAATAGAAAAATGGAAAATTTTTGTTGAAAAATGCGGAAAATTCCGGAAAAATTCAAAACGTTTGAATTTGTTGTTCGACGAAACTTTGCATATTATCGTATGATTTGATAACTTTGGACGATGTAACAGTAAACAATTTTGGATAATTATTCCGAAATGACTTTCCGAATGGAAACAGAAAAATTCTCGGTGGAAAACTCGGAAAAACTCGAAAAATTTGAATTTTTTCAGAAACATTTTGCATCGCAAATTGAGTATTTGTATAACTTTTTGTGTGCAATTGTTCGATTGAAAAAATAGAAAAATTGTTGTTGGAAAATTATGGAAAAATTTCAAAAATTTGAACTTTTTTTCGACGAAACTTTACATTTCATTGTGTTTTGATAATTTTGAATGATGTAAATGTGATAATTTCGGATAATCATTCTGAAATGACTTTTCGAATGGAAAAATAGAAAAATTCTTGGTGGAAAACGCGGAAAATTCTGGAAAAAACTCGAAAATTTTGGATTTCTTCAACGAAATTTTTCATTGTATCGCTTGATATGATGATTTTAGACGACGTAAAGGTGGAAAATTCGTTGTGCTGCTTGGAAAAACTCGGTTTATTGTGAAATCTATATGTATAAAAACGGTGTAAAAAGTGTGTAGTAATTCATCAATAGAGAACGGCTGGCCCATTTTGCTCAATGGGTATTCAATTGTTCGTAATTGGTATGAGGGTTTTATGCAAGATAATTTTGGGAAAATCCTTCGAAAATGTCGGGAAATTGGAAAATTCGAAAATTGGTTTTTTGAATGGAATTTTGTGTGCAGTTGTTAGGGAATGGCTTTTCGAATGGAAAAATAGAAAATTCTTAGGGAAAAACTCGGAAAAGTCCAAATTTTTTTTTTTTTTATTGACAAAATTTTGCAATTTTCGCATGATTTGATGGTTTTGAACGATGTCTAGATGGAAAATTTCGGTCAAATGTTGGTTGATAACGAGAAAAATAATTTTTAAATAAAAAATGCTGTCGGCATAGGGAATGCCAGCGTCAAATCGTTCGATGCAAGATACATTCGAGCGCGAATTTTAACGGGAGCAAGACTATAATCTAGATGAGCTGACAGGAAGAGTTCGAATAAATGTGCCGCTGTTAAATACCGAGTACAAGAACGTGTACGATTCACGATGGAACTGGAGGCATTTACTTTCTCAATGCTCCGAGTGGGACAACCAAGACATTTTTTGTTGATTCCCGCAACAATTTGGTCAAGATCTAAAATAACGTTAGCCGCTGCATCATCTGGCATAGCTGACACGGTTGAAAAGCCAAAGTACACAATGACCAAGAATTTCCCAACGGCGAAGTAGATGCGGGAATGCCAAATCAACATTTCGGATGAATGCGCGATAATGACTAAACGAGCTTTGGAAGTAGTTGACCGAACGATAAAGGATTTACGAGGGGATTTAAAACGATTTAGTGGGGCTATGATTTTGCTCAAAATGTATAATGCTGCTGATTTACTAAAACCATGCTTGAAAACGTCGTCAATGTCAAGAAGTTTTAATTGAAAATTAGGGGCTCATTCCAGAACCTCCCATCTTCTGCTGAATTCCCGAAGCAACTGCTAGCGCTTGGCAATGGCCAAATTCGGGTTGAGGTTTCGACTGAATTGATATCGTTCCCTGCAAATTTTTGCCAATTCACATCGTTGGGAAAGTAACTCATGACTTCGCTCAAAATTATAAAAATCTCGATTGGATTAATTTACGGGTAGTATGTTACTAGCAGAGAAGAATAAAGACATCAATAGCTAGAATTTCTAATTAGAAAGTTAAATCGCTTGAGAACTGCATTCGTACAAATCTGTTTACAGCGTGACCATAGAGGATGAAGCGACCAACAAACCGACTGAATTTTCCACTCGCTTAATATGCCACATAAATTACAGATAAAGGTGGGATCGATCATAATCATATTGCGGAATCTGAATCAAACGAAATTGTGCAACAGTACGCGGTTGTCCGTCAAGAATCTGCTAAAAAATGTGATTTTAGACAATCATAAATAACAAATTCAAAGAAGAGGAAGTCCTTATATTACGAATTAGATAATTCCAACTGATCATCCATTCCAATTCCCCGACGACAATCAATAATTCGCAAGGCCAATCGTTGGAAGTATGTGAGATTAATCTCGAATTTCCCTGTTTTACGTGCGGTTAGCTGAACGTTGCCTTTTCGAGTTTTGGAGAACCGCCTTCGTTGTTTGTTTTTGTGGCGGAAAACTAATCGAAAAACTTTGTTTATCAAACATTCTCTACTAAGTTTATCTGAAGGCATAAAATTGGGGCGAAAGTTCGCCGGGTCCGCTAGTTTATACTATTTATACTATTTATACTATATATACTACTTATACTATTTATACTATTTATACTATTTATACTATTTATACTATTTATACTATTTATACTATTTATACTATTTATACTATTTATACTATTTACACTATTTATACTATTTATACTATTTATACTATTTATACTATTTATACTATTTATACTATTTATACTATTTATACTATTTATACTATTTATACTATTTACACTATTTATACTATTTATACTATTTATACTATTTATACTATTTATACTATTTATACTATTTATACTATTTATACTATTTATAGTATTTATAGTATTTATACTATTTATACTATGTATACTATTTATACTATTTATACTATTTATACTATTTATACTATTTATACTATTTATACTATATATACTATTTATACTATTTATACTATTTATACTATTTATACTATTTATACTATTTATACTATTTATACTATTTATACTATTTATACTATTTATACTATTTGTATTATTTACATTATATTTTTATGTAATTTATTACAAAATTTGTATAAGTTACGTAATTTACATAATTTACTTAATTTACATATTTTACATAATTTACATAAATTACCTAATTTATATAATTTACTAATTTACGTAATTTACACAATTTACATAAATTAACCAATTTACATAATTTACATAAATTACCTAATTTACATAATTTACTAATTTACATAATTTACATAATTTACATAATTTGCATAAGTTACATTGTTTACAGAAGTGACATAATTAACATAATTTACAAAAAAAACATAGTTAACATAATTAACAGAAATTACATAAGTTAGGTAATTTACATAATTTATATAGTTGGCAT
The DNA here is from genome assembly GCA_964034835.1 of Muscina levida. NCBI lineage: Eukaryota > Metazoa > Arthropoda > Insecta > Diptera > Muscidae > Muscina > Muscina levida. The sequence goes on from OZ035883.1 coordinate 135,524,737, forward strand.
AATTTAGATAATTTATACAAATTATATAATTTAGATAATGTAGACAATTGAGATAATTTACATAATTTTCATAATTACATAATTTACATAATTTATACAATTTACATAATATACATAATTTACATAATTTACATAATTGTCATAATTTACATAATTTACATAATTTACATAATTTACATAATTTACATTATTTACATAATTTACATAAGTGACATAATTTACATAATTTACATTATTTACACAATATACATAATTTAAATAATTTACATAAGTGACATTTTTTTTTTTTTTTTTTTTTTTTGTTTTTAATTTAATAAATTTTTATTCGTGAAAATTTCAAAAATATTTGTGTTTTGCCCCGCGAAGCCAATATTGGCTTGTATGCAGGGAATGTACATAAATTACATTAATTCATTAAACATGTTATTACATATAACAATTTTAAATTAATTCAGTACATAAATTCAGGTTTTGTGAAATATATTTCGCTTCATTGCGAATTTATGAAATATTGTTTTATAATTTTTTTCTTTTTAAACTTATTCCTAATAGTAAAAATATTTTGTGGCATTTGATTAATAATGGTAGGCAGTTGGACATCTAGGGTGCATTTTCCATAGTGATTGTGATGGCTGGGAATCTTGTATCTTCCTTCCACGTTGAGCCGTGTATTGTGGTGATGGTCTATGCGTTTCAAAAATGTAGGGTCATCGAATTCGTTTAGTAGTGTGGTTTTGTAGATGCTTCTTATATTTAAAATGTTTTGGGTTTTTTGAAATTGTTGTAGATTCTGATCAGATGAGTTTATTTGTTGGTTTGAGTGTGTGCGATTGATTTGTGTTTGATTGTCGTTGTAGTTGATTTGTGTGTGATTATGTGATATTGAATTGGGTAGGTTTCGATTTCGATTTTTCATTAGTATTTTTATCAGTCTGTTTTGTGTTTGTTGGAGCAGTCTGCAATATGGGGCATTGCCCCAGGCTGTTATCCCATGTCTAACATAAGATTCCGCTAGTGAATAGTAAACCTGCTTTACAACGGACAATGGTGCGGAATTATTCAGGTGGTAAAGAATGTAGGAAACTTTGCGTAGCTTTTTCTGCACTGTTACTATGTGGTCTTTCCATTTGAAATTATGATCGACGTTAACTCCGAGGTACATATAGTTATTGACGAGTTCGATGTATGTGGAGCATGAGTCGTTCTCATCGTTTTGTGTTTCTATATTCGTCGAATGCAGGCAAGTTGTGTTATGAAATTTTAGTTTAATATCGCAGTATCTGATATGGGGTGGTTTAATGTGCATAACCTTGGTTTTGGTGGAATTTATCAGCAGTCCATTATCGTGGCACCATCTAGCTGTTATGTTTAGTTCTTGTTGTAGGATTTTGGTGGCAACATCAATATTTTCATGCGCTACGATGATTGCCGTATCATCCGCATAGGCGAATACTGAGCTCTGTTTAAGCATAGTTAGCATTTCGTTGGCATATATAATATAAAGGATAGGTCCTAGCTTGGATCCTTGCGGTACTCCATATGTTGAATTGACTTCTCTACTGACGTTGTTCTGGATCTTAACTCTGAACGACCTACAATCGAGATAATCCTGAAACCATTTCAGGCAGTGACCTCTTACTCCCGATCGTTCAAGTATTTGTAGCAGATTTGTATGCGATAAAGTGTCAAACGCTTTGGTAAAATCAATAAATAGAGCTAGGCAATGATTATTTTTATTAAGGCATCTATTTATGTGATTCGCGAAATTACCTAGCAGTTTATTAATATTTTTACCTTTCTGGAAACCGTATTGATCGTTGCTTATGATTTTGTTTTTTATCAGGAAATCATTCAGTCTCCTTACCATTACTTCTTCCAGTACTTTTTCAACAACTGACAGTATTGAGATGGGGCGATAGTTGTCATAGTCTGATCGTGTACCTTTTTTGTGTATGGGTCGAACGAGCGACGTTTTAAGTATTTTAGGGATTATGCCCTCATCGAGACTTGTATTGATAAGTTTAACAAATACAGGAGTTAGTTTTTCTGCATTGTTTTTTAAGTCTTTTGGTCTTATTCCGTCTACACCTGCGCCTTTTCTTACATTTAAGTTTTTAAGAATGTTGTAAATTTCTCCTTCACTTGTTGGTGTAACATATATGGTTTTAGAAATTCTTATACCGGTACAGTTTATGGTTTTAATATTGCATTTATGTATTGCGGACAGAACATTTTCACTGAACTTTGTAGCAAAAGTTTCAGACACTATTTTTAAATTTTCATTTTTAAAGTTTTTAATTAATGTTTCATCAATGTTTTCAACTTTTTTGCCAATAGTAGTATTAATTACATCCCAAGTTCCTCTCATATTATTTCTGTTTTTTATAAATTCTCGCTTCAGATATTCGTTTTTGGTGTAAAATATTATTTTGTTTGTAAGATTGTTAAATGTTTTGTATTCATTTTCTTTTCTTTTATTGTAAGGACTTTTTTTCCACTTCTTATAGAGCTTATCTCGAAAATCACAATAACGGATAAGCTCGTCGTTTAACCACGGATAAGGATTTCTTTTCTTTATCGGACGATTGGGTTGTTTGGCCTTTTCGTAAATTTCATTGATTTTGGTTTTTAGTTTGTTGTACACCTCATTCGTATTATTATTATCACACACTAATTCATTCCAGTTTACATCATTTATAAATTTATTTACTTTGTACATGTTGATTTCCGAACCCTGACTGCATTTTTGCCATTCTGTTTCTTTCTTGTTCTCTTCTTCCAAACACGCGAATATTGAGTAGTGATCTGATATCGTAGTTGTTATTATAGCTCCATGTACATTTGTTGTTGCTTTGCTGCTTCTGATAAACACATGGTCTATACATGTTTTTGTGTTGTTGTTCAGATCTTCTCTCGTTATTCCGTTTACTGCACTGTGCAACCCGTTTGACATTAACATATCGATGTATTTGGTTGTTATCGCACTATCCTTCGCAATGTCAATATTTATGTCTCCAACAACCAATACTGCCTGTTTTTTGTTAATTTTGTTTATAATTTGTTCTAGCTCATTTATAAAAAAGCTTGTATTTAGGCATGGTTTTCGGTATATCGGCAGAATGGAGTAAATGTTATTGTTTATAGTTACATCTAGTTTAAGCGACTCAAAAAATTCCGTTTGTATTTGCGATATTTCATAATTAATGGATTCACGTATATATATTGCAATTCCACCACCTCTGCCTTCTCTGTTTAGGAATGCAGAGCTAAAATTATCTATTTTATAAAATCCATTTCATTGTCTGTGATATTTGTTTCCACTAATATTATAATTTTAATATCGCAGATGATTTTATTAATATTGACCAGAAAATTTATGAAATTTTTGCGTAGAGAGCGAATGTTCATACTTATGAGAGACAACGGACTATGGAGATGTTTGACATCAATTTGGTCAAAACTATCGATTACTTTGGTTACATCAGTGTTCATGGTTTGAGTTATTTACTTATTTTTAATATATTTTTATTTGTATTTATTATGTTGGTTGTAAGTTTTTTTTTTTTGTTGTTTTAAATCCGTGTGTTTTTACTTAATTATTTAATTTTATATTTTACAAAACTATCGCACAAATAGGCTAAAGTGGCATAAAAAAATGTCAAAGTGTATCGAGGTCTTTTTTTATTATTTTAAACTTTGTTTATAGAGTCTCTGTTATTTAAAACTGCTCTTTTTTTTAAATTAATTAAATTTTTAAAATTTATTAAGTTGATTGACATATCATTTCAATATCCGATGTGTTATTAATTATTAAAGCTGGGGAACCTTCACTTTTTCTTGCATATACATTTCCATTTTTAACCCAAACAAACTTCCAATTCATTTCTCTTGCCTTTGTTTTGGCCATCCATAAAACACGCCTATTGTTGGCAGTCAGCTGATCGTTGACATATATGAAGCTGTTGTCATTTGGCTCTATGTTTATATCACCTGCTTCAATTCGATGTCTTTTTATCTTACTCATGATTTCTCTTTTTTTATGGAGAGAGGAGAACTCCACTACTAGTTTGTTATTCTTCTTTGTGCGATATGCGTCGCTAATGTCAGCTTCGCTTACATCAACACTAACATTTGCCGCTATTTTTTTCACCACTTCTTTTACACTCATCTCGCTATTTTTGACATTGTTTATTTCGATGTTTTTCTCAATTAGTTTTTGTTCTAGTTTGTTTATGCGCGCGTCCATTTCGTTTATTTTTTTGTCTTTTTCTATGTTTTGTTGTTGTAAATCAAACACTTGTTTGTTCAAACTAGTGAGATTCTCGTTTATGAGAGCTAATGTTGTTTGTTGTGATTCAAGTTTTAAGTTCATGGAGACAATACTAGCTGCAGTTTTTTCTACAGTTTCTAAAATTCTCTTTAAATCACTTTTCTCAGAATTATCACTTTGATCACTATTTGATGAAATTTGTGTATTTTTAAAACGCTTGCTTCTCTCTTCATTATCTTCTTCTTCGTCTCTTTGTTGTTTTTGGTTTTCAACGTAGACCAAAGTTTGGTAGAGGTTGCTTGCCGATCTGCTGCGCGGCTTGCATTTATGGCATCTCCAATCCAATTTTTTATCCCTGTTCATCGCGGCGTACGTGCCTTCCGCAAGAGGACAACATGGATTAAATGGTATCCCGATGCACATCCGTGGCATTTTACAAATGTCGCCGGTAGCGATTTAAAACATTGATTGCAAAGAGAGTTATTATTCACTTGCAACAGATTCATTTCACTTTATTTTGCTTTACAACTATCCGCACTGTTAAAAAACACGACCGTTCGCAACGAAGGCTACTTGACACCTGTATACTTTATATACTTTACATAATTTACATAATTTACATAATTTACATTATTTACATAATTTACATTATTTACATAATTTACATTATTTACATAATTTACATAATTTATATAATTTACATAATTTACATAATTTACATTGTTTACATAATTTACATAAATTACATAATTTACATAAGTTACATAAGTGACATAATTTACATAATTTACAAAAAAAAACATAGTTAACGTAATTAACAGAATTTACATAAGTTACGTAATTTACGTAATTTATATAGTTGGCATAATTTAGATAATTTATACAAATTATATAATTTAGATAATGTAGACAATTGAGATAATTTACATAATTACATAATTTACATAATTTATACAATTTACATATTTCATAATTTACATAATATACATAATTACATAATTTACATAATTTACATAATTTATACAATTTACATAATTTACATAATTTACATAATTAACATAATTTACATAATTTACATAATTAACATAATTTACATAATTTACATAATTTACATAATTTACGTAATTAAGATAATTTTTAAAAATTATACAATTTATATAATTTAGACACATAGGATACTTTCAATAATCTATATATATAAAAGAGGATGTGTGTATGTATGTAACATCTGGACTCGAAAACGGCTGGACCGATTTAGATGAAATTTTCAGGGAATCTTCCGAATGACCCCGCGAGTAACATAGGCTACACATTGTTTGGATTTTTCTACATTTAGGGGGTGAAAATGGCAATATTCGATAACACAAGGTATTCCGCGCTTACAAGAAGTAACAAGTTAATGTGCAATAGCGAAGCATTGCCGGGCCCACTAGTTTAGAATAAATTTAAATGAACCTTGAAGTTCCTTTATGTTTGGAATGTTGAATTATTCGACCAAAAGTTTGGCAAATGTATGTGTAATAATATTTAAAACGGCACCCTAACATATCACTTCTACATATGTTATGCAGTTGGTGAGATTTCCTTGTGGTTGCAAGTCACTTAGACTTGGCAATAAACCATAATTATTGTTACGATTATGAATAAGGACTATGAAGATCTATGGAGTATTTCCTTAAGATGTATTTGTACGTCATTGCCTTACCTTCATAATCCTTTTAACTAAATACTAACAATTATTAAACTTATAACATTGCCTCGTCTTCCATTTTGTATCCTATTGTGGCAAATGCTTTAAACTTATTAGTTTTCCAGTCTTAATATAATACACTTAAAATATATTAAGTCTATGTAAATTTGCAAACTAAACTAAGAACGAAGATGACTGACTCTATGTACGCATAGTTGAAGATTTTAATTACAATAATATATAAGGATATTTCTTAATCCCTGAAAGTTGTTAGTGATATCTAAGCTTTTTTTACTGTTGGAAATGAAGAGATTGTGGAAAAAAATATTTATAGAAAATTGAATTGTTCACTTAAACAAACGAACAAACCGCAACCATTTTAAATTTTTTTCAAAAGTAACAGCGAAAATAGTAAAAAAACACAGCTTAGGCTTATAGAAGACGAAAATCATCTTAAGGAACAATGAGTACTTTTCCACATCTAAGTTAAAATAGGTCAACAATAACCAAGACCAGCTAACAATCCCTGGCAATAATAGAACTATTACAATGTAGCCCAATCCTTTCTCTGACTACAAATTCGTCATTTACATATCCTGGACCATATTTTTCCCCCATCGCTGTAAAATTGGTTGCATGAAATTATTAAAATAAAAACTCATTGTACGGAGGGAAACTTACATTAGCTCTTAGTATTCGTATCTCTAATGTATCAGGGCGCACAAGTGTGCGAGTTACAAATAATAACGTTAGTCACTTACATCCGCATCCACACCCTTACACACCACACTCTCACTCAATTTAATAACCCTTAGAATATATGAAATAGTAAAATTACTTCTTTACTTTATTCGAAAACTTTGCCGTTCAAATGTGAAATGTTATTGTTTTGCTCATCGGGATGAAACACTTGGCTTTATGGAAAATTGGCAAGTGATAGTGTTTTGCCTACATTTGATAAGAGATTTTCTATAGTAAAGTAATTTATATGCAAATTATTAAGTTATTATGAATATGAGAATATGAGGAAAGCTTATTTAATTTAAATTGTTGACATATCGTGGCACGTTCTTAAGAAATAATATGTAGTAAGTAGTTGGTAAATATGAAAGTCGTGTTTTGGGGGAAGCAAGATCTATATTTTACACAGCTAAAGTACATTTTGATAATATTTATGTACTTTTTGGTACAACATAATTTTTTTTTTGTACAATAAAAGTACTCGGACAAGCAGTTATACATTCATGCGAAAAGGAACAGACGGTGAGTTGTTGTTGTTTTGTTTTTTTTAGAAAAAAAACTAAGAACACTTCATGCTCAAGATAAGCTCTTGTAAGCTCTCTTCTCTTAAAAACCAAAACAATATTACTTAACAGCTATACCAATTAACGCGGGACCGGCCGTGGCATAGTGGTTAGAACACGCGACTACCATGCGGGAGATCTCGGGTTCGATTCCCGCCTCCAGTCAACTAAATTTTTCTTTCAGTGCCGGCGCCCTCGATGATGCCGACAGCAACGTCGCAGTATAAGTGTCGAGATAATCGGCATGTCTAGTAAAAGCTTTTCAAACAGTGACGTTCGCATTCGTCGATAAACAAGTAGGTGCCGTTTATGTGAATCTAAAATAGAAAACGTGTTAATTCACAACAACGCGATTCATGGGGTGTAAAGGGAAATTAAGTAGTAGTAAGTATACCAATTAATGCAGTAAATCATTTAAATGTTTTGTAGTTCTTATTTTAGAATATTCTAGAGAAGAGTCGATTTTGCACTTGAGGTGTAAGCAAAATGTAATTCTTGTTTTTAGAAACAACATAAGAACTTTTTGATATAACTAATAATATTTTTAGATTCAATACAAATAAGTTTTGGCACAACAAAAGTACTTTTTGATATAATTAAAGTACTTTTTGGTATAACAATAGCACTTTCTTGTACAATAAAATACTTTTCGATACAAAAAATTGTACTATTTGGTACAATAAATCGTGCTATTTGGTACAATAAATTGTGCTATTTGGTACAATAAATTGTGCTATTTGTTACACTAAATCCACTTACAGTTGGAGTTATACTTTTTGGTCTAATAAAATACTTTTTGGTACAATAAAAGTACTTTTGTGTACAATAAAAGTACCTCTGTGTGAAAAAAATTTTACTTTTTGGTATAATAAATGTAACTTTTCGGTACAATACATCCTTTATCCTTTATGGTTCAAATAATTGTACTATTTGATACAAAAAAGTGTACTTTTTCGTACAATAAATTGCACCTTTTTTTCACTATAAATTGTACTTATTGGTACCATAGATTGTACTTTTTGCTACAATAAATATTACTCTTTGTGTACAATATAAGTACTTTTTGGTACAATAAATGTACTTATTTGTACAGCTAAAGGACTTTCTGTAACAATAAATTGTACTTTTTGATACAATAAATTGTACATTTTCGTACCATAACAGTTTTTTTCAATAAATTGTACTATTTGGTACAATACATCGTGCTACTTGGGACAACAAATTGTGGTATTTGGTACAATAAATTGTGCTATTTGGTACAATAAATTGTGGGATTTGGTACAATTAAATAACTTTTTGGTGTAATAAAATACTTTTTGGTACATTAAAAGTACTTTTTGGTACAATAAAAGTACTTTTGGGTGCAATGAATTTTACTTTTTGGTATAATAAGTTGTAATTCTTGGTACAATAGCTTGTACTTTTTGGTTCAATAAATTGTACTCTTTGGTACTATAAATAGTACATGTTAGTTCCATAGATTGTACTTTTTGCTACAATAAATGTACTTTTTGTATAGCTAAATAACTTTTTGTTACATTTTTTGTTACATAAAAATAAATTTTGGCACAATTAAAGTAATTTTTGATACAATTAAAGAACTGCTTGATATAAAAAAGTACTTTTTGGTACAATAAAAAAATTTCTGGTACAATCAACTGTACATTTTGGTACAATAAATTGTACTTTTTGTTACAATAAATTGTACTTTTTTGGTACAATAAATTGTACATTTTCGTACCATAAAAATATGTTTTGGCGCAATTAAAGTACTTTTTGATGCAACTAAAGAACTGTTTAATATAACAAAGGTACTTTTTGGTACAATAACAGTACTTTTTGGTAAAATAAATTCTACAATATAATACAATAAAAGTACTTTTGGTACTATAAATTGTACATTTTGGTACAATAAATTGTACTTTTTGATTTTTAAACAGCTAAACAACTTTTTGGTACAATAAATTGTTCTTTTTGGTACAATAAATTGTTCTTTTTGGTACAATAATTTGTACTTTTTGTTACAGTAAATTGTACTTTTTGATAAAAAAATTGTAAATTTTCGCACCATATAAATACGTTTTGACACAATTAAAGTACTTGTTGATACAATTAAAAAACTGTTCAGTAACAAAAGTACTTTTTGGCACAATCAAAGTACTATTTGGAAAATAAATTCTAATATTTAATACAATAAAAGTACCTTTTGGTACTAATAAATTGTACTTTTTGGTTCAATAAATTGTACTTTTTGGATTAATAAATTGATCTTTTTGGTTCAATAAATCTTGCCTTTTGGTACAATGAAATTATTGTTTTATACAATATATTGTACTTTTTGGTTCAATAAATTTTTTTTATACAATAAATGTACTTTGTGGTACAGTAAAGGCACAATATGAAAATATGAAATTTATGAAAAATTGTACTCTTTGTGTGCAATAAAGGTACTTTTTGGTACAATAATTTGTACTTTTGGTGCAATAAATGGTACTTTTCGATATAAAAACCGTACATTTTGGTACAATAATTTGTACTACTTGTTACAATAAATTTTAAATTTCAGTACCATAATTTTTCTTTTTGATACAGTAAATGTACTTTTTGGTACAATAAAGATTTTCTTTGGTACAAAAATTTCTACTTTTTGTACAATAAGTTGTACTTTTTGGTACAAAAATTTTACTTTTTGGTACAAAAATATACGCTTTGGTACATTAAATTGAACAGTTTTATACAAAAAATTCTTTGGTACAATAAATTGTACTCTTTTGTACAATAAATTGTACTCTATGTGTGCAATAAAAGTATTTTTTGATACAATAAATGTACTTTTTGGTATAATAAATCTACATTTTAGTACAATAAATTATCTTTTTGATGCAGTAAATGTACTTTTTGCTACTGTAATGGTATTGTTTGGTACAACAATACTCTTGCACAATAAATTTTAATCTTTGCGTGCAATAAAAGTAATGTTTGGCAAGTAATGTATGGCAATTATATAAGAAACAGAATATCGATCAAATACTCGCCACGGCTTTGGTGACATACCTCTATCCGATGATCCATATTTGATATGACCCTAAGATAAATTAGAATTCCGGTGTCTTTAATGTGCCGAATTGTCTTACTACTAAGCTCTTAAATTGTTCTTGGCTCATTGAAGTACACTTTTTCTTTGAAATATCCACAAAAAAAGAAGTCCGAAGGTGTTAAATCACATGATCATGGCGGCTGATTAAAATCGCAGCCTAACAGTCAAGTTTATTTTGGCTGTATGGCAAGTGGCAGCATCCTTTTCGAACCACATATCTTCCGGTAGCATATCCTCAATCTCTGGCCACAAGAAGTCCTTAATCATCTCGCAATAGCGAACACTATTCACTGCTAGTAATTGGCCGACCTAATTTTCGAAGAAGTGCCGCCAGCCCATAAACCGCAACAACTCTAGTGGAGGTATCGGCTTTTCAACTCTCATTTGCCCTAATGTGACATTTCTGCTTGTTAACAAACCCCCACTGAAGTGAAAGAGTGCCTCGTAGCTGAAGATAAATTGCACGAGATGCATATTGATTCCAACGCCCATTTTCGAAAAAGATTCAACAATCTTAACATGCTGCTCAATTGTGTACTTCTCCATGGTTAAATTTCTCAAAAACTTTAACAAAGATATATCTACGAATCCGAACGTCACTGTTTGAAATGTTTTTACCAGACATGCCGATTAACTTGACACTTATAGTGTCGACAACATAGAGAGGGCGGGCAATAAAAGAAAAATATAGATGACTGGAGCTAGGAATCGAACCACGGATCTCCCGCATGGTAGTCGCATGTTCTAACCACTATGACATTCGTGTAAAATATCAATAAATTAGAGATAACAATTGTGTTGTATAGTGTTATCAACCAACTATCACCTAACTTTTCTCAATATGTTTTTACAGACTTCCCGAATTTCATTATTTTTCAACAATAGCAGCATTAAAATATTTTCTTTCATTTAGTGATTCAACACTTTCCTGGCAAATCCAAAAATTTCGGTCTTAGAGATACTCCTTTCTGATTTTCGATCTCTGTCTCTCCCTCTCTCTCTCTCACCCTACTCTAAGATACGTTTGTATTTTTAACCCATATTCATTTGTTAATACCAGCTAAACTTTTCTTGTCGCTACTTTGGCAGTTTTGCCTTTATAACTTTGTGCTAAAAACCACACAACCAAGTTGCAAATTGCATTTCTCGGTTATTTTTTATGCAATGCAATTGTTAAGAGGCAACATCGTGTGGCACACTCAAACACACACACACACAGACACAACAGATACAGCGTGGCAACAACAACAGCAATAGTAGGGGCAACAAAAAAAACTCCCATCCGTTATGGCTAAAACGAATAAATGATGCATTGCACTCAAACGGTTTAAGTTTGAATGACTAAATGAATGACGTTGTTATTGTTGGCCTGATGCTGGCTCGCTAGCTATCTACCATAACTGTTGTATGTTGCCGTATGTTGTTTGAATGTTGTTGCCATTACCATTGCATTGCTGCTGCTGCTGCTGCCGTTGTAGCTTTTTAGATGTTGCCACAATTGTTATTGTGGTTGTTGTTGATACTACTTTCAACTATTGTATTATACATGACGCTTATACCATCCATCTTGCTGGCGTTTCTCTGTTTGTTTGTATGTTATTTTTTCACATTTTATTAGAGGGATTTCATTTCATTGCACTATCCCAAAATCTGGTCCTATTTGTGTTTGAAGGCGAGCGGGCGCCGTTTGGTTGCCAAATCATAAAGGCTATATTTTCACCCAATGCAAAGGGAGTATTTTTCGGGCTGTTAAAAATTTATTTTATACCACCAAGATATGAAGATTGTTTTTTTGTATTTGTTGCTATTTGTGGCTCAGAGTTTTTGTTTCACAGCTGTATATGGCAAAATGTTGCTGGATTTTGGGATAGATTCGAACGACGCCACGACAGTGTTCAGTGCGATGTAACATTTTCGACTTTTTGTCGGTTTGATGGTTTTTTTTTTATAAATTATTCATTTATAAAGATGATTTCGGAAAAGGATTTCAGTTAGTGTGTGAGAGTGTGTGTGTTTGTGAAAGAGAGAGAGTTTAGTTGTCAGAATAATACCGGAGGTTTTTTTTCAATAAATCTCTCCAAAACAATTTGTAGAAGAAAAATTGTGTCTTAAATCTTGAATGTTACTCGTAAGGATTTAGGCTTAAAACTGGGGCAGCTCAGGTTATATAGTTGGGTGATGGTGTTAGGGGACTTTTTAGCAAAACCCAGCAAAGAAAGGAAAACTAATTCTCAAAGAATTTAAATTTATAAGTTGTAGGCCCATTTGGAGATATTGTTGGACCAGTACTTCCGCGTATGAACTTTTAAATAACTTCAAAGACATGATAATCCTATTAATCCTATCCTTCCTATTAATATTAGAAATGTCAATGTCTGTCTGTTTGTTTGTTTGCTTGAATGTTTGTTGCTCAATCACGCCTAAACGGCTGAACCGATTTCAATGAAAATTGTAAGACAGTTAGTAAACTACATGGAAATTACCATAGGCCATTATTTTTTTTAATTTTTGACCCAATGGGCGTAGTGGGCGTGTCAAAACTTTTTTTTTAAGCTAGAGAGATACAATATGATACACAGATAGTGCTCGGCAACACGAATATAATTATAAGGACGAAATTTTAATTTTGGACCAGTGGGCGAAGTGGGCGTGGCAAAACATATTTTTAGAGCTAGGGAGATAAAATTTGATACACAGATAGTGCTTGGTAATATGAATCTGAATATGCAGACGGAATTTTAATTTGGGATCAGTGGGCGGAGGGGGTGTGGCAAAACTGTATTTTAGTTTTAGAGAGATAATATTTGATACAAGGACATTTTTCGTATTTTAGCCCCAGAGAGATACAATTTGATACACAAATAGTACTCGACAATACAAATATAAATATGCAGACGAACTTTAAATTTTCGATCAGTGGGCGGAGGGGGCGTGGAAAAACTATTCTTAAGCCCTAGAGAGATAAAATTTGATACACAAATAGTACTCGACAATACAAATATGAATATGCAGACGAACTTTAAATTTTCGATCAGTGGGCGGAGGGGGCGTGGCAAAACTATACTTAAGCCCTAGAGAGATAAAATTTGGTACACAAATAGTACTCAACAACACGAATATGAATATGCAGACGAACTCTAAGTTTTCGATCAGTGGGCGGAGGGGGCGTGGCAAAACTATACTTAAGCCCTAGAGCGATAAAATTTGGTACACTGATAGTACTGAACAACACGAATATGAATATGCAGACGAAATTTAAATATTTTGATCAGTGGGCAAAGGGGTCGTGATAAAACTATATTTTAGCCCCAGAGAGATTAAATTTGGTAAATTTGGTAAATAGTACTCGACAATACGAATATGAATATGTAGACGACATTTGAATTTTGGATCAGTGGGCGTGGAAAAACTGTACTTTAGCCCTAACAATTTGGCACCCAGATAGAACAAGGCAACACGAATATGAATATGCAGACGACAGTCTGGATTTGTATCAGTGGGCGGAAGGAGCTTGGCAAAGCAGTCTTTTAGCCCTAAAAAAGTACAATTAAATTCATTAATAATTACATTTATTGTACCAAAAAGGACATTTATTGTACTAAAAAGTACAATGTATTGCATCAAGAAAAGTGAATTTATTGTATTAAAAAGTACTCTTGGTAGAAAAAAGTACAATTTATTGTACTAAAAACTAAAATTTTTTATATTAAAAAGTATTTTTTTGTTCACAAAAAAAAAACTACAAATTGCAGCACTGAGTACCTTTGTTGTACTAAAAAGTACTTTATATGTACTAATAAGTACTTTTAATGTACCAAAAGGTTCTATAATTGTGCCAAAATTTATTTGTATTGTATCCAAAAATACTTCTAATTACTCAAAATGTACTGTTGTTGAAGCAAAAGGCAAGAACTAGAATGGTTCTCCTCAACATAAAAAAATTCTTAAATTTTATTTGCTGACACTTTTCAGCATTTTGACAATATATTTTTCAGAATTGTGTCACTAAAGCTTGGGACTATTTTTACAGTGGGAGTTTTTTTTATCAAAAATTTTGGCCACAAAATATCTTTACTAGATAAAAAAGTACTCATATAGTAGCGACTTTTGTTGCACCAACAAGTACATTTATTGTACCAGTAAGTACGTTAATTATACCAACGAGTACTTTTATTTTGCAAATAAGTAATATTTGGCACAAAAATTAAAGTACCAGGAAGTACATTTATTGTGCCAAATATTTTACTTTTTAACAAAACGAACTTTTACTTTAACCAACAGTATTTTTATTGCACCACAAAGTACTTTTATTGTATAAACAAGTACTTTTTTTTATACCGAAATGTACTTTGAAGTATACATTAAATGTACCAACAAGTACATTTACTGTATCAACAAAGTACTATTGTTGAAAAAAAATATATTTATTCAGCCGAAAAGTACTTAAAGTACATTAATTCCATCGAAAATTTGTTTTATTGAACCAAAAAGTACTTTTGTTGTCCAAAAAAAACCTTTTAACCTTTATTGTACCAACAAAGTGTTATTGTTGTAAAAAAAATATATTTATTCAGCCGAAAAGTACTTAAACTACATTAATTTCATTTAAAATTTGTTTTATTGAACCAAAAAGTACTTTTGTTGTCCAAAAAATACCTTTTAACCTTTATTGTGCCAACAAATTGTTATTGTTGTAAAAAAAAAAATTTTTTGCATCGAAAGTACATTAATTCCATCGAAAATTTGGTTAAAAGTACCAAAAAGTACTTTCGTAGTAAAAAATACATTTCTTAAACAAAAAGTACTTTTTTCTCTACCCAACAGTACTATTGTTGTATCAAACAGCACAAGTGCTAAAGACTTCATTTGTTGTGTCAAAAAGTACTATAACTGTACCGAATAGCACTTTTATTTGCCAAAAGGTTCTTTCGGTGTTTCAAAAAGTACTTTTGTTGTACGGCAGTAATCTCATTGTCATAACTTAACTTCCGCTTATAGGAAATTTTAGCTTAAGGAAATTTTAGATTAATAGTTCTTAAACTACAGCTATAATTCCAGCGACAAACAGTCGAACACCCCCAAAAAGGGATAGTTTGTCTGGGAGCTAGAAGTTGTTTTTATACGATTTCGCTCATTTGGGAACTTAACCTCCATCTAGAAGATAGAAACTTGTATACCAAATTTCAGCTTGATAGCACTTTAACTACGGCTGTAATCGGAGGAACAAATAGTCGAACACCCCTAAAAAAGGGGAGTTTGTATAGCAGGTGGGAGTAGTTTTTATCCGATTGTGCTCACCTTAGAACTTAACCTCCGCTTAGAGAATATAACATTGCATACCAAATTTTAGCCCCACTCATCGCAAGGGTCAGACTCCAAAAAAGGGGAAGTTTGTTGTATGCGAGGTGGAAATTTTTGTATCCGATCTTACTCTTCTTAGAGAACAAAACATTGCATATTACCTTTAAGCTCGATACATCTTAAACTACAGCTGTAATTGGGGGGACAACCAGACGGACACCTCCAAAACGGGGGAGATTGCTGGGAAGGTGGTGGTAATTTTTGTATAATCTTGCTTAGCTCTATAGCTCTTCAATTACGGCTGTTATTGCGGTAATAAACGGACGAACCGACATCTTTAAAACCACTCCGAATTTTATGTAAATTAACTTAATATATCTCTCCTATTTATAATATTGTTTGTACGGGGACATGTATATAACGGGTAAACTTAGAAACAGCAGAACCAATATTAGTATTTTTCAATTTAAATTTTAGCAATTTGTATGAGGAAGAGAATAGATTACTTTGTTATATGGTATCATTTTATTTTTGATGATGTAAGAGGTTTTGGAACTGGCCATGGCATGGTGGTTAGAACACGCGACTACTATGTGGAAGATCCATGTTTCGATTAACGCCTCCAGTCATCTACTTTTTTCTTTCATTGACGGCCCCTCTCCATGTTGTGGACAGCAATTTTGCATTATAGTGTCGAGTCTAACTGCATGTTTAGTAAAAGTTTGATAAACAGTAAAGTTCGCATTCGTCGATAAACAAGTAGGTGCCGTTTGTTGTGAATCTAAAATAGAAACCTTGTTAATTCACAACAACGCGAGAAGCCATCCCATACCTCATTCTTGAGGTGTAAAGTGAAATTAAGGTTTAATCTTTTTAAGAGGACTTAATGTAACAGATCTAGTCGACCACTACTGTTCCGATTTTAAAAACTACTTATCATACCATCCTCTTATTGAATAAAATTTTCTGCTAAAGAACCATCAAATACAAATCAATAACTATATTGATGACAATACAATACAACTTTTTTTCTGTCGAAGTACATCTTAAGTCACTACGCGTTCTTCTCTACTTCACATCCCACTTCCCTATAAATTGAATTTCCTCCCGCCCCACTAACTTTTGTGCCTGCTTTCAGATCATCGCTGTACTAATTTTCGTCTTTTTGGCTGCAGCTCTCATTTTGGGTGAATTTAGGTTAAATCAACTTTGTATTCGTAATGGGCCATTGAACGTGATTCTTGTGTACAAAATTTACGGAGCGTTTAATAATTTATTCGCACAGCCTTCAGTGCTCGTTGCCTCGTTTTTCTTCTTACAGTCTCAGTGTATGAGAGTGTGTTTGTGTGTGTCATGGTTAGTGTTGAGTCGATTTCTGTTCTCTTGTGTTATAGCAGTGTGTATTACCTTTTCCCAACATATACAGGACTTATCCGTGTGGTATTTTGTTTTTTGTTATGCTGCTGCTGATGCTGCTTCTGTAGTTGTATCGTTAAGGTCGGTGTCGGAGCCATAGAAATAATTTCTTTAAAATTTTGTGTTGGCCGTTTTGTTTTTTTTGTGTGTTTTGGAAGAATTTTCCTTTTTTTTTTTGGTAAAATTTCGCATTTTGGTCTGAATGCAAATGTGTATATCGTTTTAGGAGTTGGGGCTAACCATACCATGTAGAGAGAGCGAGCGAGAGTGAGAGAGACGAAAAATAAGAATTCCAATTAAGGACAAGCATTATTTCGGTTTTGCTCTTCTTATTTGCATTTAATGTTTCGTTTTGTTATTTATTTTTCTGCACATGAACTGTGGTGACCCATTTTGAGGTTTTCACATTTCGGTTGATTTCTTGGTCGAGTTGGCTGGCTGGCTGGCCGGCTAGCTGGCTGGATGGTCAGTTGAAGAGCTATTGTTGGCCAAAGTGTGTGTGTGTGTGTCAATGGCTGCACAAGTGTGTATGGAAATTGTTGTCAAGAAACTCAATTTGTCTGGCCAAAGATTAAATATGAAAGCAAGAAATGACCTTTTATATATTCCATCAATGCCTGTGAATGGTCATGTTTTTTTTACAAATGGGCAAATACTTATAAAATTTTTTAAATGAATTGTCAAAAATAAAATATTTTACTTCAATGGGAGCAGGAATTCTATATTGGAAAATAAAGGATAACAACTATGAAGAACTTTTTAAAAAAGGTAACCTGACTTCCGCTTATTGTAGACCTAACGAAATTCGCAAGTGTTGTACTTCAATCCTACCTAATGCTAATCACGACAGTTGTAAGGAACCATACAAGAATTTTGAATGAGAAAGGAGTAATATAAGTTACATTCCATATTAAAATTTAACCGGAAATCCTCTTTTTTAACCGCAAAAACAATTTAAATCTCTCAAGTTCACAGTTGCGTATGATAAATATTAATACCTTGTGACCACTATGGCGTATTATTAATATAAATGTCTGGTAGTTGTATATCTAATATTAATACCATGCAGTTGTGATAAAAATTATTAACTGAAATGAAGATGACAAAAAAAAACAGTTGGCCCAATTTTACCAAATAATTTCAAACAAAATTTAGTTTGCACTTTTTTATTTAATATTTAATTACTCTATATTAATGTGCAATTATAGAAACATTTTCCATTATACCAAAAGGCTCCAAAATCCTTAAAAATACGAAAATGTTTTGCCTACTTTTGAAATTTCTACTGTGATTTCTTAAGACAAAATTTGCGAAATGTTCACTCTTAAAAGTTGCAGTATGTTACTAGCCATAATAACTTGCAATTATGCACGTTATCTCAAAGAAATTGAAATGGAATAATGATGCGTATGATTAATATTAATGCCATTGAGTTGTGATCAATATAAATAACTAAAGTGAAGGCGTCTCGCAGTAATAGACCTACTATTCTCACATGAAGTACAGCAATATTTAGTTGATATTTATATAATTAAATATTTTATCCTCTGTGGTAATCTACAATCATGGCAACATTTTCAATGATACTGAATGGATCTAGAAGGTCCTAGAAAAAATTCTTCGCCGGCCCACCAATATATACTAAGAATTTTTTTTATGAAAGGTTAAAGTAAATTTCTCTTTTAGATATTTTGAGTATTTTAATAGCACTTACAATCTGAAATTACGAAGGACACCAAAATATGACAAGGTCCTTGGAATAGAATAAAAAGGCACCTACATCATTCAGATGACAAATTTAAACATGTGTTTGTATAAATTTGGGTCAAGTATTGTAAGTATTGGGTCACAAATTGTAAGGAAATTACAAGCGGCATAGGTCCTTGAAATATCAAAAAAGTCTCATTCATTGAATAACATTACTATTTTGGAAGTTTTTTGTACAATTTTGGGAAAAGTAAACATTTTTATATATATATGTATGTCACTATTGATGGCAATTTAGAAAAATTAACCATAATGAATGTTTAAGGATATTGAAAGAATATAATACGCTTAAAAATTCAAAAAGGACCTCTCTGCCGTTTATATTTTTCAATCCCTTCAACCCGCTTACGAACGTAGCGTCCACGCCCATTTGAGACGTGGAAGGTATGACAATATGTAGTATATGATCAGCATCAAAATCTGAGTCGATTCAATAGTGACCGTATGTCTGTCTGTGTGTCCGTCCCCGCGATTACAGCCGTAGTTAAGAAGCTATCGAGCAGGAATTTGGTATGCAAGCTCCTATTCCCTAAGTGGTGCTTAAATTTTAAGACTAATCGGACTAAAACTACTTCCAGCTCCCATACAAAATTTTCATTTATGGTAGTGTCAGTCTGTCTGTACCCGCGATTGCAACCCTAGCTTAAGAGCCATTCAGCTGCAATTTGGTATGCATGCTTTTTTCCTCTAAGCGGAGGTTAAATTCTAAAATGAGCCAGATCAGACAAAAACTACTTTCACCTCCCACACAAACTCCCCATTTTTGAGAGTGTCCGTCTGCCTGATCCCACGATTGCAACTGTAGTGTAAGAGCAATCCAGCTGCAATTTGGTATGTATGATTTCTTCCCCTAAGTGGTGGTTAAGTTATAAGATGAGCAAAATCGACCAAAAACTACTTCCACCTTCCATACAAATTTCTCATTTTTGAGGGTATCAGTCTGTCTGTTCCCGCGATAAACCGTAGTTTAAGTACCATTCAGCTGCAATTTGGTACGCATGCTTTTTTCCTCTAATTAATTGTTAAATTCTAAGATGAATCA
Organism: Muscina levida; assembly: GCA_964034835.1. Taxonomy (NCBI): domain Eukaryota; kingdom Metazoa; phylum Arthropoda; class Insecta; order Diptera; family Muscidae; genus Muscina; species Muscina levida. The sequence goes on from OZ035883.1 coordinate 135,544,624, forward strand.
GATCAGACAAAAACTACTTCAACCTCCATTCACTACTTCCACTCCCCATTTTTGAAGTTGTGCGTCTGTTCCCGCGATTGCTACCGTAGCTTAAGAGCCATCCAACTGAAATATAGTATTCATGATTCATGATCCCCTTTGTATGCCCTCACCCTACGGGTAGGAGGGTATACATCATTTGATACGACCCAAAAGTGTAATACATAGAAGGAGTCACTTTAGACCCTAGGTTTCTTTGAACCAAATTCGATTCATGACTTTTTAAGTCGTTTGAGACATGTCCGTCTGTCCGTCAGTCTGTCTGGCTGTCCGGCCAGAAGACGCAACCAAATGTTTTGAAATTTTGCACTAGTTATTTTTTCCCCAAAACTACTTACGGCACTACAAATGGGCTACATAGCCCCGCCCCTTATGATACCTCCCATACAAATGTACCTTTACGTCCACTTTAGAGGTGGAGTAATAATATCAATAACTACAACGCGATCGTACCCAAATTCTTTATTTAGTAGCAGGATACATTTTTGGAGCAACAACTGGAAGTCGAGCCACGCCCATCTGGTACCATCCCCGGGCCCACTTTAGAAATCGATTAATATCATTAATAGATCTAATGAGATCGTGCCCAAATTATGTATTTAGTAAAGCTATAAAATAAAGTTTTGGAAAAAATTCTGGAAGTCTAGACACGCCCCTTTTGATTCCTTCCATACAAATGTACTTTTCCGCCCACTTTAGAGATGGAGTAAAAATTTAAACACACCCAACGCGGCCATGCCCTAATTCTATATTTAGTAAAGCTATAACAGGATAACGTTGTGGATACAAAATCTGTAAGTCAAGACACGCCCCTTCTGGTACCTTCCATACAAATGAACCACTCCGCCTACTTTGGAGATGGAGTAAAAAAAACCAATACAATCGACACGATCGTGCCCAAATTCTGTATTGTGCAGCTAACTTGAAAGACGTATGAAAAATATTAATTCATCTGAAATTTCAGAATTTTATCAAAACTATAGATATATAGAATACAATAATATATTTACATTATTTCAGTAGTTGAGGGCATAAAGTAAAAGTCGTTTGATCTTAGACAAAGTATTGGGGTTTTATCGGTTTTTGTACCCAAGTTTAGTTTGTAAGGCGAATAACCAAATACCTAGAGAAGAAGGGCTAAAATATTTATACAAATTAAATCATTAATATTATCCCAGAAATATAAATCTCATTAGAACTATTGCTTGGGGCATATCAGAAACTTAATGGACTAATTGTCATCGCATTATAAATACGTATGATTAATATTCATTTGCTACTTGCATTATTGATATCAACTATAAAGTGGTATTCAAAGATAAGGTGAGATCTTGTAGATGAATGTCTAACTTAGAGATTGTAAATAAATATTATAATGTAAATATTATTACCCAATTGAAAAAGGTACTCAAATAACACACTAGGACATATCGTCTAACAATAGGATAACAATAGCCTATGTGCTCATAGGCTATTATTTTTTTATTGCATATTTAGAATCTCCACCATTGATTCTATGCCTGGTCAAAATTTCGTCAAAATCTACTTCCACAAAGTGCGTCAAAAGGTCATTGGAAAAAATAGTGTATAATTTCTTCTTCGAAAATTTCATAGACATCCGATTTGACGAAAACTTTAAACTCGATTTTCTCAAAACATCAAAAAATTTATAGGCTATTTTAATACTAAGGAGACGTATGATCTATAATAAATTTACCACGAAATACTTTTTACGGTCAAATATACATACAAAGAGTGATGTTACCACTAATATTGAAAAAAACACTATAGTCATATATTAAAGATGTTTAAATATAAGAATACATGTCTGCCAACATTCGAGGGCGTTAGATAACTGCATGCGTAGGACGTTTATATGATGTCTTAATCTGTTAGCCAACACCCTTAAGCGTAGGTATAGTATAATATAATTTACTTGTTATGATAAAAATACCGAATAAATTATAGCAACATGGCTACGAATGATCAATATTTAGCTCAAAGTTCATAAATGTATTTACTGAAGTATTCATCATGACACAGCTACGTATGATTAATATTAATTCTCAAAGGCATTATAAATTTAATCAGTTACAATTTGTTATTGTAAGAGATACTTGTACTCACATCAAGAGCAAAATCTGCACCATATACATTTTAAGTACAATCGAAGGCAGTTTTTGATTATATAAAAATTTCATATTATCATAGTAATCCCCCAAACTAAAACCATCTTCCTATTCCCTTTGCAAATTCATTTAGAACACTTTAAAAATTTAACAAAAATCAATTTCCATTTGCTAAAACTTCAAATTGCAACTTGCAACCAGCACAACAACATTCAAATTCTTGCCTGTGACCATTGACCGGCCTCTTGTGCCTAAATTGTTGCTGCAACACAGAAAAGACACATGTTCTTCGTACACTTACCATCACACCACAATGTGGCAGATATACATGCATCAATTTCAGGACATTTATATTCACAGTCTGACTCTTTTGGATAGAATCCAAAATCACTTAGCGTATCGTTGCCACTGGTACCCGTAGTTGTAACGACACCACCACCAGCACCGACACCGGCACCACCAGTGCCAGTGCTGCCTGGTCCTGCTGCACCACTGCCACCCGTCACGGTGGTGGTGGTTGTTGTATTGCTTTGTAAATCAAATTGTTGTAATAATGCATTTTTCGTGCGATATATCTCCAGCCAAGTGAAGGCAATATCTCCAGGTTCCTTTAGAATAGGCTCTAGCACCAAACTGACCGGTCTGCAAAAAAATTAGAAAAAATTCATTAGATTTCAAATGGTAAAATTGTTCAAAATAGAACTTTTGGTACAAACTAATTTATTATTATATCATATTGTAAGAATGCAATTGATGTTGGTGGCTAAAACTGTGTGTTTAGCACAAAGTTATAAGCAATTTATAACCTATGCCTATTGTGAGTTAGAGATAGGACCGAGAGGACTAAACAATAATTTGTTGCTTTGTTAACATTTTAATAAGAATTTTTATTTTGCAGTCAGTTGAGTTGCCTACAAAACAAAAATTTTGCATTGAATATAAGACATACAGTTTCCTTTATTGTACCTCTCTCCCTATCACCCTTCAAAATATTCCTGCCAGGTTATATCATTCATAGAATTTTGTTATTAGAAAGTACCCAACGTTTTGTGCTTATCGCTTTTATTGCCACTAAAGTTTGAATTAAAAATCGAACTTTTCTTTGCATGTGGGTTAGATGTGTTAGGATATTTTATAGATTTTGTAACGTGCCGAGTCATTCATGTACTATTGTTGTACACGCTCACACACACACACACACCAACAGCAAGGCGTTGGGAAACAAAAGGATATGACCTCAAAACTGACCCCAGTAAAAAAAGAACGTAGCAGCAAAAGGGAGTCTAGAGAGAGAGAGAGAGAGATAAACCACAAGGAAGTCACAAACCGGTGTTACACATGATTGAATAAATTTTGTAAATATTTCACAAGTGAATTGTAGTTTTTGTTTGTTCTTTCTGGAAGTTATGAATATGTCAATAGATCTAGATGAAAGAGCGATAATAAAAAATTTGGAAAACAAATTAAACGCAATTAAGGATGATGATAAAAAGGACAAATTTGGTGATCAACACTGGACTTGTGATGACATTGAGGTTTCCTAGGAGGAAGATGATTTGAATGACCTACAAATTATGGCAAAATATAAAAAAAGTTCCTTAAAATTAGAGCAATTTTTGATGCTGATAAACGAGATAAAGTTTATTAACATACTTGAGGGTGCGAAAAATGGAATTAGTTTTTGTTTTTCAGCGTCAAAATTGAGAGAAATGAAGAGAAATGTTAAAACACCTCGTTAATCGTACATTCAAGGCACTTTTTCAAGCCGTGGACATTCAGTAAGCGACTTTTTCAGCTAGTCAGCAGTTTGTGACGTATGAGTAATATTCCGGATATATAACACAGAACAACACATGACTTTGGGACTCAATTGTGAGAACTGCACGTAAAAGTAGCCCCAAAAATAAAAAGTTCTGCATCATTCGTTTTGTCGAGTTACATGCCATAATAATTCAATATCGATTTGAAGTTATTAAGTATCGTATAGGGGAATTTGTCACGTTTTAAGCTCTTTTGCTATATTGTTATATGGTGGCGTATGATCATAATAAGTAATACTCCACGTAAATCATACGCCACGGAGTACAACAGTTTTATTGTAACTGCTACAGAATAAACCCAGTTCAAAATCATTTGACGGATGGAAAAGTGAAACTGTTGCTTATGTAAACTTAAACTTAATTTCCCTTTGCACCCCATGAATGAAGTATGGGATAGCTTCTCGCGTTGTTGTGAATTAACACGCTTTCTATTTCCAGATTCACAACTAACGGCACCTACTTATTTATCGACGAATGCGAACGTCACTGTTTTGAGAAGCTCTTACTAGACACGACGATTGAATCGACGCTTAATACTGCGAAGTTGCTGTCAAACAACATTCGAGGGGAGCCGACAATGAAAGAAAATTTTACTCATTCTTTCCTTTAAGATTTCTGGAGCCAGGTTTGAACCTGCGATCTCCCGCATGGTAGTCGCGTGTTCTAACCACTATGCCACGGCCGGTCCCTGTTGCTTATGCTTATGTAGGGAAACGTTATATGATCAGATTGAAGTAATTATAATTCTTATTTTTTTTTTAATTTATTTCAGCTAAATCGGTCCAGAGGCTCTCGAGTTATGTCAAACAAAATAATCTAAAACGTGACAAATTCCCCTATACGATACTTACTAACTTCAAATCGATATTAAATATATTATGGCATGTAACTTGACAAAACGAATGATGCAGAACTTCTTCTCTTTGGGGCTACTTTCACGTGCAGTTCTCACAATTGAGTCCCAAAATATAAATATTAAAAATATTATGGCATGTAATTTGCCAAAACGAATGATGCATAACTTCTTCTCTTTAGCGCTACTTTCGCATGCAGTTCTTAGAATTGAGTCCCAAATCAATGAGCTGAAAAATGTTGTACTGTGTAATCATGACACCACAAAGTATGATCAATATTTATTGTATTTTGATTATTAATAATTCGCGACACATTACATCCTCCTCCGACGAAGGAGAAAAGTGACGAGGTCAAAGACGAATTCTACGCCCAACTTGAAGAAACATATGACCGTAGCCTGGGCCATGATGTTAAAATCGTGCTGGGAGATTTTAATGCCAAAATAGGCCGGGAGAATGTCTTTAGCCCAACAGTCGGAAAATTTAGTCTGCATACTGACACATCGCCAAACGGAATCAGACTGATTGATTTCTCTGCAGCAAGGAACATGGTAATTAGCAGCACACGATTTGACCACAAAAACATTCACAAAGCAACGTGGATATCTCCCGATCAAGTAACGAGAAACCTAATTGATCACGTGGTAATCGATGGAAGGCACGCGTCAAGTGTCTTAGACGTACGAGTGATCAGAGGTGCGAACATCAACTCGGACTAGGCTAAGCAGAGCGAAAACCCTGCGCAACCAGGCACAGAGAAAGCTGGACATCGCTAAACTGCAGACCGCGGAGATAGCCAACGCCTATTCTGACCAACTCACTCAACTACTTCTTGATGCTCCAACTCCCGAAAATACTAGCGTGCAATGGCAACATATTGCCCACTCGATGGAAAGGACTGCGCGGTCCGTACTAGGGTATGTGAAGCCCTTTTATGATAATGCCTGGTACGATGACCAATGCCGCGATGCCACCCGGGAACAAGATGCTGCACACAGGGCCAAACTGCAGCCAATGGCAACGCGAGCTGTTCATGAAAAGTATAGGGAGAAGAGGCGGGAGGCGACTCGACTCTTCAGGCGAAAAAAACGAGAGCTTAAGGAGCGGAATAATGTGTGTATTGAAGATTACAGGAACAGAGGTGAAGCCCGAAAATTCTATCAGAAGATAAAAGTAAAGGTACATGGAACAGGTCTTCCCTCCTGTAAAGACAAGGATGGTCATCTCGTTACTGATTCCGAGAGCGTACTGAGAATATATAAAGAGCACTTCTGCAGCCTATTGATGTGTGAAAACTTGACGGAAGACGACTGTGCACCAATCCGAGAGGATAACATCGAGTGTCCACCTCCGAGCCAAGCTGAGATAACAACTGCCATATCCCGCCTTAAGAACAACAAGGCCGCTGGGGCTGATGGTCTTCCAGCTGAGTTGTTTAAGGCGGGTGGAGATGAGCATGTTTTAAGCATGCAACAGCTCATAGAGAACATTTGGCTTCAGGAGAGCATGCCAGAGGATTGGAATCTCAGTGTACTATGTCCAATCTACAAAAAAGGTGACCGTAGTGAGTGTAAAAACTATCGTGGAATTAGCCTCTTACCGATTGCGTATAAGGTCCTGTCTAGCATACTGTGTGAACGTCTAAAGCCAATTGTGGAAAACCTGATTGGACCTTATCAGTGCGGCTTTAGACCAAGCAAATCCACGACGGATCAGATATTTACACTACGGCAGATTCTTGAGAAACCCCATGAGAAGCAAATCGACACTTACCACCTCTTTGTCGATTACAAAGCTGCCTTCGATAGTCCCATCAGGCATCGACTATACGAAGCCATGTCTGAGTTCGGTATTTCTGCGAAGATAATTCGTCTCTGCCGGTGTACCCTTACGAATACCAAATCCTCTGTTCGGATTGGCAAGGATCTATCTGCACCATTCGATACGACGAGAGGTCTTAGACAGGGTGACGGTTTGTCATGTATGCTGTTCAACATAGTGATGGAGAAGGTGTTAAGAAAAGCAGCGGTTAACATGTCTGGCACCATATTTAATAAGAGCTACATGCTGCTCGCATATGCCGATGATATCGACATTATCGGTCGAACGATGCGAGAGGTAACAGCTGTTTTCTCATCAGTTGAAAGGGAGTCAGCGAAAATGGGTTTGGCAGTGAATTAGGACAAGACGAAGTTAATGGTATCATCGAACAAAGTGTCCACCCGTTGGGGACGCAGCGTGAACGTTGAAAACTATTGCTTTGAGGTAGTGGATGAATTTATCTACCTTGGATCCGCCATGAACAAGAACAACAGTGTCAGCCTCGAAATAAAACGGAGAATAGTGCTTGCTAACAGGTGTTTCTTTGGACTACGCGAGCACTTTATAAACACCACCCTATCTCGAACTACCAAAGTCCAGCTGTACCAGGTACTAATTTTACCGGTCCTGTTGTACGCCTCCGAATCTTGGGTGCTTACACAGGCAGATGCAGCTCATCTGGCGGTGTTTGAGAGAAAAATACTCCGCAAAATATATGGACCCATTGGCGTAAACGGCGAGTTTAGGATTCGGATGAACCATGAGCTGTACGAGTTATACCACGATATTTATGTCGTCAAGCGGATCAAAGTGCAACGATTACGCTGGCTAGGCCATGTCGTGAGAATGGATGTGGAAACTCCAGCGCGAAAGGTATTCTATCAAGACCTCGAAGGACGGCGCAAAAGAGGGAGACCGCGACTACGTTGGAAGGACCAGGTGGAGGAATCACTGACGCTGCTTGGTAGGACTGACTGGAGACGGTGCTCACAAGATCGAAGCGAATGGAAATCTTTGATCATTTCGGCCTCTGACTTAGGCACTAAGATATAAATATATATATATGTGTCAAGTTGTTTTAAAGGCTAATAATAATAATAAAAAAAGAGCTTACTATGAAGTAGTAAAAGGAGCTGAATTACTGGTCCAGAATGATTCCAATGATTTAAATATTGAATTATCATAGGAAGGAAGTAGTTGATTTTTGCATACTTTTCGTCTACATCCAAAGTAATGCTAAATTGTGATACAAATTCGATACAAATGAGTGATTTTTATAGTTGACATCCGATTTATTAATAACTCATTCGACCAATAGTTGAACTTTTTAGCCAGATTTTACAATAGAACCTCATATTTTTACTATTACAGATATTTTATACAAAATCTAAAATTCTCTGTTCATCAAGATGGTGGTTCTTTTTTGATCTTTTGGAAGTTCTTATAAAGTACTTTTTCGGAAGTGAGTTATCATCATCTCTTATAAAGCTCCATTTGCTTTTAAAGTCTTTCTTGAAGAATGACTTCTCTTTTTTTTTGCTGGGATGGTATGAAGTTCAGAACTCATGACATGACAAAACTTTGAATTTTTTTAAACGGCGGTCTCCTCGTTATAGTTAACAGTACTTCGATTAGTTATGCGACAAATAAGCTGCCATTTGTCTAGATAAAGTATCAAAGCTAACGTTTAAAATCGTATGGATTCCGTAGGTCCGCCATGCTTAGCAAAAAGGACTGAAGATATGAGAAGATTGTATTCGTTTTTTTTATTGTTTTTGTTATCTTTACTATTCTATAGCGGTTTAGTTTAGATATAAATCATAAGGCATATTTCATATTTTTTTTTAAATCTCTTCAATTATGATTCTTCTTGGTACTCTATTGCATCTCATACCATCGCCTACACATACCAAAGGACATCGTTTTTCAAAAATTTTCATTTAATTTTTAAGCAAACATTTCAACTGACTCTTGTTTGAAGTTTCAACTGAAATCTAGTGTGTCAAACCAATTGGGACCAAGCTCACGCTCCAAGGCATTTAATAGCCAACAATAGAGGACGCTCCTGGAAATGACAAACGCTGCGAGTTAAACATGCAGCCATGATGTTAGAACATGTTCTTTTTCATTTGGTTTAATTTTGCTGGCAGTTTTCAATAGGTATTTTGTTTTGCTACCCAGACCCTGCCAATTCTTAGAAAAAAATGGCCGAAAAATAACTGACAATAAACGCAGGATAGGTCTTAAGGACATAAACTCAAACACGCACTAAAGCAACGACTGCCACACACACACACACAGAATTTTACAAAACGGAGATTGTTTGAAAAATTTCTAGAAACACACATACACTCACACATGCTGGCTATAGACACTACATTACGTACGCACACAATAAGCAAAGCCAGCTAGCAGCACTAGAACGCACTCGTATGTCGTAGCAAATGCACACACACACACATACACATAGAAGCATGCAGACAGTAACACAATACAACAACCCAGCTCATACATAGCGAAACAATCACATAGCTGGCCCTTAAGCAACTGTACAGGACAACGTAACAAATAATTTACAAACATTGAAATGAACGAAGGATACATGAAATTGTTGTGCCGAGCTACTCTCCAACATATAATTCAATCTGGTAATGCTGGTGTTATTGTTGGTACCCTAAAAGAAGGGGGGGGGGTGGGTGCCGCACTCTCAACCCCCTTTGAACACATTCAACAATAACAATTGCTGACATAAACACTTCAATGCCCAAAGAAATTATAAGGGATATCTACAGCTACAGGAAAAACATAAATGGCCGATATTCACACAGGATTTTGTTACGCCGGTGTCTCTAATGCCAACAAACAACAGCAACAACAACAACAATAAGCTTTATAGGCGATTACTGTATGTGAATTTAAGTGAATGCGATTGTTTGTGTGCGTGCGTGTGTATAACGCAGTTCTGCTGCTGAATAGCAATGATGGCAGTTGGCATTGGTGTCGGTGTTTATGTATACATAAGTAATTGTGCAGAATCTGCACTATGACATGCGTAAGTTGTTGTTGTAGATGATGATGATGTATGTGTGTGTGTGTCTGTTCTTGATGCTTTTGCGGTTGGCTTGCATACAGGCATATGTGTATGGGTGTGTGTGTGTTTGTGTGCCTGTTCAGTAAATTATCGACTTAACATACTATGCACACTCACACAGGCACATGTACAAGGTAATGTATCTCCTACTGAGAGCTGCGAATGTTGTGCGTAAAGTTTTCACTACATCTATATATATGGAGACACGTGCTAGCGAGCAGCATCGATGCACTACATTGGTATAGTAGGAAAGTTGTAATGTGGATAGTTGTTGGAATATTTAGATAATTAAGATAATGTTGATAAATTAGATAATTTCGAACATTTAGATAATTAAGATAATTTAACCAATTTAGGTAATTTAGATACATAGTTAAGAAAATTTAGATAAATAAGTTCATACACATAGATATATATAACACAAATTTCTTGACAGGCCAGAAAATCAAAACGTCTTTCAATTTGTACGTTAAGACTTCTTAAGTAGCAGACTCTCTAACCACTGGGCCTAAACACAACACAATCATAAGTAGAATACGCTCTAACCACTGTGGCTATACTCTACACTATACTCACAACCATCAGCTCAAACAACTGAGTTTCCAACTGTTATCTACAGTTTTCATTTCTCATTAAAGAAAGAATGCCCACACAAAAAAAAAAACACAATGAGACAAACAAATACATACATAAATACTACCAAAGAATTTTTCGTTTAAAAACCAGGTTAAATCGAATCGAACTACCTACGAAATGTCAGAATTCACACGAAATAAACGTAAAACAAAGTTTACAAAACCATAACACACTTTGTGCAGCTCCCCCTTCAATCACTACCCCACCCCCTCTTCATCTCTTCCTCCAAACATGTTACAGCCCAGAGACAACACCACCCTGATGTTTAATGTTTATGCATGCTGGTGCATGTTCTTTGTGAAAACTTGCCAGTAATACGAGAATGTCTGCTCGTAACATGGAACATTGTCATAATTTTTACCCAGATAGAACTTAACATTCCATGCGTGTACGTACAAACAAACAAGTAACTGTGTAGACGTATATGTATAGATATGAAATGAGTTCGCTTGTAAAACACCTATAGAGGTAACGAAGAAAATATAAAACATCGAATCGAACAGGACGGAACTGATATCGATTTTAATGAGTGTAGCGTTGTAGATCACCCTAAGGGTTAAACACGCATCTCGTGTGGACGTGAACTCACACGAGATGCAGGACTATCGTATAGCACAAGGGATTCGTTGGGAGTAGTGATGCCAATATGGCGAAGAGAGGAAGGGGGTCAAAAAAGGGGGAAAAACAGACAGTGGATTGTAGGGTAGTTAAGAAATAAAGCTAAATTTTACAGAAGAGCGTTGTTTCTAATTTGCTATGCTTTGGGCAGAGACATGGACATTTATTAGGTACTTTTTGGTATAATTAAAGTGCTTCTTTGTACAAAACCCAACTTCTTAGTACAATTAAAGTACTCTTTAGTAGGATAAAAGTGATTTTTAGTACAATTAAAGTACATTTTGATACGATTGAAGTAATTTTTGGTACAGTTAAAGTACTTTTTGGTACGATTGAAGAACTTTTTGGTACAATTTAAGTACTTTTTGGTACAATTAAAGTATCTATTGGTACGTCCAAAGTACTTGTTGTTACAAATAAAGTGCCTTTTGGTAAAACTAAAATCCCTTTTAGAAGAATAATAGTACTTTTTAGTAAAATAAAAGTATTTTTGGTACAACCAAAGTATTTGTTGTTACTTCTTTGTACAATTAAAGTACTTTTTTGTGGAATCAAAAACCTTATTTTGCCAATAATAAAAAACTAGTATATTTATTGGCAAAATATATATTATATTAAAAGTACTAGTTGGTACAGTTAAGTACCCTTTAGTAGAATAAAAGTACACGTTGGTACAACTTAAGTACTTTTAGGTAGAATAAAACAATTGGTACAATAAAATAACCTTGTGATATAAATATAGTGCTTTTAGGTCAAATTAAAGCCCCTTAAGTCCAATTAAAGTACTTTTTAATAGAAAAAAGTGAATTTGGTACAATTTAAGTACTACTTGGTAGAATAAAATTTCTTTTGAAACAACGACATACCTTTGGTACGATAAAGTTTATTTTAAGTAGAAATAAAGTACTTTTTAGTGCAGTAAAATAAACTTTTTTTGTATTATTAAAGTATGAGTACCTTTACTACTTTTTGTACTTTTTGGAACAAATTAATTTTTGGTATAACTGAAATATTTTTAAGTGCAGTAAAAGTACAATAAACGTACTTTTTGGTAAAATTAAAGTACTTTTTGGTTTAAGTTAAGTACTTTTTCGTAGAAAGAAAGTACTTTCTGCTACAGTAAAAATACTTTTTAATATAAATAAAGTACTTTGTGGTACAAAAAAAGTACAATTTTAAGTTTTTTTTTAAAATAACCTTTTTTATAACTAAGGTGATTTTTAGTATATTAATTTTAAGTAGAACAAAAGTACTTTTTGGTACAATTAACTAATTTTTTTGTAGAATAAAAGTACTTTCTACAACCAATTTAGTATGTTTTTGTATTACTTATGTACTTTTTGTACAATAAAAGTACATTTTCGTATCATTAAAGTACTTTTTGGTGAAATTGAAACACATTTTGGGACAACTATAGTACTTTTTGGGACAACTATAGTACTTCTTGGGCCAACTATAGTACTTTTTGGGACAACTATAGTACTTCTTGGGGCAACTATAGTACTTTTTGGGACAACTATAGACTTCTTGGGACAACTATAGTACTTTTTGGGACAACTATAGTACTTCTTGGGACAACTATAGTACTTTTTGATACAACAGAAGTACTTTTTGGTACAATAAAATGATTTTTTTGAAGGATAAAAGTACTTTTTGGAACCAATTAAAAATTTTTGTTAGAATATAAGTATTTTTTTGGTACAATCAAAGTACTTTTAGGTACAATATAAGTACAATTTAAAGACTTTTAAGGTACTGTTTGGAACAATTAAAATATCTTTTTGCATAACTAAAGTACTTTTTGTACAAAAAAAAAAATACTTTCTGGTATTACTAAAGTACTTTTTAGTAAAATTGAAATACTCCTTGGCACAATTAAAGTACTTTTTTGTACAATGAAACGAATTTTTTTAGAATAAAAATAGTTTTTGGACTTCTTGGTATAAAAAAGTAACTTTTGATAGAATGAAAGTACTTGTTGGTAAAACTTAAGTACTTTTTGGCTTAATAAAGGTACTTTTTGGTACAATTAAAGTACTTTGCGGTACAAATATACTTCTTTTTATTACAATAAAGATACTTTTGGGTACAATTAAAGTGCTCTTTGGTAGAAATAAAGTACTTTTTGGTACAATAAGAGTACTTTTTGTTGTAAATAAAGTACTTTTTGGTACAATACAAGTACTTTTTGATAATTTTAATTTTGTAGAATAAAAGTAGTTTTTGGACTTCTTGGTATAAATACAGTACTTTTTAGTAGAATGAAAGTACTTGTTGGTAAAACTTAAGTACTTTTTGGCATTATAAAGGTACTGTGTGGTACACTTAAAGTACTTTGTTGTACAACTATACTACTTTTCGTTAGAATAAAAGTACTTTTGGGTACAATTAAAGTACTCTTTGGTAAAAAATACGGTACTTTTTGGTACAATAAGAGTACCTTCTGGTGTAAAAAAGTCCTTTTTGGTACAATACAAGTACTTTTTAATTTTGTAGAATATAAGTAGTTTTTGGACTTCTTGGTATAAATAAAGTACTTCTTGGTAGAATTAAAGTACTTGTTGGTAAAGCGTAAGTACTTTTTGGCTTAATAAAGGTAATTTTCGGTGCAATTAAAGTACTTTGTGGTACAACTATACTTCTTTTTATTACAATAAAAGTACTTTTGGGTACAATTAAAGTACTCTTTGGTAGAAATAAAGTACTTTTTGGTACAATAAGAGTACTTTTTGTTGTAAATAAAGTACTTTTTGGTACAATACAAGTACTTTTTGATAATTTTAATTTTGTAGAATAAAAGTAGTTTTTGGATTTCTTGGTATAAATAATGTACTTTTTGGTTGAATGGAAGTACTTGTTGGTAAAACTGAAGTACTTTTTGGCTTAATAAAGGTAATTTTCGGTACAATTAAAGTACTTTGTAGTTGTAATATTTTTATTACAATAAAAGTACTTTTGGGTACAATTAAAGTACTCTTTGGTAAAAATAAGGTACTTTTTAGTACAATAAGAGTACCTTCTGGTGTAAATACAATTACTTTTTGATAATTTTAATTTTGTAGAATATAAGTAGTTTTTGGACTTCTTGGTATAAATAAAGTACTTTTTGGTAAAGCTTAAGCACTTTTTGCTTTAATAAAGGTAATTTTCGGTACAATTTAAGTACTTTGTTGAACAACTATACTAGTTTTTATTACAATAAGTACTTTTGGGTACAATTAAAGTACTTAAAAAAAAACTTTATTTCCCTTTGCACCCCATGAATGAGGTATGGGATAGCTTCTCGCGTTGTTGTGAATTAACACGCTTTCTATTTTTAGATTCACAACTAACGGCACCTACTTATTTATCGACGAATGCGAACGTCACTTTTTTGAGAAGCTCTTACTAGACACGACGATTGAATCGACGCTTAATACTGCGAAGTTGCTGTCAAACAACATTCGAGGGGAGCCGACAATGAAAGAAAATTTTATTTATTTTTTTCTTTAAAGATGACTGGAGCCAGGTTTGAACCTGCGATCTCCCGCATGGTAGTCGCGTGTTCTAACCACTATGCCACGGCCGGTCCCAATTAAAGTACTCTTTGGTAAAAACAAATTACTTTTTGGTACAATAAGAGTACTTTTTGGTGTAAATAAAGTACTTTTTGGTACAATTGAAGTACTTTGTTGCACAACTATACAACTTTTTATTACAATAAAAGTACTTTTGTGTACAATTAAAGTACTCTTTGGTAAAAGCAAAGTACTTTTTGGTACAATAAGAGTACTTTTTGGTGTAAATAAAGTACTTTTTGGTACAATGCAAGTACTTTTTGATAATTTTAATGTACTTTTTTTAAAAAAAACTTTTTGGTAAAATAAAGTACTAAAGTATCGTATAGGGGAATTTGTCAGGTTTTAGGCTCCTTTGTTTGACATAACTCGAGAACCACTAGCCCTATTTAGCTGAAAAAAATTTTAAAAAATTAAGAATTACAATTCCTTTAATCTGTTAATATAACGTTTCCCTACATAAGCAACAGTTTTATTATTCCATTCATCAAATGATTTGAACTTAGTTTATTTTGTAGCAGTTACAATAAAGCTGTTGTACTCCGGTGCGTATGATTTACTTGAAATATTATTATGATAATCATACGCCACCATATAACAATATAACATAAGAGCCTAAAATGTGACAAATTACCCTATACGATACTTACTAACTTCAAATCGATATTAAATGATTATGGCATGTAACTTGACAAAACGAATGATGCCGAACTTCTTCTTTTTGGGGCTACTTCGACGTGTAGTTCTCAACATTGAGTCCCAAAATCATGTGTTGTACTGTGTAATATAATTCATATTTATTTGACCGGGAAGAAGATTTGTTATGGTTGGATTCCACATAATTTGACGAATGCGCACAAAAAGGCTCGTGTGGGTTAAAGCAACGAAAGTTTGAAAAAATTCAATCGTGAAAGCTCAAATGTAGCGAATAACTTTGTGACAATGAAAGTTGTTTTTAGAAGAAGCACAACGAAGAAAATGATCGCGTTTGTTTTTCCGTATAACCGGTCATGTCGCCAAAGAGCCTTTGGTGGAACGTAAGACGGTCAGTTCTGAGTGGTATGCCACCATCTGTTTGACAACAGTGTTCGGAGAAATAAGGAGAAACAACATTAGTAGATAGATCATTTCGGATCATGATAATGTGGGCTCTGAAATATGTTACCAAGCCGGTTTATGGAAACTATTGAACTAATTAAATTTATATTTCTATAGAAATTAAAATTCTAATTTCCTTTCGAAATAATATATATTAATTTTATTAAAACATATTTTTGTTAAGCGATGTTTTGTTATGGATGTTCCCATCATTTATCGTTAAAGCCTTTAGTCTTACCATATCAACACATCAAACTTATGGCACTTGCACTGTCAAAACCACGGTGTAATCTACTAAAAATTCAGTAAATTATTCTTCTCTCTTTGAACCTACAAGCGAATAAGTTACTCTTGTGTATTTATCTAGTTGGCCAAATGACTTGAGGCCATTTTTTTTAGCAAGTTCCAATATTTGAAGCATTTTCCCCTTGCCCAAATAACAGTACATGCATTTATAATCCTTTTCACATTATGGAGATGGCCAAAGAAAAATATACATTTACGACATAAGAACGACATTATGTTCTCCATAACAAATTTAACTGGTTTACAGCTTTAATTTATCATTAACCTCTATTTTTTACT
>OZ035883.1:135561071-135731459 GCA_964034835.1 Muscina levida
TAAGTTACTCTTGTGTATTTATCTAGTGTTGGCCAAATGACTTGAGGCCATTTTTTTTAGCAAGTTTCAATATTTGAAGCATCTTTCATGGCCTCCGAAATCCTTGCCTAAATAACAGTACATGCATTAATAACACAAGGGAACAAGGTATTTGTTGTTTAAGAACTGAATATTGTTTTAAAGGTAATTTGGGACGCTGAATCCAAATCTGCACTTGGTTTTTTTGTATCAGCTCGACTTTTCGAGATATACCGTTATGTCCATAACTAAGGCACTTCCACTACAAATATTTAAATAACTTGAAAACGGTTCACCATATTCAATTAAAAAAAAAAACTTAAACTCGTCAACAAAATTATCTTTAATCCGTGCCTACATTGTTTTTAATTTGGCTTAGTAGTTTCAGAGATATCGTTGTAGTTTTAAAAATAAAACAAAAAATTTACAAAAAAAAAAAAATTTTGTTTTTTAAAAATTCATAAAAAAAATTATTGCAACAAAAATCACAGTGTTTGTCTTAAAACATTTAGTTTAATATAGTGTGAATCAAATGAGCTTTATTTCATTAAAATATCTGCACAACTTTTGATTTTGTCAACAATTTACTGAGATAACTAAATTTATAAAAATCACGATTTCCATACAAAAATAACATTTATTAATATGTTTGCGAAAGTGTAACTCGAGCAAACCTTAACGGATCGTTATGAAAATTTATCAGTATTAATGTTTTTCGAAACGAACTTATGGGATTGTAAATGGGCGGAATAGCCCCACCCCTTCTGGTACCTCCCATACAAAATTACCTATTTTTGGATAATTAATATATCTTCGATAGCTGCAAAACAGACTACCGGAGGATATTGAAATTTGGTCAGTTTATTTATCTTGCAAAAGTAGACAAACCCTAGAAAAACCGAAAGCGTTGCCATACCCCTTCTGGTACCTCCCATACAAATGACCGAACTCACCCCAATAGTCTTACATACATATCTTTTTTGTGAGTACACTGAATTCAGTCAAACTATGCGGAAGTTTTACGGAAATTGAAAATATAAATCAGGAATGAATTTGCACTATATCGGATCACCCCTTCTGGTACCTCCCATACAAAATTACCTATTTTTAGAAAATTAATATTTCTTCCTTAACTTCCAAATTGAAACCTGCCGATTAATTAAATTTGGTCTGTTAATTAATATTGTAATAGGAGGCAAAACTAAAAATTAAACTATAAATAAATTTGCAAATTTGTCATGATTTTTAAAAATACAAAATTTTAATTTTTTTAGGGTAAAAACAAAAAATTGCGAAAAATCTGTTATCACCGAATTTAGCATAACTCATTCAATTTTCAATCGATTATTATGTACATACATGTTTTAGAAAGCTATCTTAATATGATATTCAATAAAGATAATAAAAATAACAATTTGCCCCCAACCGATTAACTTTCAGCGTGAAGAAAATTAAAATGTGTAATTTTTTGTGTAATTTTTGTTTTTTTTTTTTTGAATAAAACAGCCGTTACTCAGTCATTTTTTTTGTAATATTAAAAAATTTGATTTTTTTCAAAGGTTACAACGATATCTTTAATAAAAAAATAAAATTTTAAAATCCGGCTTATGAAAAAAAAATTATGATTTTTTGAACTATAATTTTTTGGAAAAAAGTCGAAAATACGATTAGTACCTGTAACTTAAAAATTCGAGCTGATGGAGAAAAATGGAGATTAGATTTGAAATCAGCGACCCCAAATTAGTAAAAAACAGCTATCGAATTCCAAACAACACTCAAAAAGTTCAATTTTGTTCCCTTGTGTAATCCTTTTCACATTATGGTGGTGGCCAAAAAAAAATACACATTTACCCCCCCACCTCACCATCCCCCTCGATCACTCCAAAAAAGACCCTAAACTCATTTAATGTGGCTGTTGTTTGGTGAAATGACCAAGCAATGCGTTACGCGTTTTCTATGTTGGCATTAAACCATTTGGGCCAGAGGTCTATAAATTTTGTTTTACGCCACAAATAAAAGAAAAAAAGACTTCCAGCCACAAGACCTAAATGCTACATTTGATTTTTACACCAGACAACAAAACACATTTCTGAGCCTCTTAACAGGCATTAACTGTTTAAGAACGACAATATCGTCTCCACAACTTAAGTTCAATTGGTTTACAGCTTTAATTTATTATTAACCTCTTTTTTCACTTACTTGTTGCTAAACAATGGCTGGCCATTTGTCCAATCCTCCGAGAATATATGCAATGACGTAGGTCTCGGCCCACTTTGGGCGGGACACACCACTCGCATGGGTTTCAGTGGACGTCCTGAATAAATCATTAAACGATTTTTTGTATGACATCTCATGGCATCTTCAGATGTAGGATCCACCGGCAGATAGGAACCCCAAGTTTGCACAAACAAAGATTTCTCCAAAGTCTGAGCCTCCAAGTACCACGACAGACCCTCACAACTGGAATCCTGTGATTTCATGGGATATTTTATCTCATCTTCTCCGCCGGCACCCTTTAGCTTCAGCCGTTTGCGACAATCGCTGACACGCTTAAATTCATAGGAGGCAAAGAAATTTACATCCGCAAAATCTTCGGATATATTTAATTTTGTCACCGTGAATGTCAATTCCATTATGCGGGAATTTGAGACAAACGCCAAGGGTGCATTGTTATACAAGGCGCTGGAGTTGTCACAAAAGCAACCCATTTGTATTTTTACATCACGAAAGGGCACATCGTACAGTTTGAGTTCGGTAATTCTACCATCTGGATCTAATTGATTGCATTTCGGACGTCCGGTATGCAAATCATTGTCGGTGGTACAGGCGGTGCCTTCACCGAAAGAGACATTATGCAGCACTAGACGTACCCGTTCCGAAGGCCCCGCTTCAAAGCGATACAGGCAGGTGAGATTTTTGGCTCCTCCTCGTCCGTAAAGGAATACATTGCGTGGCACTTGAATGTTGCCTTTTCTTTTGCGAAACACACGAGAACATAGAGGCGGCACAGGTTCCTCTCCTCGCCGGCCGGGCCAAGGTTCACCACCCTGTTCGGTGTCCACAAATTCATAGTTAAGAGAGAACTGGGCAGGGAAGAGAGCGGTGCCGGTGTGTGTATGAAATTCAAGTTTCTGCAAAAGAAGAAGGGAAAAAAGAATGAGATTTTTTATTTGACATAATTTAAAACAAAAAATAATAACATTTAACGGAGTTTCGAGAACTGTTGGATGATTTTTGCTACTACGAAGAATTGTGTGCATGCATTTACAGGATGTTTTCCTCTTAGTGTGATATAATATAGAGAAGAATTCAACGACTTTGCTGATTCTAAATCGAAAAGTTTGTAAAATTTTTGCAACAACATCAAGTGACTATTGTAAAAACCTCTCAAAGCACAGACGTTCGCACTCTATTAAAAAGTAGGTGCCGTTGTGTGAGTCTAAAAAGTAGAGAGTGCGAAAAGCTCTCCCATATCTCATTCATAGTCTGTAAAGAGAAATTAAGAATAAAAACTGTAAATAGTATATATAGTATAAATAGTATAAAGAGTATAAATAGTATAAATAGTACAAAATGTATAAATAGTATAAATAGAATAAATAGAATAAATAGTATAAATAGTATAAATAATATAATTATATAAATAGTATAAATTGTGTAAATAGTATAAAAAGTATAAATAGTACACATAGTATAAATAGTATGAAAGATATAAATATTATAGTGTTAGTAGTACAACTAGTATATATACTATAAATATTATAAATAGTATTAATAGTATACATAGAATAAATAGTATAAATAATATAAATAGTATGATAAGTTTATATAGTATTAATATCATAAATAGTAAAAATAGTATAAATAGTATTTATAAAATAAATTGCATAAATAGTATAAAAAGTATAAATAGTATAAATAGTATAAATAGTATAAATAGTATAAATAGTATAAATAGTATAAATAGTATAAATAGTATAAATAGTATAAATAGTATAAATAGTATAAATAGTATAAATAGTATAAATAGTATAAATAGTATAAATAGTATAAATAGTATAAATAGTATAAATAGTATAAATAGTATAAATAGTATAAATAGTATAAATAGTATAAATAGTATAAATAGTATAAATAGTATAAATAGTATAAATAGTATAAATGGTATAAATAGTATAAATAGTCTAAATAGTATAAATAGTATAAATGGTATAAATAGAAAATATAGTATAAATAGTACAAATAGTATAAATAGTATAAATAATATAAATAAAAAATAGTATTAATAGTTAATATAAATAGTATAAATAGTTTTTATAGTATAAATAGTATAAATAGCATATATAGTATAAATAGTATAAATAGTGTATATAGTATAAATTTTATAATTGGCATAAATAGTATAAATAGTTTTTATAGTATAAATGGTATAAATAGTATAAATAGTTTAAATAGTATAAATAGTATAAATAGTATAAATAGTATAAATAGTATAAATAGTATAAATAGTATAAATAGTATACATAGTATAAATAGTATAAATAGTATAAATAGTATAAATAGTATAAATAGTATAAATAGTAAAAATATTATAAGTGGTATAAATAGTATAAATAGTATAAATAGTATAAATAGTATAAATAGTATAAATAAATAGTACACATATTATAGTATAAGTAGTACAAATAGTATATATACTATAAATAGTATAAATGGTATAAATATTATAGTATAAGTAGTACAAGTAGTATATATAGTATAAATAGTATAAATAGTTTAAACAGTATAAATAGTAAAAATAGTATAAATAGTAAAAATAGTATTAATAGTATAACTAGTATAAATAGTATATATAGTATAAATATTATAAGTGGTATAAAAAGTATAAATAATATAAATAATATATATATTATAAATGGTATAAAAAGTATAAATAATATAAATAATATAAATAGTATACATAGTATAAATAGTATAAATAGTATAAATTGTATAAATAGTAAAAATAGTATAAATAGTATAAATAGTATAAATAGTATAAATAGTATAAATAGTATAAATAGTATATATAGTATAAATATTATAAGTGGTATAAAAAGTATAAATAATATAAATAATATATATATTATAAATGGTATAAAAAGTATAAATAATATAAATAATATAAATAGTATACATAGTATAAATAGTATAAATAGTATAAATAGTATAAATAGTATAAATAGTATAAATAGTATAAATAGTAAAAATATTATAAGTGGTATAAATAGTATAAATAGTATAAATAGTATAAATAGTATAAATAAATTGTACACATATTATAGTATAAGTAGTACAAATAGTATATATACTATAAATAGTATAAATGGTATAAATATTATAGTATAAGTAGTACAAATAGTATATATAGTATAAATAGTATAAATAGTATAAATAGTATAAATAGTATAAATAGTATAAATAGTATAAATAGTATAAATAGTATAAATAGTATAAATAGTATAAATAGTATAAATAGTATAAATAGTATAAATAGTATAAATAGTATAAATAGTATAAATAGTATAAATAGTATAAATAGTATAAATAGTATAAATAGTATAAATAGTATAAATAGTATAAATAGTATAAATAGTATAAATAGTATAAATAGTATAAATAGTATAAATAGTATAAATAGTATAAATAGTATAAATAGTATAAATAGTATAAATAGTATAAATAGTATAAATAGTATAAATAGTATAAATAGTATAAATAGTATAAATAGTATAAATAGTATAAATAGTATAAATAGTATAAATAGTATAAATAGTATAAATAGTATAAATAGTATAAATAGTATAAATAGTATAAATAGTATGAATAGTTTAGGTATAAACCCTATACTATACACACGATAAATGAAATATTGGAGAGTTTTTTGCAATACGCGTTCTATTTTTATACTCACACAACGGCACCCACTGTTTATAGACGAATGTGAACGTTAGCCGTTTAAAAAGCTTTAACTAGACTATTAATTCAAAGTTGCTGTCAACAACATCGAGGCATCCGCCGATGAGAACAAATCCCATTGTGCCATAGAAATTGTTTAAAATTGTGCACGTATTATAAAATCTTTTATAATAAGTTTTAAATATAAACATGTTTATTTTCTTAATAATAAAAAAAGAACTTAAATAACCAACTCTCCTAACACCATTCAAGTTAATGCATTTCAGTTTATATAACTTCCTTCGCTATTTTTGTATTTTATTTTCCAATCAAATAACTCTCACTTTCATTCCCCTTTCCCAATCTGCTAATGATCCTTACGATTCTCTCTCCAGCCCCAAATTCGCAGTGAAAGCTTTGCAGACTAATTGATGATTACACTGAAATCACATGATGGGTCTAATCAAATGGTGTCACCCTCAAATCAATCAATTAACTTTGTAACGCAATCAAATACCTTTACGCTTATTTTTTCTAGCTAAGGCTAAACTATTTGTGGAATGTACCCCTGTCAAAGTACCACTCCAATTATAACGAAATATTTTCAATTTTCTGCCACTAACTAAATTTTTTTACATCTCTCTGTGTTGGTTGGTTTGCGTTGGCGTTGGAAATAAAATTGAAAATGTTAGCCAATATTTACAACCCTCGTCAAAAAGCTTAGGTGCAAAAGAAAGAAAAAACTCTGACTGACTGGTGGTAAATAGTAATATGAAAGACGATGAAAGGAAAATATTGCAATTTTATTATTTGCCTGGATATTTACTCTCAGCTTGATGCTGAATGTTGTTTGGTTTCAACTCTCACAACGCTCACCGTCAATGGTGGCAGCCTTTTTTTGCCTTCTGCCTGGTCGTGGTGGTGGTGACGACGGCGACGGCGACGGCGAAGGCGATGGCGGTGATGGCGGTGGAGCTTAATTTAAACACGTAAATCAAATTTAAACACTTGACTTGATTCAAGGCCCAAAGCAATATAACGAGTACCGGGAATTGCATAAACATGCGACATTTGGCTTCCCTCTGCCAAAAATCAAAACTTTAGTTAGCAAAGCAAATAACAAGGACGAAATGCTAAAATAACGTAAATAAACCAAGGCGGCTGGCTGTTCGTCCTGGCGCAATTGAGAGCGTACGGCCGTAACGATATACGTATAGATTCCAAGCAGGGCATGGCGAAACTCCCTCAGTCATTTGGTCTGATACACCAGCAGCATCCCCCTTAACATCCTTTAGTGTTGACTGCGTTTTTTCTTATTTGTTTATGCGCTGCGTGTGTCTGTGCCACGGTGAGTGTATCTCTGTGAGTTAGGCTCCGCAATGTTACCTTCTACAGTAAGTATGTCGCATTAGTTTAGCTTCAACTTATTTAGACATTTTAGGAGTGTGTCACAAGAGTCGCAACACCAATTCTTTACATTTTCGCATAGTATGCAGCAGCAGCAGCAGAAGGGATGGCATCATGGCGTCGTGTCCTTAAGGACTGTTGTGTATTTAAATTGAAAACGTTAACGGCAGCCAAATAAAAATGGTGAATATTATTATGTGTTGTTTATACGGACGAAGAGCCAAGCAAATTTAACGTATTTATTTGCAGAAAAATAATATAATCTACAAAAAGTGGAATGATGGAAAATAAAATCAGACCAACCGGAGCACGACAGTTTAAAAGACAACAGTTACAGGCAATTTATTGCAGTTGTCATAAAAATTAAATCCTAAAATTTGGTACATTTTTACAGTAACTCAAAGTTGGACTTTTTAATATGAACTGCAATCTGCCCGCAACCAACAAAATTCTGACCAGCTTTTGCAAAATAGGATCAATCCTTGCATCTTTTATCAAACTCATCATCTGCCCTAGAAACCCTTTTGGTGGCAGTATGCTTTATAAGAAGAGAAAATTAAACATATGTATATATACGATACCTATAAATATATATTCATATTCTTCAACATCCTAACTAAGAACTTTTCTACATACCACATGAAACAGTGTAAAGTCCAGAGAGGTTGTTTATATTTCATCTTCTGCCGAATTCTTTTATTTATTAAGAAATAAACAGTCTTAGGCGTAAAGAAGGAACACATTTGGTGACAGGGACCGTGAATCATTCGAAGGTATTATTAAGACAATTCAGATAATTTAGATAATTTAGACAAGTTATATAATTGAGATAATTTACATAATTTCGAAAATTTACATATTATAAATAGTTTATATAATATAGATAACATAACATTTACATAACTTAAATAATTTAAACAATTTAGATAATTTTACATAATTTACATAATTAACATAATTTACATAATTTACATAAATTACATAATTTACAAAATATACATAATTTACATAGTTTACATAATTTTACATAATTTTACATAATTTAAATAATTTACATAATTTACATAATTTATATAATTTACATAATTTACATAATTTACATAATATACATAATTTACTTAATTAATATTATTAACATAGTTTACATAATTTACAAAATATACATAATTTACATACTTTTACATAACTTACATAATTTACACAATTTACATAATTTACATAATTTACATAATTTACATAATTTACATAACTTACATAATTTACATAATTTACATAATTTACATAATATACATAATTTACATATTTACATAATTTATATAAATTACATAGTTTAAATAGTTTAAATAATTTATATAGTTTACATAATTAACATAATTTACATAATTAACATAATTTACATAATTTACTTAATTTACATTATTAACATAATTTGTATAATTTACATAATTTACATAATTTACATAATTTACATTATTAACATAATTTGCATAATTTACATAACTTACATAATTTACATAATTTACATAATTTACATAATTTACATAATTTACATAATTTACATAATTTACATAATTTACATAATTTACATAATTTACATAATTTACATATTTACATAAATTTCATAATTTACGTACTTTACATTAATTACATATTTTAGGTAATTTAGACAAATTACATAATTTACATAATTTATATAATTTACATAATTTACATAATTTACATAATTTACATAATTTACATTATTAACATAATTTGCATAATTTACATAACTTACATAATTTACATAATTTACATAATTTACATAATTTACATAATTTACATAAATTTCATAATTTACGTACTTTACATTAATTACATAATTTACATAATTTACATAATTTACATAATTTACATAATTTACATAATTTACATAATTTACATAATTTACATAATTTACATAAATTTCATAATTTACGTACTTTACATTAATTACACAATTTAGGTAATTTAGACAAATTACATAATTTACATAATTTATATAATTTACATAATTTACATAATTTACATTATTAACATAATTTGTATAATTTACATAATTTACATTATTAACATAATTTGCATAATTTACATAACTTACATAATTTACATAATTTACATAATTTACATAATTTACATAATTTACATAATTTACATAATTTACATAATTTACATAATTTACATAATTTACATACTTTACATAATTTACATAATTTACATAATTTAAATAATTTATATAATTTACATAATTTAAATAATTTATATAATTTACATAATTTACATAAATTTCATAATTTACGTACTTTACATTAATTACATAATTTAGGTAATTTAGACAAATTACATAATTTACATAATTTATATAATTTACGTAATTTACATAATTTACATAATTTACATAATTTACATTATTAACATAATTTGCATAATTACATAACTTACATAATTTACATAATTTACATAATTTACATAATTTACATAATTTACATAATTTACATAATTTACATTATTTACATAATTTACATAATTTACATAATTTACATAATTTACATAATTTACATAATTTACATAATTTACATAATTTACATACTTTACATACTTTACATAATTTACATAATTTACATAATTTACAAAATATACATAATTTACATACTTTTACATAATTTACATAATTTACACAATTTACATAATTTACATAATTTACATAATTTACACAATTTACATAATTTACATAATTTACATAATTTACATAACTTACATAATTTACATAATTTACATAATTTACATAATATACATAATTTACATAATTTACATAATTTATATAAATTACATAGTTTAAAATAGTTTAAATAATTTATATAGTTTACATAATTAACATAATTTACATAATTAACATAATTTACATAATTTACTTAATTTACATTATTAACATAATTTGTATAATTTACATAATTTACATAATTTACATTATTAACATAATTTGCATAATTTACATAACTTACATACTAATTATACTAATTATACTAATTATGCTATTTATACTATTTTATACTATTTATACTATTTATGCTATTTATAATATGTATACTATTTATACTATTTATACTTTTTATACTTTTTATACTATTTATACTATTTATACTATTTATACTATTTATACTATTTATAATATGTATACTATTTATACTATTTATACTATTTATACTATTTATACTTTTTATACTTTTTATACTATTTTTCCTTTTTATACTATTTTATACTATTTATACTATTTATACTATTTATACTAATTATACTTATTATACTAATTATACTATTTATACTATTTATTACTATTTATACTATTTATACTATTTTATAATATGTATACTATTTATACTATTTATACTATTTATACTTTTTATACTTTTTATACTATTTATACTATTTATACTATTTATACTATTTATACTATTTATACTATTTATACTATTTATACTATTTATACTATTTATACTATTTATACTATTTATACTATTTATACTATTTATACTATTTTTCCTATTTATACTATTTATACTATTTATACTATTTATACTAATTATACTAATTATACTAATTATACTATTTATACTATTTATACTATTTATACTAATTATACTAATTATACTATTTATACTATTTATACTATTTATACTATTTATACTATTTATACTATTAATACTATTTATACTATTTATACTATTTATACTATTTATACTATTTATACTATTTATACTATTTATACTATTTATACTATTTATACTATTTATACTATTTTTACTATTTATACTATTTATACTATTTATACTATTTATACTATTTATACCATTTATACTATTTATACTATTTACAAATATTTATAATATTTATACTATTTATACTATTTACACTATTTACACTATTTATACTATTCATACTACTTATACTATTTATACTATTGATACTATTTATGCTTTGAATACTATGTATATTCTTTATACTATTTAAAATTTATACTATTTATTTATTTTAACTTTGTATAATTTGTATACTATATATACTATTTACGCTATCTATAGAATTTGTAAAATTTATTCTATTGCACTATTTTAATTTTTAATAACAATATTTAAAGTATTTATACTATTATATATACTATTATATAGTGTATAAACTTTTATATATACCAAATACTATTATTATATTATAAATGGTATAAATCGTATTCATAGTATAAACTGTATAAATAGTTCAAATAGTATAAATAATATACCTCACTCATGTGGCTCGTGGTGTAAAAGGAATTATGTTACGTATATTTAATATAAATAGCTTAGATAGTATTAACAGTATAGTAAAAATTGTAAAAATAGTACAAATAGTATAATAAGTATAAGTGGTATGAATAGTATAAATAGTATAAATAGTAAAAATAGTATAAATAGTATAAATAGTATAAATAGTATAAATAGTATAAATAGTATAAATAGTATAAAATAGTATAAATAGTATAAAATAGTATAAAGAGTATAAATAGTATACATAGTATAAATAGTATAAATAGTATAAATAGTATAAATAGTATAAATAATATAAATAGCATAAATAGAATAAATAGTATAAATAGTATAATTAGTATAAATAGTATAAATAGTATAAATAGTATAAATAGTATAAATAGTATAAAAAGTATAAATAGTATAAAATAGTATAAATAGTATAAATAGTATAAATAGTATAAATAGTATAAATAGTATAAATAGTATAAATAGTATAAATAGTATAAATAGTATAAATAGTATAAATAGTATAAATAGTATAAATAGTATAATAGTATAAATAGTATAAATAGTATATGGCAAAAAATAAAATAAATATTAAGAATAATATAAATAGTTAAAAAATTTTTCCATTATTTGTCTTTGTTTTCCCACTGTGCTCCTGCCCTTCCTGTCAGCAACCGACTATGTAACTCCTTCGCCTAATTTAATTAGAATGTTCACTGTGACTTTTGAGTTTTATGCAGTGTTCACTTCATGGTGGCTTACGAATGTTCGCCAAAAAAAAAAAGCGGAGCTCTATACATATTAGGCGAACTCTTCACCCCAGCTATCATCAAACTGGCGACAACTACCACTAGCACAACTTAGTGCAGCTTGCAACAACTGCATTCAGAGGTGAACAATCAAGTTTCTAAAACCTTTTGCGTTTGGCGGTTGTTGCAGCAGCAAAATGCTCGAGAATCTGCCAACTTCCCTTGGCTGACATTGTCAACACCCTTACATTTAGTGTTAGCTCATAAAATTACAGTTGTTGGTGGGGATTTTGTAGTGGTACCTTGTCCTTTTTGCACTCTCTACTCACTGTTTGTTGATGTTGATGTTTCATACTGGTATTTGTGTATGTGTAACAAGAAGATATTATTTGGACCAAGAGTATTTGCATATTTACTCATCGTTATTGCCCACCGTTGCAAATTTCCACCGTCTAGGATTTCAGATATGGCAAGAGTTGGTTTTTTTTCTTCAATGCATAAACGGGTGAGGGGCAGAGGGGTTGCCGTTATAGAGAGCCAAGAAATTGAAATACTCATGGGGATGTATAAATAAGGACAAGTTGTATCGCGGCGCTATTCGTTAAGTTGTGCAATCAGTTATTTAAAGATTTATTTATTTACGGGGAGATGCCATGAAAATGGTCATCACAGGATTAGAGGCCGGGATGAGAGTAAAATAAATACATGAGGCAGGTAATTGGCAGAATCGAAGTGGTAGCGAAGTGAATCATAAGAGAAATTTTGCTAGCAATTTGTGTTCAGGGGTTTCTTAAAGAAAGGGGCAATGGAATATATATTGAGGAATTTTTTGTGATAGGCTATAGGAGTTATAGTGCTCTTTGGCATTAAGACAACCTAGTTAAGGGTTTAGAAAAAAATTTACCACACCACACTTTTTTTTGATTAGAGTAAGTAATTACAAGTTAGTTTTTTCTTTTTAAAGTGTGTGTGTTATTTGCCTCTTGATTATCTGTCATCTAAAGCCCGATGTATAACAATTTCTTTATCAGTTTCTATTCCTTTGTTTACTTGTGGGGAACTCTGCAAAGGAAATATTAACTTAAGTGTTTAGCTTTGATTGCTCATTGCATTGTCCACATTTGTTATTATATCTTCTGTGATTTTGCTTTTAACCAATTTTTGTAATCAACATTTATGGACTTGACCATTAGTCAGGTTATATAAATGTCGTCGGGTGGCTCGCCGATGGCAATGGCCGCACCAGCAATAATAACCAATGCCAGCGCCAGCGTAGCAATGCCACCAAACGACATAATGACCAATTTTGATGACCGTGGTAATGGTGATTGTGACGATGGCACAATGACCATATACTCTGGCCATATTACCAATATTATACCGCGTACGAGCTTATGACATGGCACCGGAAAAAACCTCAAAATTGTGTTGTGGACCGCAAAAAAGACCATTAAAATTTTATGACTTAATTTTACATTACTTGTGTGTCATATATTCGTCGTCGTACCTATGCTGGAGTTACACATATACGGCTGAGGCTTATGCACAGACATTTGTACGGCGGCTTAACCCTTTCAATATACCATAACGTTACGAAACCTCAACAAAAATGTTGTGGGTTAGGTTACACATATAAAATGATTGAACACACACACATACACAGACGTAAATATGAATATAACTATACCGAAAGCGGTAGATATTCATGGTAGCCAATATGATAACTTTGTTTGATCTAATGAAAAATTCATAAAAATAAGTGCATACATCTACATTTGTATAAATAAAATCATTGTGTGTGAATGTGTGTGTGTGTGTGTGTTTGTGTATGCAAGTCCACATTTTATATCAATGCCATTAATGTTTAATTAAAAATTTATTTTGTATTTTATTGTGGTTTAATATGTTATCACCCAAATATGTATGGATTTAATATACAAAAGCATTGATAGTGTCAGTTAACTCGGTAATCTAAGGTAAGCACAAAAATCTGTTAAAGGCAACGTTATTAAGGATATTTTTATTTATAACTATTTAATAAATGTATATAAATTCAAGTGGTTATTTTGATTGACGCAAAGGCTTTATGAAATATAGTACATATAAATGAATGACATAATTCTCCTTAACTCTTTTTTTTTATAATTCTCTTAAAGCTGTATAAGTAATGTAATTGCATATTAATATTATTCATACGTACGTGTCTTGGTCTAATTAATAAAACACACACGTTACGCTTATTACACGTAAGAGTGTTGTAATGTGAAATTAATACGTAACTCATACGTACGTGTGTGTTATTGCTATTAATAGCAAACAACACGTTAGTGTTGTTATTGCCACTGGTTAGGGTGCTAGGCAATTTGCGCTTGAGGTGTGACTTGTTTTTACATATCAGTTTTGGCGTAACAAACAAATAATGAACATGTGGCCCCTTTATTAAATAAAAATGATTTTTTACTAGCGTTTTGAATTATTTAATGTTAGAGCCCCAGATTCTGGTGGTAGGCCAACTACACAACAGTAAAACGCAGTGTGAAAGTTACTCACTTACGGAAAATTGTTCATTTGAAATCATATTAGAGTATATCGATGGTATTGAGCTCTTTGACCAATACAATTGCATATCATATAAACAATGGTATAAATAGAATTTTAAAAAATATTTTTTTTTATTACATAACTGCCATAACTGTCTGTCTGGCTGTCCGGCTGGTATAGATGATAACTTCGAAAGACGCAACTTCGAGTTAATATTTCCCAAAAACTACTTACGGTATTGAAAATTGGCTACATGGCCCCGCCCCTTCTGGTACCTCCCATACAAATACATCATTTCGCCCACTTTAGAAACCGAGTTATAATATCAATACACAGAACCGGATCGTGCCCAAAGTCTGGATTTTGTTAAGATATAACAGGATAAAGTTTTGGAGAAAAAAAACTGTAAGTCCAGGCGCGCCTTTTCTGGGGGTCTCCTATACAATGGTACCATTCCGCCCACTTTAGAAATCGAGTAATAATATCAATATAATAGAACATTTTATGTTTTGCTGAGGGTGCGGGTGTATGTAAGTCGGGTTGCCCGACTAAAACGTTCTTACTGGTTTTATAGGGAGTCCTTTAGGGTAACAACGAAATGTATGAACAATTTTTTTTTTGCGAAAATTTTAAATTACCCCTACACATACCAAATCTCCTTTACACCTCTTATAGTTCATGAGATATAGCCTTTTAAATTTTAAATTTTTATACCATGACCACTGATCTGATTTCGCCCATTTTTATTGGATCACGAACTTTGCCGCCAAATGCATTTGCACAAAATTTTAAGGCGATGGGAGCAACAGTCTTCCAGATATTGCGGTTTCAAAAAAAGGGTTCAATGGACGAGGCCCGCCCAATTGATGTATCAAAAATGCAACTACCCTATTTTCCCCAGCTACCACAAAGCTACATTTTGTGAAAGTTTCAAAAAGATCGGTCAAGCCGTTTTCGGGTCAATACGGTACTAAAAAATGCAAATAAGCAGACACAAACTCATTTTCATATATATCGATATGACCTTTGACCTCTTTGGTGTGCGGCTTAAAGGTGTCCGATTTTGCTCAAATTTTGACCATAGCCGATTTATAACAAATGATGCATCTGGCATTACCGAAAATTCAGAGTTCAATTTTTGTTGTCACCCTAATGTTCATATATGATTATAGCTTTCGCTGTTTGGTCTCGGTTGGTACACGTTTTTAAACTCAAAAGGACGAATTCGCTTTCTAATTCGATATGAAGTATCACATCGCACAACTAATCTATAAAATAAATATTAAATCTTGTTCAATTTCTGCGGCTTTTTTTACCTTTTTTTACCGGTTTTTTACCTTTAAAACGTACGAATTTCGAAAACATTATCTTCCTTCGTCCTATAGGGAGCACGCCCACATTAATTTACGCGATTATAGTATATGCTGTTTGCTCTGAGCGATAGTATGTATTATAGCCTTAGCTGATAGGTTAGGGTGATGGTACCAGTTTTTGGCTATTTTTCCTCCTCCTCTCACCTTCATACCTTTAATAGCTTGTGAGAATTAGGTTAGTGTGGGCGGTGCCACGCCCCTTTGTCTTGTAATGTTATCATGTGGCCCATTATAGAGGTCCTACGGACAGTACCACATAATAAAAGTTGTGTTACAATCGATCTTTTTATTTGGCCGATAAATAATTTTTCCAAAAAGGGGTGTGGCACTATCCGCTTTCATCAAAAACAAAGAAATTTTTCTTATACCACAAAGTGTACATTTCATTGCCAGCGGTCCCTCCTTGTACCATTAACATATGTAGCAAATATCATCTTGATACCTATAATGGCTCGTGAGGTGTGACCGATTGAAATTTTGGTATGTGTGGGCGGTACCACGCCCCTTTGTTTTGATGTGTTTCCATGTAGCCTTTGATTGAGGCCCTACAGACAGTACCACACAATGAAATTTTCATTGCAATATATCCACCTGTTTGGCCAAAATAACGATTTTTCATTAAAGGGTGTGGCACCGCCCATTTTACAGCGAGACGGATACTCCTTGTACCATTAACATATTCAGCAAATCTCATCTTCATACTTTTAATGGATATTGAAATTTTGATTTGTGTGGGCTGCCACGCCCTTTGTCTATGATAGAGGTCCTACGGACAGTACCCCACAGTGAAAATTTCATTACAATCGGTCCATTTATTAGGCCGAAATAAATTTTTTTTTCAAAAATGGGTGTGGCACCGCCCACTTTCTTTAAAAACAAACAAATTTTTTTTGTAGCACACATTGAAAGTTCCATTGTAATTGCTCTATTTATTTGGCAAATATAACGATTTTCAAAAAGGAGTGTGGAACTTTTCCATTCATCAAATGATTTTGAACTGGGTTTATTTTGTAGCAGTTACAATAAAACTGTCGTACCCAGAGGCGTATGATTTACGTGGAATATTAGTTATGATAATCATACGCCACCATATAGTATTTATGTTATGTCAAACAAAAGAGCCTAAAATGTGACAAATTACCCTATACGATACTTACTGACTTCAAATTGATATTAAATTATTATGGTATGTAACTTGACAAAACGAATGATGCAGAACTTATTCTTTTTGGGGCTACTTTCACGTGCAGTTCTCAGAATTGAGTCCCAAATTCATGTGTTTTACTGTGTTATATTTCCATGTAGTCTATGATAGAGGCCCTACGTACAGTACCACACCGTGAAAATTTCATTGTAATCGCTCTATATATTTCGCCGACATAACTTTTTTTTAAAGAGGGGTGTGACATAACGTTTTGAGAACGCCAACCCTTTGTGATTTTTACTATACTGGCCTAGGAATAGGACATTCACCCTGACTTGGAATTTCTCACCCCCAGACAATGACCCCGAAAATGTTTCACAGTGTTACTTTTTGCTATTGAAAGCTGATGGACATATGCCAGTTGGTGTTACTTATTTTAATATTAATCATTGACTCCATATGAGAATGATGTATATGGAATGCAGCACATGTTATTTGGCATCTATAAACCAAACTATTTGCCTATTCCTTATCATTCAACCGCCTTCCACAGTTTCTTTAACATTCCCCAAAAGTTCTAAAATTTCTCGAGTCACAACTACGACATGTCTTTAAAGGATAAGCAAATTTAGCTTTGGCTATCTAAATTATATTACATGCCATCGATTATGTTGTCCTAACGTCCGTCACTAATTTCGAACTCACATATTTTCCTGACGAATATGCCCGCAATATGCAAATAACGGTTTTAGAGTTTTTCACTTTACTTCATCACAGTTTTGAACTTTCTAGCCGCTAAATACTTCGTTCACTAAAACTACAACAACAAAAATCGCCTCTTGTTGGCTCAAAAACCCCATGAGCACAAATTGCTTATATTGTGCTTTTAGCTTTTTTTTATGCTTATTTTTTTCTTTTTAAAGGCATAACCTCTTTGGTACTTACCAAATCTCGCCCCGTGCTGACATAACTTTCCAACGGACTGCAAGGACGCAATCGGTTAAGACCCAACGTGTTGCCCGTACTGCTAATTGCCGTATGATCGCACAGTTTAGGTGTCTCATAATCATAAATTTCCAGCATTAAACGACGTTTTCCCTTGGTGCTCATCAAAGCCAATGCATTGCCACCAACGCCGCCTCCGACGCCACCACCACTGCCACTGGACGAGTCTTTGGCCGTTTTACTTGAAATATAGTTTAAGCTCTCCTTCATGGCGGAAAGGCCATTGCCACCACCACTTTGTTTCGAACCACTGCCACCAGCCGCACCACCGCCTCCCTGGTAGCCGCTGTATTTGTTCTCCTGATTAAAAATACTCGACTGGGTGGGTCCATAGATGTAGGTATCCACTGGATTCCAGGCATTATCAATGTTGACACGTAAATTTTTACCCAACTTGGGATTCTGTGGACTGTAGTAATAGCTGCTGCCATAACTGGCCTGATCCAGCAGCGTGGGCTTACCACCATCTGCTGAGGATGCCACGGGCGGGGGTGGAGGTGGTTGACCTGTTGTAACACTTGTTTGCTTTATTGGCACATATGTGCCATAACTGTCCCACATACGTAAACGTGTTATCCAGGGTGGCAAATCAGTCTGTAAGTAAATAGAACAAAAGGAAATGAATAACAACATGAAAAGACGGGAAAAGATGCAAAATATAGTTTGTGCGCAACAATATGTACAGATGTATGAAGAAGGGACCCAGTATTGTTTAGTAAAATGAAGGATTTCTTGTAAGAGCAAGAAAGTGTGTGTGTGTGTGTGGTTGTGTATATGTTATTGCAAATGCAAAATCACTAAGGATGTCATCAACTCACAGCTGTCATGCCCCACAACGACGCAGCACTAATACGCGTTTGCATATTCCCTTCGTTAACGGTAATGCTGAAGTTTTTATGACTTGAAAGGGATATGACATAAAGATGCCACACTTTAAGGGAAAATATTACATAGGGCTGCTGTATTATTGCATAGAGTCATAAGGAATTGGGATTTCATACTGAACTCTGCGTTTAATTGAAACTTTTAGTTGTCTTAAGTGACAGGTAGTGGTGGTCGTAGGTTTGTTTTGTTGGAGTTGGTATTAAAGTTCTGGTAATTTATGGTTCTATAACTTTTTTTGTTTGTGGCTCTAGGGCATTTAGTTAAAGAAATATGGCAACGTTATTATTAAATATTAATAATATTGACAAAAAATATTTAAAACAAATAAAAACAATAATAAAAATATTACAAATACTAAAAGTAATAAAAATAGGAAAAATATTAAAAATATTAAAAATATTAAAAATATTAAAAATATTAAAAATATTAAAAATATTAAAAATATTAAAAATATTAAAAATATTAAAAATATTAAAAATATTAAAAATATTAAAAATATTAAAAATATTAAAAATATTAAAAATATTAAAAATATTAAAAATATTAAAAATATTAAAAATATTAAAAATATTAAAAATATTAAAGATATTAAAAATATTAAAAATATTAAAATTTTTAGATATATTAAAAAAATTAAAAATATTAAAAATATTAAAAATATTAAAAATATTAAAAATATTAAAAATATTAAAAATATTAAAAATATTAAAAATATTAAAAATATTAAAAATATTAAAAATATTAAAAATATTAAAAATATTAAAAATATTAAAAATACTAAAAATATTAAAAATATTAAAAATATTAAAAATATTAAAAATATTAAAAATATTAAATATATTAAAAATATTAAAAATATTAAAAATATTAAAAATATTAAAAATATTAAAAATATTAAAAATATTAAAAATATTAAAAATATTAAAAATATTAAAAATATTAAAATATTAAAAATTTTAAAAATATTAAAAATGTTAAAAATATTAAAAATATTAAAAACATAAAAATATTAAAACTATGAAAAATTGTTAAAAATAATAAAAATACAAAATAATTTAAAATATTAAAAATATTAAAAATTTTAAAAATATTAAAAATATTAAAAATGTTAAATATATAAAAAATATTAAAAATATTAAAAATTTTAAAAATATTAAAAATATTAAAAATATTAAAAATATTAAAAATATTAAAAATATTAAAAATATTAAAAATATTAAAAACATTAAAAATTTTAAAAATATTAAAAATATTAAAAATTTTAAAAATATTAAAAATGTTAAAAATATTAAAAACATAAAAATATTAAAACTATAAAAAATTGTTAAAAATAATAAAAATACAAAATAATTAAAAATATTAAAAATATTAAAAATATTAAAAATATTAAAAATGTTAAAAATATTAAAAATATTAAAAATATTAAAAACATTAAAAATATTAAAAATATTAAAAATATTAAAAATATTAAAAATATTAAAAATATTAAAAATATTAAAAATATTAAAAATATTAAAAATATTAAAAATATTAAAAATATTAAAAATATTAAAAATATTAAAAATATTAAAAATATTAAAAATATTAAAAATATTAAAAATATTAAAAATATTAAAAATATTAAAAATATTAAAAACATTAGAAATATTAAAAATATTTGACATACTATTAAAAATATTAAAAATATTAAAAATATTAAAAATATTAAAAATACTAAAAATATTAAAAATATGAAAAATATTAAAAATATTAAAAATATTAAAAATATTAAAAATATTAAATATATTAAAAATATTAAAAACTAGCTGGCCCGGCAGACTTCGTCCTGCCTCCAAATTATTGAAAAAGATGTTGAGTGCAGTTGAAATCTAATAACGATTGGTTTATTACATTGGCTTCGGAAGTATTTCAATTTAAAGGGCGAGGTTTTCCCGGACAAATTCTGTACTTCATTTATCTAAAAGATTATTATATATTATTGCTAGAAATGATAAAATGGATCCGCAGTGCCATCCATTATTTGATAAAAACTTATTTATTGATAGGCATATATTCTAAAATCCAATTTTTAAGCCGATTGACTGACATATAATTTTCTGCGTTGGTGTACTGGGTTCTCGTACCTTTAGGTTTTTGGTCTGAGCCATGATAGCATTTTGCCCCTTTTTATCCCAAGGATTGCGAATATCCAAAAATACATTCATTTGGCTCAACAACCCTATTAACCGTTTGATCTTGGTGATAGTAAAATTTTTTCCCATTTTCGGGGTTGTCCCCTAAAAGTTCGAAATGCGAAAAACCACTATGTAAAACTCTCTAGTTCTATAGTAAGTGCGCCAATGTAAATGTTCGCCATTCTACCTTAAACCGGTTTGCGGTCTCGGTGAACATCTACAGCCCTTTCCCAACTTTCACAGACATTTTGGTACAAACCGTTTTCGCAATTAGTGGTGATATCAAAAAATTTCACATCTATTTTTATATATAGACTTCTCACTTATTTTGATGTTAAAAAAATGTTTATATGTGATGTCATCAATCGTGACTAAATGACATTCCAAAAATTAAGCTAAATACTGGTTCCAAACATACATTCAAAATTTTCTCATGCCAAAAAAATCATATATTTTAAGTTTAAGTAAAATCGGACAATCGATATAAATTTTCGAAATAATTCTACCCCAGCCAAATCAACTGTGGGTCCATATACACAAAAAAAATTCTCAATATAAAACAAATATACATTCTAAATTCAGTCAAATTGTTTAATTCGTTAAAATTTTCATTATAATTCCACCCTAGCGACACCTACCGGGTCAATTTATACAAAAACTTTTTTCTCAAGGTTCCACAAACATAAATACTAAATTTCAGTTAAATTGGTACATGCATTCAATTTTTGATACAAATACACCCCAGCGCCATCTACCGGGTCCATTTGTACATAAAAATTTTTCTGATGATCAAACAAACATAGATTCTGAATTTCAGTTAAATTGACCCATTCGTTAAAATTTTGATTGTAAACCGACCCCAGCGCCACCTACCGGGTCCATTTGTACATAAAATGTTTTCTCATGATCAAACGAATATCCATTCTAAATTTCAGTTGAATTGGTACATGCATTCAAATTTTCGATATAAATCCACCCTAGCGCCACCTGGAGTGGATTTTTTGCTTTACGAACAATCTACGGAAAATTTCGAATCGAATAAAAAAAAATCAGCCAAATCGCTCCAGCCGTTCTCAAGTGATGGTATGACATACGTGGACCATTTCATTTTTATATATATAGATATTAAAAATATTAAAAATATTAAAAATATTAAAAATATTAAAAATATTAAAATATTAAAAATTTTAAAAATATTAAAAATGTTAAAAATATTAAAAATATTAAAAACATAAAAATATTAAAACTATGAAAAATTGTTAAAAATAATAAAAATACAAAATAATTTAAAATATTAAAAATATTAAAAATTTTAAAAATATTAAAAATATTAAAAATGTTAAAAATATAAAAAATATTAAAAATATTAAAAATTTTAAAAATATTAAAAATATTAAAAATATTAAAAATATTAAAAATATTTAAAATATTAAAAATATTACAAACATTAAAAATTTTAAAAATATTAAAAATATTAAAAATTTTAAAAATATTAAAAATGTTAAAAATATTAAAAACATAAAAATATTAAAACTATAAAAAATTGTTAAAAATAATAAAAATACAAAATAATTAAAAATATTAAAAATATTAAAAATATTAAAAATATTAAAAATGTTAAAAATATTAAAAATATTAAAAATATTACAAATATTAAAAACATTAAAAATATTAAAAATATTAAAAATATTAAAAATATTAAAAATATTAAAAATATTAAAAATATTAAAAATATTAAAAATATTAAAAATATTAAAAATATTAAAAATATTAAAAATATTAAAAATATTAAAAATATTAAAAATATTAAAAATATTAAAAACATTAGAAATATTAAAAATATTTGACATACTAAAAATATAAAAAATATTAAAATTATTCAAAATATTAAATGTAATAAGAAAATTAAAAATTTAAATAAAAGCTGGTATTTATTAATTAAATACCTTAATTTTATATTATGTCAACAAAATGTCCACCCCCAACCGTTTGGCTTTTTATTTTATTCTTTTGATGGAAATTTTTCCCATATTCTTGAAAATTTCTACTAAGACCCAACGTATTGTCAGCTCCTCCCCCCCCCCCCATGCCCACAAGAAATCTTATGAATTTTAATAAAATTCCATAATTATCCTTACGAAATCCTTGTACACATACAAACAATAGTATACAGGGCTTTGAATTAATGTACCAACCACTTTTGCCACAAAAATGATGTTAATATGAAATCCCCAAACAAGTGACATACCTTCCCATTTGTTTTTCTTTTATAATCTCAAAAAAGGATCTGCGTACATACACACACGCATATGACACAACTGGGACTTTTGCGTATTTGCAAATGAGCAGATGAAACAGCTACAAGC
Organism: Muscina levida; assembly: GCA_964034835.1. Lineage (NCBI taxonomy): Eukaryota > Metazoa > Arthropoda > Insecta > Diptera > Muscidae > Muscina > Muscina levida. Next base: position 135,584,972 of record OZ035883.1, read on the forward strand.
ATAAGCATGAAAAATATTAAAAATAAAGCATGGAAAACACGCATCGCCGTACAACGCAACACAACACAACTAACACCAGAGCTAGATGCTAACAAACAATACGCGCAGAGTGGCAACAAAAAAGGACATGTGTGGCAGAGCACAAATAAAGCCAAACCCCAGCTAATCACTCTTTTATAACAAAAATGGAACTTAACATGAATGTAATTAGTAGTAGCATAGCACGATGACGAGCAAGTAGAAGTAGTATTAAAACAGCTACACAAAAGCATCAGCTACCAAAAGAGAAATAGTCCTGAGCAGTTAGTTACTCATCGCTCGGCTACAATGAACACAGAGCACAGAGATACTAATATGTAATGCACAGCAACACATTAATATGGCAACAGCAATGCTTTTAGCTCAGCATACATGTATAATTACTGAAAGGATAATGGTTAATGACTTTGTGTCAAAATCACACACACACACACACACACTGGGCATACATATATACATTTGCTTATGTCCCTAGTATGCATACATCTATAGTTATGATTACATGACAAAGTATAAAACATCATGCTTACACATACAATTTAAAATTTGTAAGATGATAATGCTGTCGTTGCTGTTGCTGCTAAGAAGAGGACTAAAGATTTTCTGTTTCGGGTTGTTGTTGTTGCCAGTTTACTTTGGGGGCACAAGATGCTGACAAGGCGTTTGTTGCAGCAGCACTGCAGAAAAAGTGAAAATCTAGATTTTTTGTAAATTATGAATGAACGAATGTTATAAAGACCTAGTTTACTTAACATTTTAACGCCTTAAAATTAACAATTCAAACAGATGTACAATAAACACTAACCCACAGGCCTCGAAAAGGACAAAGTGACACACAGACTCACACACCCATACACAATTACTTTTACATATAGTAACACATACAAGCACTCGCTCAGTGGCATGTAAACACACTCGCGTACATTATCTTACACATTTAACAAAAGGCAATGGGAGTTACAGCACAACAGCACGTAGAGGAACAGTGGAATGCAGGATATATAAAGGGGATGGATTACAGATAGCACAGTGGCTTTAGGGATAATTATTATAATTTAATGGATTTTTCGAAAGAGGATATGAAGAACTTATATAATTTTCAATCGAGATCATCGGTCTAATGCAAGCAACAAATAGTTTCACAAGGACAAAATCAAAACATGAAAATTAAAAATTAAATTTTAATAATTTTTTACACCTGTCTAGGGCGACAGTAGTTTTTTAGTATTTTTAATATTTTTAATATTTTTAATATTTTTAATATTTCTAATATTTTTAATATTTTTAATATTTTTAATATTTTTAATATTTTTAGTATTTTCAATATTTTTAATATTTTGAATATTTTTAATATTTTTAATATTTTTAATATTTTTAATATTTTAAATATTTTTAATATTTTTAATATTTTTAATATTTTTAATATTTTTAATATTTTTAATATTTTTAATATTTTTAATATTTTTAATATTTTTAATATTTTTAATATTTTTAATATTTTTAATATATTTAATTTTTTAAAAAATTATTTAATTTTTTTCATAATTTCGATATATTTTATAATCTGATATTTTTTATGTTTTGAATATTTTTGTGTTTTAATTTTTTTGATATCTTTAATATTATTAATATTAAATACTAGCTGGCCCGGCAGACTTCGTCCTGCCTCCAAATTATTGAAAAAGATGTTGAGTGGAGTTGAAATCTAATAACGATTGGTTTATTACTTTGGCCTCGGAAGTATTTCATTTTTCTAAAAGATTATTATATATTATTGCTAGAAATGATAAAATGGATCAGCAGTGTTGTACATTATTTGATAAAAACTTATTTATTGATAGGCATATATTCTAAAATCCAATTTTTAAGCCGATTGACTGACATATAATTTTCTGCGTTGGTGTACTGGGTTCTTGTACCTTTAAGTTTTTGGTCTGAGCCATGATAACATTTTGCCCCTTTTTATCCCAAGGATTGCGAATATCCAAAAATACATTCATTTAGCTCAACAACCCTATTAACCGTTTGGTCTTGGTGATAGTAACATTTTTTCCCATTTTCATTTTCCCACTATGTAAAACTCTCTAGTTCTATAGTAAGTGCGCCAATGTAAATGTTCGACATTCTACCTTAAACCGGTTTGCGGTCTCGGTGAACATCTACAGCCCATTCCCAACTTTCACTGACATTTTGGTACAAACCGTTTTCGCAATTAGTGGTGATATCAAAAAATTTCACATCTATTTTTATATATAGACTTCTCACTTATTTTGATGTAAAAAAAAATGTTTATATGTGATGTCATCAATCGTGACTAAATGACATTCCAAAAATTAAGTGTATCATAAGCTAAACACCGGCAACTGGTTCCAAACATACATTCAAAATTTTCTCATGCCAAAAAAATCATATAAATTTTCGAAATAATTCTACCCAGCCAAATCAACTGTGGGTCCATATACACAAACAAAATTCTCATAATAAAACAAATATACATTCTAAATTTCAGTCAAATTGTTTAATTTGTTAAAATTTTCATTATAATGCCACCCTAGCGACACCTACCGGGTTAATTTATATAAAAAATTGTTTCTCAAGGTTCCACAAACATAAATACTAAATTTCAGTTAAATTGGTACATGCATTCAAATTTTTGATGCAAATACACCCCTGCGCCATCTACCGGGTCTTTTTGTACATAAAATTTTTTCCGATGATCAAACAAACATAGGTTCTGAATTTCAGTTAAATTGGTCCATTCGTTAAACTTTTGATTGTAAACCGACCCCAGCGCCACCTACCGGGTCCATTTGTACATAAAATGTTTTCTCATGATCAAACGAATATCCATTCTAAATTTCAGTTGAATTGGTACTTGCATTCAAATTTTCGATATAAATCCACCCTAGCGCCAGCTGGATTTGATTTTTTTCAACACAAACAATCTACGGAAAATTTCGAATCGAATAAAAAAAAAATCAGCCAAATCGCTCCAGCCGTTCTCATGTGATGGTATGACATACGTGGACCATTTCATTTTTATATATATAGATTTTTTGTATTTAAATTTTTTTTTTATAATTTTTCACAATCTTGGTATTTTTAAAATATTGCATAATTTTCATATTTTCCTTAATTTTGATATTTATAATATTCTTAGTGTTTCTAATATTTTTCATAACTTTGATATTTTAAACATTTTAACATTGTTAGTATTTCTAAGTGTTTTTATCATTTTAGTATCTGTAATATTGTTCATAATTTTTATATTTTTATGAATTTTAATATTTTTAGTATTTTTGGGTATTATTAGTATTTTCCATAATTTTAATATTTCTCATAATTTTGATACTTTTAATATTTGTGCTATTTTAAATATTTTTTGTATTTATAATGTTTTTTTAAAATTTTGAAAAATATAATAATTTTGACATTTTTAATATATTTAATATGTTTAATATTTTTCTTAATTTTTATTTTCTTTATTTTCTTGACATAATTTAATAATTAATAACTTAATAATTAAATTTAACAACTTGCTTAATTTTGATAGTTTTTAATATTTTCAATGTTTTTGATATATCTGATATTTTTTCGAAGCTTTAGTCCCCTAAACTGGGAATTTAGTCCATAATTACGCTATTGCCTAACCAGCATACCTCCAGCTTCCAAACCCACTGTACCCTTTCACGTAAGGTGTCAAATGTTATGAATCCATGTGCAAGCAAATATCGTATTCGTATTTGTATATACGTATGTATGTATTAACAACCAAACACCATTCTGCACTTTTACGTCAACACTTCATGACAAAACAACTGTACAACAACCCGAGCCGACAGCATCTGCGCGACAACAGAAACGGTTACAGCCGACAACGGCATGAGAAACAAAACTTAACTGTCGCTAGAGGGCGTCAAAAGAACAAAAAAAAAAAAAAAATAGTAGTAAAACTTGTACGCCATTACTACTACCACACTGATGCAACGGCCAACAACGGCAGCAACAACACAACCAAGCATGTCACTAACAACATCTTGTTTCTAACACAACAAAGCTAAAGCTAAAGAAACTGAAAAATGTCACACTGCAAACACTTCACAAACGTACACTCAATAACACAAGTCACCAACACTCGCTCACTTAGATTTAGTACACGACGAGGTGGGATTGACAAGAGTTGGGAATATAATTGTGAGATAACAATAAAAAAAAATTAAATATATTTACAATTTTTTTAATAATTGGCTTTCGTGTGTACTTAGCGAAAGATTAAGATATTAAAAGATTAAGCTTTTCTTCTACGAACATCATCTGATTGAGAAGCTTTTACTGAATTCTTACAGCGAAGTTGCTATCCGATGATCCGATCGCCGATTAAAGATATGTCGGTGACTAAGGCAGGAATCTCAGGTATGAGATTGAGACTAATATGCCACGTTCGGCCTCAATTCCCCCCTTTCCTAATTTCAAAAATATATATGAAATTGTAATCACAGTAGAGCAAACTATGTATATATTGGTACCAAACAAAAAAAATATTATAACAAAATTTTGTTTTCTTTTTGCTGCAAAGTGGTTTTCATTACTACTCGGTATTTATTCTACAAAAACTATGCTACCAAAGCATTTGATACTACCCTGCGTCATTTCGTACTGACCCTTCCCATGTTATGCCTCGTTATGCCAGCACCTCCAATATTTTGCATATTACAAAGTTGTAACGGCTTACAACAATAGTTGTAATGATTCGAAATCATCTCGTAACAATACTAAAAGAAATGCACCATTTCTCCCTTTATAATTACAATAACCAAAGACAGCTACAACAAAAGTCTAGTGAATTGCAGGTCCTGACATTGTTTGTTTGTTGCTACCACCCGCAGATCATAAAGATTATGTTGTGAACAAAGCAACGCGATTGTAGTGTTTTACATGGACACTTTCGCGCGAGAGAAATGGTTGCAGCAAAAGTGCGATATGACGAAAGTAAAAGTGGTAAAAACGCAGCAAAAAGGGAATTTAGTATATTACAACAAGGCTGACAGCGGGTTTTGTTGTTTAATTCACGAAAGTCTGTAAGTTTAATGGAGTATTTATGGCTGCTAAAAGGGGCTGAACATACATATTCGAACGTAGTCTTGTGATGGAAACCACCAACAGTGGCTGTGAGACCTGGGGAGAAGCGTCGAAGTGGATGCAGAGGGCAAACACCTCACTTGGAGTTCAGCTAACAGCCGCCTTGAGGATAACTTTGGCATATTGATAACTTTGGCATACCAATAGATTTAAAATAGGAGAGTAGGAAAATATAACAGAAAAAGCAAGCTTATGCGTATGAAGAAGCAAGAGATCCTGCAGGTCTGATAGGCGACATGCTCCGCAGAAAGCAAAGGCAGATGGACGGCCGAACTACTTCAACGTCTTCAGAATTGGTTTGAAACAAAAACTGGAAAAGTAGATTAGTAGTAAGTACTTGACCAAGATGTCTACTGGTCACGGATACTTCAGGAAGTATTAGTGTAGAATGGGCAAGGGTGGCACACCGTAGTGCCTGTACGAACATACATTTTTTTAATATACTATTTAGATGGACCCAAAAACGGCGAGAACTAAAAAATCTGAAAGGGCAACTGGCGAGCAATTAAACAATACGAAGATATCCTGCGGTCGAAAAAAACAAATCTGGATGTAGCAGACTGAATCCTACAAAACGAGCGGAGGCCTAGGCGTAGGCCAAGATGAAGACGGTGGCTGACTTAGCCAACAGGAAATCACTCCGAAGTAATGAAAACGCGGTTCCGGGGTGGCCCAATTTCCAGGATCAAGACAAGGGTGTTTTTAGTCGGTAGGCCGAAATGGATAGATCGACATACATATCACGACTTGGTGATGGCCAAACGTGAATACAAAAATGTATTGTTTACCCTGACACTACGGTATATCAATTGATACGACCCAAAAGTGTAATACATAGAAGGAGTCACTTTAGACTCTAGATTTCTTTGACCAAAATCGATTCATGACTTTTTAAGTCGTTTGAGTCATGTCCGTCTGTCTGTCCGGCTGGTACGCACGATGACTATTGAAAGATGGAACCAATTATTTTGAAGCTATGCATGGCTTAAAATTTACTCAAAACTACTTACGATATTGTAAATGAGCTACATGGCCATGCCCCTTCTGGTACCTCCCATACAAATGTACCACTCCACCCACTTTTAAAATCGAGTAATAATATCAATACATCCAAAGCGATGGTGCCCAAATTCTGGATATTGTTAATTTATAACAGGATAAAGTTTTGAAGAAAAAATGGAAGTCTGCCCAAGCCGCTTCTGAAACCTCCTATACCCATCCGGTACTGCCCACTTTAGTAATCGATAAATATAATTAATAGAACTAACTCGATCGTGTCCAAATTCTGTAATTTGTTAAGCTATAACAGGATAATGTTTTGGAGAAAAAATGGAGGGTATATGTTAGTCGGTTTCCCCAATAAAAATATTTTTAGTATTTTTAAGATTACAAATATTTTTTACTTTTTTATACTGATCAAATTTTTTTTTAGATATTTTGAATTTGTTTAATATTTAAATTTTTTTTGGTAATATTTTAAATTTTCTTAAAATTCTTAACAGTTTGAATATTTCTCACATTTTAAAAGTTTTCAGTATTTGTAATGTTTGTAATATTTTCAATAATTTTAATATTTTTAATAATTTTAATATTTTTAATATTTTTAATATTTTAAATATTTTTTATATTTTTAATATATTTAATATTTTTAATATTTTTAATATTTTTAATATTTTTAATATTTTTAATATTTTTAATATTTTTAATATTTTTAATATTTTTAATATTTTTAACATTCTTAATTTTTTTAATATTTTTTAATATTAAATTTACGTTAAAGTGTATCAAATGATACATCAAATTCGGCTTACGATCAGAAAAGTGTTTTTTTTTTATTGTTTGATATTTTTGGTCAAATTCAGTGTGTCACGCACTAGGATGACGCGTTTCGATCTCCATGACGAGTTCATCTTCAGACCCCTTTGTGACGAACTGATGCACAATGGTACATCATCATTTTTTATATTTTTACTGAAGTTTGTTGCCGAATTTTCCTTAACTTTCGTTAAAGTTTAACTTTTATTAAAGCATTTGTGTTGTCCTCTTGCTTATTCTTCACACATATCTGGCAGCAAAAGAGAACTCATAAAGAAAACAAGACACATGAAAAGAGGTCAAGAAAAAATCTGATGAAATATTAAACGTTGCATATAAGATGAAAGTGCCGTGCCGTACCGTGCAACACCAGCAGCTGCTGCAGCAATAGCAGTATAAAAAATAAAACAAAAAACAGCAAACAAGGCAAGAGTGAAATGAACAGAAGAATGGAGAAAAGTGAAAATTATTTCAACATCATATATGATGTATGACGCTAACAACAAGTCTGAAGATAGAGCAGCCAATACACGTATCTAGCGGGAACACAAGTTTAACATAAACCAACACTTTATAGAGTAGTCAGGCAGCCAGCCTACACTGACAACAGTGAAAACGTCAACGACATCTGGCAGCAGGATATTCTCACATATTCCGGTCGCCACAATAGCGAGACAACTTATATGATGAGCACGAAACAAGTTGCGTATGTTATACTATCTACTGTCCGTGAAGAAAATTTACGCTTTATAATGAAAATGAAGTAAACTTAACCCAAGAGAAAGAAAGAGCAGAAAAAAAATTCTACCAAAAGACGCCAAGCAACTGCTGCGCCATTAAATAAGGACAATGATATGCAACCAACCTCCAACGGCAACAACAATGGCTTGAACAGGCAGATAATAGCGTAAAAACTGATACGCACGAGGGAGAAAATGTCATTAATGAAAAGGTTGCCGTGCTGGGGTGAACAGAAGCAGTAGCAGCAGCATCCTGGCTGCCGTACCGTCGTATAAATCAACAATGTCCTTTTCGCACAAAACCACAACAGGATGATCTATGAAGGAGCGAAATTGAACCATGATGATGCTGATGATGACGCAGATGATACAGATATGCCATCGGTAAGGTGTGGGCAAGAAGAGACCCAGAAAATTACGCGCAAAGGGGTTAATGTTATATTGTACATAATACAATACGAGCTCCTGCTCGTATATCATCTTAAATGCTGTGAAAATGCTCCGATGCAGCCAGTGCCGCTGACACAATCAAGTGAAATGTTTCCGCTGGAGTTGGGATAGCTGCTGTGGTTCACCACCACCACTGAGCAAATAAAATCATTTTGCTCCAGGGGTCCGCTGGAGTATGTTAAAGTGTTTACTCTCGTGATGCATTTCCTTGCCATCGGGAATTTAAAGGGAAACACTTAATAGTATGTGTTTTTTTTTCATCGGACAGCAAAATGTAAAATTGCTTTCAAGGGGGAGTAAATTATTTTACAACAGCGCAAATAATGAGAAGTGTATTTAAACGGTAACACAATGACGTTGTTGTTGTATTGATAGGCGATAAAAAATATCGAGAGTTGTCGGTCATTATGCAAAAAGCTGTGGAAATTACAGTAGTGCAGAGGTCTGGGCTTATTTGGTGAAGAAGTGGGAAGAGCAATGGGGAAACATACATTAGGGGAGGAAACTTGAATTTTGGCGTTTGCTAAAAGCTTTAAATATTGTTGTTGACAGATAATAATGTGCAGATAAATGCTTTATATAAAGTTTTCCTGGTGAGTTATCGCCGTTCCAAGAGTTATCAACACTGTGTTATAGCAATAACTATGTGGTAGTAGAAAAACTAGACAAAGCCGGAGAGGGAAAATCTTCGATAACACAGATATAAAGAATCCAAATTTGGTATGCAAGCTTCTATCCTCTTAGTAAAGGTAATGCTATAAGAAGAGCAAGATCAAACAAAAACATCTCTTACCTCCCATACAAGCTCCCCCTATTTGGGGGTGTTCGTCTGTCTGTCTCCGTGATTGGAGCCGTAATTTAGTAGTTATCGTCGATAACTTATCGAGCTAAAATTTGGTACGCAAGCTTTTATTCGCTAAGAGGAGATTATGTTTTATATTTTGGACAAGAACTACTTCCACCTTCCATACAGGCTACCACTTTTTGGGGTGTCAAACTCTTCTATCCTTTAAGTGGAGGTTGGGTTCTAAGATGAGCAAGATCAGTCTAAAACTACTCCCACCTCCCATACAAACCTACCCCTTTGGTTGTCAGTCCATGCGATTATGGTCGTAGTTTAAGAAATTTATTAGGCAATCTCCTATCCTATGAGTGTAAGACGAGGAACATCGTTCAAAAATTACTGTCACATCCCATATAAACTCCCCCTTCTTAGGGGTGTCCGTCTGTCTCCGTGATATAAGTTGTAGTTTAGTAGTTATATAGATGCAATTGTGTATGCAAACTTTTATCTTCTAAGCAATTGTTAAGTTCTATGATGAGCAAGATCTGGTCAAAAGTTGCTACCATCTCCATCTGCCCCTCTTACGGGGTGTCCCCACTATTTAAGTGGGAGTTTATGAGCTATCGAGCTCAAACTAGATATGCAAGCCTCTACTTCATAGAATAATTCATAGAATAATTTTTGAGAAGAGCAGGTTGGGTGCCTAATTATCTTACTAGTTATATTTATATTATATATATTTTATATTTCTTATTTATATTTTTTTCTTTTATCTTATTTTTAAATTTTTTTTTTAATTTTAATTTTTAATTTTTAATTTTTAATTTTTAATTTTTAATTTTTAATTTTTAATTTTTAATTTTTAATTTTTAATTTTTAATTTTTAATTTTTAATTTTTAATTTTTAATTTTTAATTTTTAATTTTTAATTTTTAATTTTTAATTTTTAATTTTTAATTTTTAATTTTTAATTTTTAATTTTTAATTTTTAATTTTTAATTTTTAATTTTTAATTTTTAATTTTTAATTTTTAATTTTTAATTTTTAATTTTTAATTTTTAATTTTTAATTTTTAATTTTTAATTTTTAATTTTTAATTTTTAATTTTTAATTTTTAATTTTTAATTTTTAGTTTTTAATTTTTAATTTTTAATTTTTAATTTTTAATTTTTAATTTTTAATTTTTAATTTTTAATTTTTAATTTTTAATTTTTAATTTTTAATTTTTAATTTTTAATTTTTAATTTTTAATTTTTAATTTTTAATTTTTAATTTTTAATTTTTAATTTTTAATTTTTAATTTTTAAATTTTTATTTTTATTTTTAATTTTTAATTTTTAATTTTTAATTTTTAATTTTTAATTTTTAATTTTTAATTTTTAATTTTTAATTTTTAATTTTTAATTTTTAATTTTTAATTTTTAATTTTTAATTTTTAATTTTTAATTTTTAATTTTTAATTTTTAATTTTTAATTTTTAATTTTTAATTTTTAATTTTTAATTTTTAATTTTTAATTTTTAATTTTTAAATTTTTATTTTTAATTTTTAATTTTTAATTTTTAATTTTTAATTTTTAATTTTTAATTTTTAATTTTTAATTTTTAATTTTTAATTTTTAATTTTTAATTTTTAATTTTTAATTTTTAATTTTTAATTTTTAATTTTTAATTTTTAATTTTTAATTTTTAATTTTTAATTTTTACTGTAACATTTTTAGAATAGTTCAATTTGATACCGATAGGTGGCTTCGACTCAATGTGGTAATAGTTCTGCTTGCAAATCAAAGTTAAGTGCAATTTTTGTTATGATTTATACATAATCTTTTCACTCCTAATGCAAACACCCTTTTAGGTCTATTATTTCTGCTTTTTCTCATCTTTCAACGATAAAACAAAATTGGTATTCAATTTTATTACTTTTCGACTTACTGCTTCTTGAATACAATCTTTATCCTTTGGCATAGTTCTTCATATTTGGAAGAGGATGAAGATAATTGGATCAATTATATACTTCTTTTTATTCCTATATTCTCAGTCAGCTAGTATTCAAGCAGTGGACATCATTAGGTTGTAGTTACTTGGTCGAATAAGATAATTACTGTATTGAATCCTTGAGTTTTAAGTTACCGAATAAGTGGACATGGTGAAGACCATTAACAAGATTTCCTTATATTAGGATAATGACCACACAGAATAGATAAGTAATACGAAGTAAAATGAAAGATATGATAAAAAAAGTCCATCTTGCATTCTAAAGGTAAGATTTGAGAGGACATCGTGCTTTTATACTATTCGTATTATTTAATATTAAGTTGCTATACAAAATTTCGAATTAAGGAGACCATATACATAAGTCTCTTCTATGCTGAATGAATGGCAGATGGCTTGAAGATCATATATCCAAGAGTCGCGTATATTAACTATTGTGACACGACCAGTACAAACTGTTTTCAAACAATGAATAACAATTTAAATACTAACACCAAGTAATCTCTGTTTTCCATTTAAAATTTTTCACAATTTTTCATTGGAACTCCCATGAGTCTTAGCATTAATGAAAATTCATTAACTCTTCGTTTTTGTGCATAAGCAGATCACATAAGCCACAATTACAATTTCACAACACACATTGCAGAAAAACTGCCCCCATCACAATATTGAATTGTGAATTGTGAATTATTTGCACACATTAACAGTGCCATACATTAAAGCATGTGCCACACAAACGAAATGGGTCAAAAGATGCCCCAAGATGAAAATTATTACAGCTGACTATAGATGTATTGCTCCTGTGCAACTGAAAGGATTGTTTTTAGACCAACTGTGAAGCCCTAATGTATGTAGATGCAGCTCAAACATATAGGCATATAAACCTGCATGATATACCGACAAACATGATCTGCCATTTTGCATATTACTGCCTAAGAAGATGTGTGTAGCAAAACTAAGAACATAAAATGCCCCTATAAGTCATTCACTGAAAATACATGCGGCAACAACCACACGAGAAGCGACACCAAACTTTACTACTGTAACAACAACTGGCTGCTGCTGGCATTTGGTAGCATTGGCAGCTGTAGAATGAGTGATGCTGTAGTAGTAACAACACTTCTTTGTTGCATAGACATTACAGTAAAGTTGCTGGAAAAATCTATGAAATTTATAACAATGTATGAAGTGTATGAAGAGGACTTTGTTGTCAATGGGAGTGTAAGAGTATATGGGAGGAGAAATTACATTTGTGTGTATGGGTGACAAACAGTGGTTAGCAGTCAGTTAACTGTGGAGAGTATTAAAATTATTGGTTAGTATATTTGGGAATTCATAGAGAAAAAAAAAATCAATTTACATACGTATGATTATTATTAATTCGAATATAACGCAGACGTATGAGTAATATTTGATTTATTATTCCTAATACGATGTTCAAATATGATGTAAAGAAATTTGATTTTTTTTTGTTATTTTGTAATTATTCAAATATGATTTAAGTGAGATGTCATGATAAGCTTGTGGTATTACACTGCTTCTGCACATGGGTCAATGGGTAAGTAAACATACCATGCAAATACAATTAACGGCAACTACTTGTCTATCAACGAATGCGAACATCACTGTTCCAGAAGCTTTTACTATACATGCCTATTGACTCGACACTTACACTGCGAAGTTGCTGTCGAAAACATAGAGGGGGCCGGCAATGAAAGACAAATTTTAAAAACTTGAATCGGTAATGTAGCCACTGATCTCCCGCATGGTAGTCGCGTATTCTAACCACTATGCCACGAACGGTCCCAAAATCTCCTAAATATAATTATATAAATTTTTTAAGTAAGAAGCTATGACCTAGGGAAAGGTCAATGTCCTTGGACGATGTTTATGACGCTAGAAAGGTTCAATGTCCTTAGAATAAGCCATTAACATGGGAAAAGGTCAACGAGTTGGAAAAGTTCCAATGGCCTTGAGAAGGCTCAATGACCTTCCGAAGATTAAATGACATTGAAAGGACCAATGATTGGAAGAAGGATCAATGACCGTGGGAATAGTCAATCACCTGGAGAAGGCCCAAATATCTAGGAAATGGCCAATGACCTGTGAATGGTTTAGTAACCTTAGAAATAGTTAATGCTTTTGGAAAGAGTCAATGATCTTGGAAATAGTCAATGACCTGGAAAAGCGCCAAAAACTTAGGGAAGTTCGTGGGTTACCAACCTTGGAAGGTGGCAATGCTTAAGAGATGGGTCAATAATCTAATGAACATTCAGTGATAATGGAAAAGAGCCAAAGACCTAGGGGTGAAGTCATAACCTTAGGAAAAGTCAATGATTGGGGTAAGAGTCAATGATCTTGGGAAAGTCCATAACCATTCTAAGAGCAAATGACCTTAAGAGGGGTCAATGATCTGAAGAATGCTCAAATCTTGTATATATTCAATGTCAGGGGGAAAAGTAACATTGGGAACAGCCAACGACGTGGTGATGAGTTAATAACCTTATGAAGAGTCAATATTATATTAAAAGTCAATGATCTTGGAAAAATCAATAACCATGGAACGGGCAAATGTACTTGGGAAGGGTCAACGTCCTAGAAAAGTGCCTGTAATTATGAAAAGGGTTCAATATATTGACCAATATGACTAATGACATAGGAAAAGGACAATAATCTTTGTAAAGGCCTATGGCATGGATAAGAATCAATGACATGGGGAAAGGGTCAATATCAATGGAAAGGTTAATGAACTTGGGAAGGGTCAATGACCTGGGGAAGGGTCAATATCAGGGGAAAGGCCAATGAACTTGGAAATGGCCAATTACCTAATGATGCGTTAATGATCTTGGTAAGATTTAATGACCTTTGGACGGGTCAATGATGGGAGCAACGACCTTTTTAATAGTCAATGACCTGGAGATGGAAAATTTCCAATGTTCTGTGAATGGATTAATAACCTTGGGAAGATATAATAAGTAAGAAAAGAGTCAATAATCTTAGGAACAGGCTTTGATCATCGGAAGGGCAAACGACTTTGTGAAAGGCAAATGACCTGAATAATGATCAAAGATCTTTTATGTGTCCAATGACACGGCGAAACGCCAGTGACCCAAGGCCAACGACTGGTGGAATGGTAAATAACATAACCTTTATGAAGGGCCAATGACATGGAGAATGGTCAAAGATCTTATATATGTCCTATGACAACGGAAACACCAGTGTCCTTGGGAAGAGACAATGATCGGGGCTATGATCAATAACCTTTGGATGAGATCACGACATTGTGAAGAGTCAATAGCCTGGCGAAGAGTCAATGACCTTGGAAGGTCTATAGAATTTTGGTTAAATGGCCCCCTAAGGTCAATGAGTTGTGATTGATGACTACAAAATAATCTTAGGGAATAGCAATTAAATTGAGAAAGTTTAATGATCATGAGAAGGACCAAATATCTTGAGAAGGGTAATGTCTGGAATGTCAATGACTTTCGGAAAGTTAATGGCCTTAGGCAGGCCATGAACATTGGGATCAAAGACCTTGGTAGTCAATAACTCTGACCAAATCAATGGTCTTGGAAAGCGCTAATGACCTAAGGGAGATTGGGAAGAATAAACTATGGGAATATTTAACTATAAGGGTCAATAAACTTTGTGGACACTATTGGGTTCAACGAACTTTGTAGACACTGAGCTTAGATGCCAATGACATAACATTTGGGATCAATTAACTTTGGGGTCACTGACATTCCCAAAGTCAGTGACCCCAAAGTTCGGTCGATAACAATGACAACGATAAAAGACTTTCGGACGAGTCTATGACCTTGTAAAAGGTCAATGACTCGGGAAACCCTTAATGGTCATGGTGGTCAATAACTCTGGAAAAGGTTAAGGGTGTTGGTAAGGGTCAATGTCCTAAGGAAAGATCAATGAACATGAGAAGAATAAACTACGTTGATACATTACTTTGGGGTCAATGAATTTGGTAACGTTCACTAACCTTGAGGCTAGAAGAGCCAATAATCTTGGGAAGGATCAATTACTTTAGAAAGTATAACTTTGAAATCAGCAAAGATAGCAATGGCCCCGGGACGGGTCACTAACCTCAGAAATATCAGTAACCTTGGGAGAGTTAATGTTCTTGAAAAGGGTCAATGACATTGCCAAAGATTCTAGACATAAACTTAGGGGTTTATAAACCTAGGGGTCAATGGGTTTGGTTACGGTCACTAACCTTGAGGCTAGAAGAGCAAATAATCTTGAGAAGGTTAATTACTTTGGAAAGAATAACTTAGGAATCAGCTAAGGTATCAATGATTGCGGGATGATGGGTATAACTTATAACTTTTGTATAACTTTAAAATCACCAAAGGTATCAATGGCCCCGGGATGGGTCACTAACCTCAGAAATATCAGTGACCTTGGGTGAGTTAATGTTCTTGAAAAAGGGTCAATGACATTGCCAAAGATTCTAGACATAAACTTAGGGGTTTATAAACCTAGGGGTCAATGTGTTTGGTTACGGTAACTTACCTTGAGTCTAGAAGGGTTAATTACTTTAAAAAGTATAACTTTTGAATCAGCTTAGGTAGCAATGATTGCGGGATGATGGGTGAGGTTAATGATCTTGAAAAGGGTCAATCACATTGCGAACAATTCTAGACTTTTCTTAGGGTCAATGATCTTTAGAACGATCATAGACTTTGCACATCTGTAAAGGATCGATCTGTAAAGCTCCTCGGGATCAGTATAAAAACTGGTTAATAACTCTGGAAAAAGTCACGGGTTTTAAAAATGATCAATGGCTTAAAGAAGACTCAATGACCATGGGAAGAATACATTACTTTGGGGTTCAAAAAACTTTGGGGATATTGAGTTTAGGTGTCAGTGATACTAGGGGACATAAACTTTGGCGTCAGCAAAACTTAGGGTTAACGAATTTGGTAACGGCCACTAACCTTGAGACGAGAAGAACGAATAATATAGGGAAGGATCAATTACTTTTGAAAGTATAACTTTGAAAACACCTAAGGTATCAACGATTCCGGGATGGGTGGGTTAAAGATCTTGAAAAGGATCAATAACATTGCAAAAGATTCAAGACTTTTAAAGGGTCAATGATGTTGAGATCAGTATAGAAACTGGTCAATATCTCTGGAAAAGGTCAATGGTCTTAAAAATGGTCAATGACCTAGAGAAGGATCAATGACTATAGGAAGAATAAACAACGGGAATACATTACTTTGGGATTCAATAAACTTTGGGGATATTGAGCATAGGTATCAATGATATTACAGGACAGAAACTTTGGGGTTAATGACTTGGAGTAAATGATCTTGAGATTAGATGAGCCAGTGACGGTAGGAAGGCATAATAACAGTGACCCTGACTGGGTAAAGATCTTGAAAAGGATCAGTGACATTGCGAAAGATAATCGTCCTTTTATAGAATCAATGGTCTTGAGAAAGAATATAGACTTTGCTTAAGGTTGCTTAAACAATCTTGAGAAGAGTCTGTAACTAAACACATTGAGAGGGGTTAGTGGTCTTGGGAGTGGTAAAAGATCCTGCGTTTTGTAAAGGTCCTGGGGATCATTATAGAAACTGGGGGAAATCAGCGACCTTGGAACAGTTCAATAAGCATGGGTGGGGTCAATGGCAATGGCCATAAAATATATCATACACCTAAGAAAATTAGAATGATATTCAGTGTCAATGAGTGCCAATGAACTTCGGGGATATAAAGCCTTGACCTTCGTAGGAGTCAATAGTAGTGCAAACATACATCGATTACACTAGTTTACAGCCATTTTGCTGCAGAGTTCTAAATAATTTTTTTCTATAGATTTCGGCCTCCTAAACACGAATATGAGATTTAAAAATTTTTCCTCTGATTAGTTTTCAAGATATGATTTTTTGAATAATTTTGCAAATTTTTTATGAGATGCATCAGCTTATTGGAGAATAATTCGTAAACGCATACAACGATTTGGACAAGAGTGGTCTCCAATTAAAGAAAATGTGCTCCCCTAAAACATTTCTATACAAGCTTTTAACATCGGTTGGGTAGTTCAGATGGTAGGAGCAATTAAAGTTTAAAAAACAATTTTTTTTGTGCAAAAATCACTGATTTAAATTGATAAAAAAATTTATAAAAAATATTAATCGCAAAAATAAATCCAATTTCATAAATTGAGTATAAAGATTGGACTTTCCCGAGGAAAACAAGCCATCATATATAAATATTGGGTGATAAGAGGGAGAGTTACACGTTTTTAAATAGGACACTACAAATCATAAATTTTTTGATTTTAATCATATCACGGTAGGCTTAGAGCTAAACTTTACGTTGCAAGAAAATGACGATAAAAAGTAGAAATGCCACTGTATTATGGGTTGATCATGCATCACAAAAATGCTTAAATTGTAATCCTAGCTGAGCTTTTTAAGAAATTATTGATATTTTTCAATTCTGTTGACTGGACCAAAAGTCTTTTTACTTTTTAAACGATGACAGAAAAAAACTGGATAAATGAAATAAAAACTGTTTCTTTGCTATAAAAGTACACAAACAGGGATTCTTGTATGATCATTGATTATTTTGACAATGCTTCAATTTGGAGATTTAAAGTGTATTTATTTAAGCCTACATATTTGAAAAATATCGATATTTTCCATTTTTAAACCAGATATATATATGCTTATATTGCAATTGATAAATATTCCACTTTTCTAATACTGAACAAATTCTTCTTAGGCGGTTACGCGGTTTAAAAATTAAAAAAAATAACATTTTTTTTAAAATAAAACATGATCAAAGATCATGCATAAATCCCTGTTTGTGTACTATTATAATAAATAAACAGTTTTTATCTCAAATGTCCAGTTTTCTACTGTCGTCGTTTATAAAGTAAAAAGACTTTTGGTCCAGTCGGCGGAAATGAAAAATATCGACATTTTCTAAAAATGATCAGCTAGGATTTCAAATTAAACATTTTCGTGATGCATAATCAACCCATAATACAGTGGCATTTCTACTTTTTATCGTCATTTTCTTGCAACGTAAAGTTTAGCTCTAAGCCTTCCGTGATATGATTAAAATCAAAAAATTTATGATTTGTAGTGTCCTATTTAAAAACGTGTAACTCTCCCTCTTATCACCCAATATTTATATATGATGGCTTGTTTTCCTCGGGAAAGTCCAATCTTTATACTCAATTTATGAAATTAAATTTATTTTTGCGATTAATATTTTTTATAAATTTTTTTATCAATTTAAATCAGTGATTTTTGCACAAAAATATTTGTTTTTTAAACTTTAATTGCTCCTACCATCAGAACTACCCAACCGATGTTAAAAGCTTGTATAGAAATGTTTTAGGGGGAGCACATTTCCTTTAATTGGAGACCACTCTTGTCCAAATCGTTGTATGCGTTTACGAATTATTCTCCAACAAGCTGATGCATCTCATAAAAAATTTGCAAAATAATTCAAAAATTCATATCTTGAAAACTAATCAGAGGAACAATTTTTAAATCTCATATTCGTGTTTAGGAGGCCGAAATCTATAGAAAAAAATTATTTAGAACTCTGCAGCTGATAAAAAATAAAAATTTGTAAACTGGTGTTATAATGACTCACGACATGAACTGTGATAGTTCGTTATTAATTTTTGATTTCAACCTATGTGGTTGTAAAAAAATTTTAAGTCATCAAGATAAGTTAGGAAATAAGAGAAATTCTAGAAAATTACAAAAACGGAAATCAGAATATTCAGATACACTGCAACAACCAACACTGTTTGAGAAGTTCTTACAAGACACGCCGATTGACTCGACACTAATACTGCGAAGTTGCTTTCGACAACATTCGAGGGGAGCCGACAATGAAAGAAAAATTAATGTTATTTTTCTTTTAAGATGACTGAAGCTAGGAGTTGAACCTGTGATCTCCCGCATGGTAGTCGCGTGTTCTAACCGCTATGCCACGGCCGGTCCCAATATTGCTCATATGTCTTCGGTAACATTCATCTTCATTAGCTAATATAAAGATTACAAAATTAATCTTAAAAAAGTTATAGTCTAAGAATCTGTTGTCCGGAAGCCAAGTAATGTAATGTTTTTGGCTTCCGGAAGTGACTAAAACTTGACTTCCACATGATGTAGGGCATACGTTAATAAACCACTGTAAATACTACCATCTATAAGACCCCCATTTGCATACACTGACACCTCTAAACAACACTCTAACACATATACACACTACCAAATTGAATGAGCGAGCAGAGATATTTTTGTGGCTCACAACACTCGGCACGAATAGAAAAAAAACATTCAACTACATTACGCATTGTGTAGTTTTATAGTTTTGTATGCATTACGAATGTATAATTCATTTTTAAGTAAAAACTTCTAACACAATTTGCAGCAAAAAGGGAGACACAAAAAGAGTGCAATCTCTCTCTTTCTCTCCTTGCTGCAACCTCTACATAAGGCAACGACATTTTGAAAACCAAGTAGTAGTAGTAGCATTGATAGCATTTACAACGGTTAACCACTGCATCTATGGCATCACTAGCACAGTCACACACACACACACATGCACCGGTGTGTGATTTTCACATACTTACAGACATACGTACACAATAACATTTCATTTACAACCATAAACATCTAGACAGTGTTTTCTCATTTTGTACTGAGTGCGAGAGTGTATGAGAGTGTGTGCAGTTTATGTTTGTGTGTTTTTGTTATTGTATGTGTTAGTTTACATATTCGTATATGTTTGTATGTTTGGCAATTGTTGCTATACTTACTCGACCCAACGTATTGTTATCGTGTATGGCTTGCTGCAGTATTTGTAGATTGTAACTGGTAAATGATAACCAAATTAGGTCGCCAGGATAACCATGAAAATGGTATGTGCACGTTGTGTTCGGCGGAAGTGTATGACGCGGACTAACAATGCGTCCCATCCTTCCGCGACGTGAGAACAGAACATCATCTGGAATAAAAACGCAAAAGAAAAAAGAGAAACAAAACTGGTTAGTTCATGAGTAAAAGAATAATAAGTTTTTAGTTTTCTGTGGTATGGTTTACATTTAAATTAATAGTTTAGTAGATACATCTACAAAGGTCCTGCAATAAATGGTTACATTACTTATGCATAATAACGCCATTGTCGTATAATATATGTAAGGAAAATGTGGCTTAACTTTAGGTGGGGAGAGGGAGTGTTAAAATTTGTAATTACTAGTAGGGAATGTAATGCCAGTAATGTTGAAGGGTGGGAATATATATTATTTTGGTTATTAATTTCTTTACACTAACGAAATGCCTTTGCATGAGGTTTTAGTTTACTTTTATTCAATTTATAGCACAACTAGGGTACATTTTTTTAAAATAGGGTTACAAAATCATTTTGCACGACTCAGTCTCCCACGCTTAAAAATAAATCTTAATTCCCCTTTACACCCCATGAATGAGGTACAAGTCTCTGCTGCACACAAAAAACTCCATTCCAATGGCTTAATAAATCTCTACTTCTGCTCTACATTCTCCTAATAAATATATCCTTAAACCTCCGTGCCATGTAATAAATCTTCTTAAATCAAACCCGCAATGCTCTCATTCTCTTCATGCTCTTTGCGTTTAAACCTTTTGCTATTTTACGTTTCCTCTTTCAATCTCGTTTGATATTTTTCGTTTTTGTTTTCTTCCTTTGTTTTTTTATAATCGTACAATTTACTGTGTAATGACTATAAATCAATGAGCGAGGGGGGGATAAGTGCATTGAAGTGTACACAATTTCCGTTTGTTAATTAATTTCAAACATTATCAGACATCACCCAAAAAGAATCTTTCATTTGATGTTCATGTTGTTGTTGCTGCTGCTGCTGTTGCTGCCATGACTGTTGCTACACTGCTGGTGGAAGTTGTTGTTGCTACTATTGCTGTTGTCGTTGTCGTTGGCACTCGCAATTACATTTCCAATAGCGATAACGACAAAATGACAAAAATTATGTTGCTGCCAATGATGGTGCAGTGATTGTGCAACACTTGGTTTGATGCGAGGCAACACTTTAAATAAAATGTCACAGTGTGTCGATATGAAAAGGGTGCAGCAGCAATTGGCATGAGGGGCATTATAATTTATATTTTTAATGGTACAATAAAACTACTAAGAAAGTACTTTTTGAAGAACAATAGCAAATCAAAATGAATTTTGGTATCATAAAAGTACTTTTTGGTACAAAGTACACTTTGGCCACACTAAAAGAGATATATAGCCACAATAAAAGTATTTTGTCGGTACAATAAAACTAATTTTTGGGTACAACAAAAGTACTTTATGGTACAATCAAAGTTTAGGCTCTTTGCTTCTTATAGGATCGAAGGGCTTATATATATAAAGTACTTTTTGGTACTTTGAATACAACAAAAGTGATTTTTGGTACTATAAAAGTACTACTTGAGTGCAAAAAATAACATTTTGGATACAAAAAAATATTTTTTAGCAAAACTAAAATTATTTTTGGTATGACAAATGTACTGGTACAAAGTAGCTTTTGGCTGCAATTAGAGTATCTAAAAACGTATTTTTTTATACAGTAATGTACTTTTAATCTAATCTATTATGACTACAACAAATGTATTCTTCGAAATTTTTGGTACAATTAAAGTACATTTTTGTGTAATAAAAGTAAAATATTATTAGGACAGTATTATCAATGTTATAGTCAAATAACAATAAAAGTACTTAGTACTAAATAATAATAAAAAAAATTCAGGTAAAGTACTTGTTAGGTACAATAAAAATATTTTTGGTAAAGTAAAGGTACTATTTGAGCACAATAAATGTACTCTTAGGTACCATAATAGCACATAAGAGTAAAATAAAACCTTTTGTGTATCGAAAAGGGACCGGCCGTGGCACAGTGGTTAGAACACGCGACTACCATGCGGGAGTTCGCAGGTTCAAACCTGGCTTTCTTTATGAAAAAAAAATTTACTTTTTAGTACGATACTCGTAAAAGAAGGTTAAGGTTAAGGTTAAGGTTAAGGTTAAGGTTAAGGTTAAGGTTAAGGTTAAGGTTAAGGTTAAGGTTAAGGTTAAGGTTAAGGTTAAGGTTAAGGTTAAGGTTAAGGTTAAGGTTAAGGTTAAGGTTAAGGTTAAGGTTAAGGTTAAGGTTAAGGTTAAGGTTAAGGTTAAGGTTAAGGTTAAGGTTAAGGTTAAGGTTAAGGTTAAGGTTAAGGTTAAGGTTAAGGTTAAGGTTAAGGTTAAGGTTAAGGTTAAGGTTAAGGTTAAGGTTAAGGTTAAGGTTAAGGTTAAGGTTAAGGTTAAGGTTAAGGTTAAGGTTAAGGTTAAGGTTAAGGTTAAGGTTAAGGTTAAGGTTAAGGTTAAGGTTAAGGTTAAGGTTAAGGTTAAGGTTAAGGTTAAGGTTAAGGTTAAGGTTAAGGTTAAGGTTAAGGTTAAGGTTAAGGTTAAGGTTAAGGTTAAGGTTAAGGTTAAGGTTAAGGTTAAGGTTAAGGTTAAGGTTAAGGTTAAGGTTAAGGTTAAGGTTAAGGTTAAGGTTAAGGTTAAGGTTAAGGTTAAGGTTAAGGTTAAGGTTAAGGTTAAGGTTAAGGTTAAGGTTAAGGTTAAGGTTAAGGTTAAGGTTAAGGTTAAGGTTAAGGTTAAGGTTAAGGTTAAGGTTAAGGTTAAGGTTAAGGTTAAGGTTAAGGTTAAGGTTAAGGTTAAGGTTAAGGTTAAGGTTAAGGTTAAGGTTAAGGTTAAGGTTAAGGTTAAGGTTAAGGTTAAGGTTAAGGTTAAGGTTAAGGTTAAGGTTAAGGTTAAGGTTAAGGTTAAGGTTAAGGTTAAGGTTAAGGTTAAGGTTAAGGTTAAGGTTAAGGTTAAGGTTAAGGTTAAGGTTAAGGTTAAGGTTAAGGTTAAGGTTAAGGTTAAGGTTAAGGTTAAGGTTAAGGTTAAGGTTAAGGTTAAGGTTAAGGTTAAGGTTAAGGTTAAGGTTAAGGTTAAGGTTAAGGTTAAGGTTAAGGTTAAGGTTAAGGTTAAGGTTAAGGTTAAGGTTAAGGTTAAGGTTAAGGTTAAGGTTAAGGTTAAGGTTAAGGTTAAGGTTAAGGTTAAGGTTAAGGTTAAGGTTAAGGTTAAGGTTAAGGTTAAGGTTAAGGTTAAGGTTAAGGTTAAGGTTAAGGTTAAGGTTAAGGTTAAGGTTAAGGTTAAGGTTAAGGTTAAGGTTAAGGTTAAGGTTAAGGTTAAGGTTAAGGTTAAGGTTAAGGTTAAGGTTAAGGTTAAGGTTAAGGTTAAGGTTAAGGTTAAGGTTAAGGTTAAGGTTAAGGTTAAGGTTAAGGTTAAGGTTAAGGTTAAGGTTAAGGTTAAGGTTAAGGTTAAGGTTAAGGTTAAGGTTAAGGTTAAGGTTAAGGTTAAGGTTAAGGTTAAGGTTAAGGTTGTAGACACGTGTAATCCATATCACACTACACAACGATATCTGCTGATCCAATTGTGATTATCCGTTAAAGAAAGAGGTAGGGTAGGAAAGGAGAAAGAATAGAATATTGTGGAAATCCCTCCAATCAACTTGGCCCAGTTAGGCATGCATAAAACCTACTAAAATGGCCACTCGAGCTGTTAGAGTTACCTCCTACTTCTTACACACGCGGCAGTAGACCGGCATGGTTCTATCCCATTTTCCTGTCAGGTGCCTGATATTGAAGTGGCCAGTTAGAATTCCACAGGCCAGTCCGAAATCAGTCCTACACAAGCTAACCATGTACCTCGATAGGGATCTGCAATACACGAGCCAAACCGATCAAGCAGTCGAACAGTCGATTCTGGGTGTCCAACGTTTGCTGGCTGTGTTCTACATCTAAGCTTCTACTAAACCAAAAAGGTAATAAATGGACGGGTAAACATATTCCAAAGAGTCATGGTCAGACATAGTACAGCCGCCTCTGGCCTATCAGTCTGCTGATTTATAACCGGGTTTCTCGCAATGCTCGGGATCCAACAGAGGTTTTATCCCATCTCACTTATCATTACAGTTCGATTCTAACTTTGATTTACACAATGATAAACTTTAATTAAAGTAAAAAAAAAGTTAATTGCACTTTACACCCTATGAATGAGGTATGGGAAAGCTTTTCGCTTTATTGCGAATTAACGTGCTTTCTATTTTTAGATTCAAAACAACGGCACCTATTTGTTTATCGACGTATGCGAATGTCGCTGTTTGAGAAGCTTACTACTAGACATGCCGATTGACTCGACACTATACTGCGAAGTTGCTGTCAACAACATAGAGGGGGCCGGCAATAAAAGATAAATGAAGATGACTACAAACAAGAATCGAACCACTGACTTCCCGCATAATAGTCGCGAGCTCTAACGATCATGCCACGGCCAGTTCCAAAAAGTTATAAGCCTCTAAAAACACTCGATACTAGTAGGTTGTACTATAACTTATTTAATGGCCTATTAGAATTTCAATTAAAAATAAGTATTCAAATGTACTTCATCATAATCTTCTACTACTGAACTCGCACTTTAAAAGTAATTTTTCGAAAATGACTTCCCTTTCTTTTAGCTGGGTAACTGCATGCCACCCTTTCTATCTTTCACAAAAAAAAATACAACTTTTCCCTAAAGTCACTTTTTATATTTCAACGCTGCCTCACACTGTTCTCTTTCTAGTTCTAGTTAATCCTTGACCCAGTTGTAAGCAACATCTATAGAATATGGCAAATATCGTTTAGTGTTCCCATTTGGTTTATTAACAAACTCTTTGCTGCTTCCCCCACCCCACCCCACCATCTATCTATTTTTTCCTCAACCCCTCTTTTCCTTATTGCATCATATGATTTTCTATATCAATATTCTATCCAGCTCATCCTTTATCGGTTTCATTTCGAGTTTTTTTTTAATTTTTTTATTTGTTGTTGCCTTTTTCCCATTTACGCTTCACCTCTTAATTCTAATGAAAAATACTCAAGGGGCTGTTGTCGATATGACAAATTAAAAATTGTGAACTGATGTTCTCGTAATTCAACTAAATGTAAAACGAGGCAGCGGAAATGCATTCACACACACACTTGCACACACAAAAAAAGAGAACTATTGTAAATACATAGCAGCAGTAGAATTGACGGAAATCGACAAAATCGTGGAAGCAAAATGTAGCTGCAGGTGAAATGCAAGTGGCAAACAGTCAAAAAAATTTCAGTTTTTCCTCTTCAGCAAATGATGGCGGCTGTAGCATAAGGGAAGAAAAATATATATATATATGTTTTTGTTATCCCCTGCATATATGTATGCATCTATGATGGTATTGGTGTGTGTGTCAATTGCACCTTTTGCCATATCCTTCCTGGGCTGCTGTATTGCCATCAGCATCAGGGCGCTTGTGTACTATATGTACTTGGGTGAGAAAGTTGTTTGTTCAATGTGTTAGTTTAAGTAGTTTTCACTGCGGGTAATGGGGCAATGGGGTACCCTAAGAGTGTGCTATGACAATTGGGCAATAGAAATTTCATAATTTTTATTACAATTATTCGAAGGCAGCTGTTTTGTTTTGACTAAATATTTGCAAAATTTGGGACAAATAATACCCTTTTTGGCACAAATATTGTACGTTTTGGTCTATAAAAGTACTTTGTGGTACAATATGTAGACTTTTAGGTACAATGAAAGTACTTTCTGGTAAAATAAAAGTAATTTTTGGCTCATTCAAAGTACTTTTTGGTTAAATAAATTACTTACTACAAACAAAAGTACTTTTGCTACAGAGAAAAGTATTTTAGTGCAAGAAATTTACTTTCTCTTGCAATAAGAGTATTGTTTGGCACAATAAAGTAATTTTTGAGTACATAAAAGTAGCTCTTGGTTCAAAAATAGTACTTTTTGGCACAATAAAGTTCTTATTGGTACAATAAAAGTACGTTATGGTATATTAATAATATTTTTGGTACTCTAGATTACTTTTTGGTAAAAAAAATTTACTTTTCGGTTAAAGTACTTTAAAATATAAATAGTTTTTGGTACAATATGTAAAATGAAAGTACTTTTTGGCACAATTAATGTACATTTTGGCACAATAAAATTACTTTTTGATCAATAAATGTACTTTGTGGTACAATGAGTGTACTTTACAGTACGGTATTATTACTTTCTGGTACATTAAAGTACTTTTTGGTAAAAAAGAAGTACTTTTTAGAGGAATGAAAGTACTTTTTGGAAAAAAAAGTAATTCTGTATGCAAAAAATGTATTTTTAGCCCGGCAGATATATCTTTGTTGCAAGAAACTTTCTTCTTGGTGCAATAAAAGTACTTTGTGGTTCAAAAGTAGTACTTTCTGACATAATAATAGTACTTTTTGGCATAATAAATGTACCTTTTGGTACAACAGAGGCACGTGTTGGTGCAATAAATGTATTTTTGTTGCACTATATGTACTTTTTGTTTAAAACGCTTCAAATAAAAGTACTATTTGGAACAATGAAAGTACCTTTTGGTATATTCAAAATACTCTTTGGTACAATAAATGTACTTTTTGACATAATAAAAGTACTTTTCGGCACAGCAAAAGTGCTTTTTGTAACAATAAAAATACTTTTTGGTAAAACAGAAGAATTTTTAGTGCATGACATTTACTTTTTGGTACAAAAACTATCCTCTGGTACAGTAAATAAACTTTATACGTTAAAAGTTTCTTTTAGTACAACGAAAGTAGTTTCTGGTTCAAAAAGTACTATTTAGTGCAATAAAAGTATTTGTTGTCAAATAAGTACTTTTTGGTACAATAGTTTTTCATTTGTAAGCAATAAAAGTAATTTTTAGTACAATAAATGTACTTTCTGGTACGATATAAGTACTTTTCGGTAAAACAATAGTACTTTCTGCTTCATAAAAGTACTCTTTTGTACAAAAAAAACTTGTTGAAACAGCAGAATTGCTTCTGGTACTACTCTTGTACATTTTGGTACAATAAAAGTACCCTTTGGTATAATAGCTGTACCTTTTGATGCAATAAAAGTTCGTTTTGGTACAATAAAAGCACTGTTTGGTACAAAAAATGTATTTTTGACATAATAAAAGTACTTCACGGCACAACAAAAGTGATTTTTCTTCACAATAAAAGTACTTTTTGGTACAATAAATGTATTTTTTGGTATGATATAAGTACTTTTTGGTAAAATAAAAGTACTTTGTTGCATAATGAATGTACTTTATGGTACGATACAAGTACTTTTTGGTGCAATTAAAGTACTTTCTGCTTTAAAAAAGTACTCTTTTGTACAATAACAGAACTTTTTGGTACAACAGAATTGCTTTTGGTGCAACTATTGTACTTTTTGGTACAATAAAAGTACTCTTTGGTACAATAAATGTACTTTTGAGATAATAAAAGTAAAATAAATGTACTTTATGGTACGATACAAGTATTTTTTGATACAATTAAAGTAATTGCTGGTTTAATAAAATAACTCTTTAGTACAAGAAAAGTATTTTTCGTCACAAAAAAGTACTTTTTGGTACAATAAATTTTCCTTTTTTGCAATAAGAGTACTCGTTGGTACAAAAAATCTACTTTTTGGTACAATATAAGTACTTTTTGGTGAAATAATAGTACTGTGGAGTACAATAAATTTACTTTGTGGTACGATTCAAAGACTTTTTAGTACAATGAAAGTACTTTCTTTTGTATAATAAAAGTATTTTTCTTCACAATAAAGTACTTTTTGGTATGATATAAGTACTTTTTGGTAAAATAAAAGTACTCTGTGGTACAACGAATGTACTTTATGGTACTAGTACTTTTTGGTGCAATGAAAGTACCTTCTGCTTAATAAAAGTACTCTTTTGTACAATAAAATAACTTTTTGGTGCAACAGAATTGCTTTTGGTGCAACTATTGTACTTTTTGGTACAATAGAAGTACTCTTTGGTATAATAGCTGTACCTTTTGATGCAATAAAAGTTATTTTCGGTACCATAAAAGTTCGTTTTGGACCAATAAAAGTACTCTTTAGTACAATAAATGTACTTTTCCAAATAATAAAAGTACTTTTCGCCACAGCAAATGTGCTTTTTATCACAATAAAAATACTTTTTGGTACAACAGAAGTACTTTTGGTACAAAAAAAATTATCTTTTGGTAAAATAAAAGTACTTTTGGTATAATAAATTTACTTTATGGAACGACACAAATATTTTTGGGTTCAATGAAAGTACTTTCTGGTTAAACAAAAGTTTTCCTTACTACAATGAAAGTATTTTTCGTCACAAAAAAGTACTTTTTGGTACAACAAATTTTTTTTCATATGCAATAAAAATACTTTGTGGTACAATACATGTACTTTTTGGTTAAATATAAGTACCTTTGGGTAAAAAAAGTACTGTGTGGTACAATAAATGTACCTTTTCATACGATAAAAGTACTTTTTTGTACAAAAAATTTTATTTTTGATACAACAAAGGTAATTTTTGGTACAATAAAAATACTATCGGGTACACCAAAACTACTTTTTGTGCAACAAAGCTACTCTGCGATACAATAAGATAACGATTTGGTAGTCTGAAAATACATTCTTGTGCATTGAAAGTACTTTTTGGCAGACCCATCCCTAAGTTAAAAAAAAAATTCTATGTTCTTATTCTCGAAGTAGGTTTATAATAAGTAAAAAGAGTTAAATATACAAGGGAGTCCTTATCTAGGAGAGGGAACAAGGAATGAGAAAAAAAATCCCAGGAAATTGCTATTCACAATAAGGGTACACAATTTCTATATTTATCCACTGCTATTAATTTATATATTATACTGCTAAAAAAACGTAAGGTAACTGAAATTCGATCTCTACTATTATTTGCCCCCATAATGTATCCCAATTTGTTGGCTCAAAGTATTATATTTTTGGAGCGCAGCAATTTAGGTACCATTTTCCTTTCTCCCAAAATAAAAAGGGAACCAAACAACAAAATGCTGCAAGACATCCTATTTCCCTTGAGCTTCAAGATTAGTTTCGCAATGATTAAAATCTACAAGTAAAACAAAGCTCAAACAACTATGACTACAACTGAGTTGGGAAGAAGAAAAGCAACGACATCGACGAGGCATCGACGTTATAAAGGATACGGATGTTGTACAACTACATGCACGCACAGCCAAATCTATTCACAGCGAATTTGCAGAGAGAGAGAGGGGACGAAAAACGTAAACTAAAATGTCACAAAATGTAACAACTCAAAATGAAAAAGGGGAAGTCAAAGGAAAAGTAGTTAATATTGGAAATTTTGTAATATTGTTGGCTGCCTTTTTTTCTTCCTCTAGCTGTCGTCTTCATCGAAGTCGTTGTTGCTATTGCCGTTGTCGTCATCGCCTGCCTTCATTGTTGCTGTTGTTGTGCTCAAGGGAGCTGTGAAATTAAGAAACAGTGTGGTATGTCTTGCAAGAATGTGTCTTCTTGGGTATGGCTGTCGATTGAAAAGAGATTGTAAAGAAATAGGAAATTTCTATGTTCGGCTAGGTCTTGTACACACATACATATGTATATAATTTTTCTAAATGAAGTCTACTTGACTACCAGACTATACGACACAAGGAAATAAGGCTAATTGAATCTGTGACGATAGAAACAAAGTGGTTAATAGTGCTAGATTTAATTACAAGGACTTGCAAGAGGCCCATTGGTTATCTTTTAATTGGGGCAAACAAAAAAAAGAGAAAAAAGGGAAAAAATCATATGGTAATAGACAAAGGCACTTTCGCCATATAATTGACCTGGATATCCATCGAAAGGGTATCACAGAGGCAGTGATATACGTTAAAAATAAAAAGGTTTTTAATAAAGTCAAATAATGAACTATTGGTCTAAGAATTAACCAGAAATTGAAATAATTTTTACTGTCTTTATATACATAAGAAATGTGATACCCCCTACGGTACTCGTATTTCCCTATTGTTGTGCTGTGAGATGTGAGTTTAAGCTTCAATGCGAATTTTATTATCTTTTCTGTTTTTATTCATTAATACAAAATTTAATTGGCAACATGTCCTACATTATACATTTTATATGGAAATTTTTGAGTTGAGTTCTTGTAGATATATTTCTTTGGAAAAGCTATCGCAAACAAACATTTCATATTAAAGTATATTCATTAACATTCGCAGAAATTTTGCACTACAGCATTCTTATGGTTTATTCTTGAAAATGTTTTCATATGGACTGATTTCATTTGAATGTTGGTTCTTCAAGGTAATTTCAATTAAGAGTTGACAGCTATGAAAAAAAAACTGTGTTTTAGTTGTTATTTTAATTAATTTATTTTTTCTATGGAATACGTCATTACCTGCCAACATATCACAGTCTTTATAATAAATATTTTATTAAGAGGAAAACTGAGTTCGTTGTGATTTAAAACGTAATCCGTTTAATTAGTGTTGTACAAGCAGATACTTTAGGGGCGGGGGTGACTTCATGATAAGAACATGCTGCAATCATTCAGTATACCAGGATTCGATTCTTTACCCAGTCATATACATTTTTTTATCGGTGCCTTCTCTATGTTATCGACAACAACTTCCCAATAGTCAAGTCCAGAAGAAGCTTCTCAAACAGATGACGCTCGAATTCGTTGTTAAACTGTAGGTCGCTTTGTGTGAGTTCAAAAATAGAAGCGTGCTAACTATTTAAATGTGAGAAGGTCCCATATATCTCATTCTTGGGATGTAAAGGGAAAACTTACAAAAAGGACAATTAGCTTTCACGGCTCGAGTTGCTTCACCCGCACATACAACGAATCTTCTTATGAATTTAAGCAATACAGGTAACTCCTTCATAAGACGAACGAATACTTTATTTATGTGATTGTACCTTTATCCCATTGGTCTGAGTGATTGTATCGCTTTAGTCCCTTTTTATTCAAAAAGTACGAATTTCAAATGAAACACTCGTATCGCACAACTAAAATGGCCTGGTACCCCCTCTTATTATATAGGGAGTATGTCTATATACGAATTTCTAAAAACCCCATCTGGCGGCTCTTTAATACCATAGGGAGCAATTCTATATACATTTTCGTAACTCTTCGACTTCGATGGCTGGGACATGTTTCCAGGATGGATGTAAATGCTCCAGCGAGGAGTGTGTTTGAAGGCGAACCTGAAGGACGGCGCAGAGCAGGGAGACCCAAACTCCGTTGGAAGGACCAAGTGGTAGGCGATGTGCCATCATCTGGTAGGACTAACTAGAGAATACACGCAGAAGACCGAAGCGTGTGGAATTCTTTATTACTTCATGCCTCAAATTTATGAACTACGTTTCGTAAATTGTAATTGGCCACTTAAGTAAGTAAGTAAGTAACTCTTCCTTTAGACATTTGGTCGGGACGATAATACCAGTTTTATCCCTTTTTCAGTTTTTTAACAACTAAAGAAAGAATTTCGAAAAGTTGCTTCACATCACCCAACTAATATATTTACTAAATGTTAATCCCTTATCCCTTTCGGATTTTTTTACCCCTTAAAGGCAAGAATCTCGAAAACCCTCTTTGCTTTGTTATAATTTCATTTCATAATTTCCCATATAAATTATCTTGAATATATTATTAGCCGTTTGGTCTGGGCGATAGTAAAATTTTTATAACGTTTTCGATTTTTTTGCCCAGAAATATCGGATTTCAAAAAAAAACTTTCAATTCAATTTGATAGTGAGCATGTCCATATCAATTTTCGCGATTATAGCCGGTTGGTCTGGGTGATGGTATAACTTTTATCCCTTATTGGTGATTTTTACCCCTAAAAGTACGAATTTCCAAAAATCCATTCTTAGCTGACGTTTACTTAAAAAGTTGAACACAGCTTATTTCATCATCCTCTGTACAGCCAGTAAAAATGTTATTACAATCGTTCTATTAATATGACCGACATAACAATTTTTCCAAAAGGGGCGTGGCACAGAGCGAGACGTAATCTCTCATGCAGCATTTACATACGTAGGAAATCTCATCTTCATACCTTACATTTCTCATGACAGGTTTGTGTGCGGTGCTACGCCCCTTCGTCTAAATATGTTTTCATGTAGCCTATGATAGAGGTCCTACGGATAGTACCACATAGTGAACATTTTATTGCAACTGTCCATTTATTTCGCCGAGATAACAATTTTTCCAAAAGGGGCGTGGCAAAGCCCATCTCCCAGCGAGAGGCAATTCTCCTTGTACCAGTAACATATGTAGCAAATCTTATCGTCATACCTCTAAT
The DNA here is from genome assembly GCA_964034835.1 of Muscina levida. NCBI lineage: Eukaryota > Metazoa > Arthropoda > Insecta > Diptera > Muscidae > Muscina > Muscina levida. Next base: position 135,617,174 of record OZ035883.1, read on the forward strand.
GGCTCGTGAGATATGACCGAGTGAAATTTCGTTTTATGTGGGCGGTGCCACGCCCCATTGTCTAACTATTTTTTAATGTAGACTATGATAGAGGCCTTATGGACAGTATCAAACAAAAAAAATATAATTGTAATCGGTACATTTATTTTGCCCATATAAGAGATTTTCTAAAAAGGGGCGTGGCATCGTCCACTTTTCCAAACAAGGCATTTTTTCTTATACCACCGATATATGTACCAAATCTCGATTTCGTACCTATAATGGTTTAAAAGATACAGCTATTTCAAAACGACTTGTATGGGGCGGTGACCTGCCCATTTTAGTACAACAAAAGTACTTTTTTGTTAAAAAATTTTCCTTTTTTTGTAATAAATTTACATTTTATACAATAAATTTACGGTTCAGTACAATAAAATTACTTTTTTTGTACGTTAACAATAACTTGGATTGTACTTTATGGTGACAGAAGTTCTTTTTGGTACATTAAATTTATGTTTAAGTACAATATATGTACTTTTTTTGTGCGTAAATTTTACATATATGTCCAATATATTTACGTTTCGATCTAAAAAAGTACTTGTTATTGCCTTAAATGTACTTTTTGGTACAATAAAAGTACTTTTTGGGTCATAAATTTTCCATTTTTTACAATAAATTTATATGTTGGTACAATCAATTTAGGTTTTAGCACAATTAAAGCGCCTTTTTTCACTAAATTGTACTTTGATGCAATAAAAGTCCTTTTTTGTACAATAACAATAACTTTGGTACAGTAAACTGTACTTTATGGTGACAGAAGTTCTTTTTGGTACAAGTGCAATATATGTAAATTTTTTTTGTACGTAAATTGTACATATATGTACAATAAATTTATGTTTCAGTGTAATAAAGTACTTTTTATTGCCTCAAATGTACTTTTTGGTACAGTAAAAGTATTTTTTCTTTCATAAATTTTCTTTTGTTTTACAATAAATTTACATTTGGGTACAATTAATTTATGTATCAGTACAATCAAAGTACTTTTTATTTCAGTAAATTGTACTTTGATGCAATAAAAGTATTTTTGGTCCAAAAAAATGTACTTTTTTGTACAATAACAATAACTTTGTTATAGTAAATTGTACTTTTTGGTGACAGGACTTTTTTTTGGTACAATAAATTTATGTTTTAGTGCAATAAATGTACATATATGTAATGTACAATAAATTTACGTTTCGATGTAAAAAAGTACCTGCTGGTAATTATACTTGTTATAACCTTAAATGTACTTTTTGGTACAATGAAAATTATCTTTGGCTCATAAATTTTCCTTTTTTAATAATAAATAAACATTTTGGTACAATGAATTTACGTTTCAGTACAATAAAAGTACTTTTTATTCCACAATAAAAGTACTTTTTGGTCCAATAAATTTCACTTTTTTGTACATTAACAATAACATTGGTACAGTAAATTGTACTTTCTGGTGACAGAAATTCTTTTTGAAACAATAAGTTTACATTTTAGTACAATAAATGTACTTTTTAGTGTATAAAAGTACCTTTTGGTGTATAAAAGTACCTTTTGGTACAATAAATTTTATTTCCTAAAATGTACTTTTTGGTACAAAACAAGTACTTTTTGGTTCATAAATTTTCCATTTTTTACAATAAATTTATATTTTGGTACAATCACAATTAAAGCCCCTTTTTTTCACTAAATTGTACTTTGATGCAATAAAAGTACTTTTTGGTCCAATAAATTGTACTATTTTGTACAATAACAATAATTTTGTTACCGTAAATTGTACTTTTCGGTGACAGGACTTTTTTTGGTACAATAAATTAATGTTTTCGTACAATAAATGTACTCTTTTTGTACGTAAATTTCACATATATGTACAATAAGTTTACGTTTCAGTGTAATAAAAGTACATTCTGGTACAATAAATTTTACTTTTTATTGCCTTAAATGTACTTTTTGGTACAATAGAAGTACTTTTTGGTTCATAAATTTTTTTTTATGCAATAAATTTATATTTTGTATCAATATAATAAAAGTACTTTTTATTGCACTATATTGTACTTTGATGAAATAAAAGTACTTTTTGGTCCAATAAATTGTGCTTTTTTTTATATATTTACGTATTAGTACATTAAAAGTACTTTTTTATGTAAATTTGACATATGACTACAATAAATTTACGTTTCAGTGTCAAAAAAGATCTTGCTGGTAATAATACTTTTTATTGCCTTAAATGTACTTTTTTATAGAATTAAAATACTTTTTGGTTCATAAATTTTCCTTTTTTTACAATAAATTTATATTTTGGTACTTTCTAGTACAATAAATTTTACTTTTGGGTGCATTGAAGTTGCTTTTTGGTACAAAAAAGTACTTTTTTAACTTTTTGGTACAATAAATTTACATTGTGGTATAATAAATTTACATTTTAGTACTATAAATGTACTTTGTGGTAGACCAAATATACATTCTGGTATAATCAATTGTACTGTGTGGTACAGTACAATTGTACTGCTGATACAATAGAAGTACCTTTTTATTATAATACTAGCTGGCATGGCAGACTTCGTCCTGCCTCCAAATTTTTGTAAAATATGTTGAGTATAGTTGAAATCTATTAACGATTGGTTTATTTCTTTGACCTCTAAAATATTTCATTATAAAAGGCGAGGATTTTTCGGACAAATTTTGTACTTCAGGTATCTAAAAGATTATTATATATTATTGTAAGAATTGCTAAAATGGATCAGCAGTATCGTCCATGATTAGATGAAAACTTACTTATTGATAGCCATATATTCTAAAACAAAATTTTTAAGCCGATTGACTGACATATAACATTCTCCGTTGGAGTAATGATAACACTTTGCTCTTTTTTATCTCAAGGAGTGAGAATTTCCAAAAATCCCTTCATTTGGCTCAACAACCCTATTAACCGTTTCGTCTGGGTGACAGCAACAGCTTTTTCTATTTTCGGGTTTGTCCCCTTAAAGTACGACATCCGAAAAACCTCTTTGTGAAGCTCTCTAATTCTATAGGAAGTGCGCCGTTTGCGGTCTGGGTGACCATCTACAGACCATCCCTAACATTCACTGCAATTTTGGTCAAAATCTGGTTTAACCGTTTTCGCAATTAGTGGTGTCATCAAAATGGACATCTAATTTTATATATTAAGAGTTTTCAATGATTTTGAATGGTGACTAAATGAATTTCAAAAAATTAAGTGTATCATAAGCTAAACACCAGCAACTAGATCCCAACATATATCCAAAATTTTCTCATGTCAAAAAATTCATTCATTTTAAGTTTGAGTAACATCGGACAATCGATATAAATTTCCGAAATAATTCACCTCCAGCCAACTCTACAGCGGGTACTTTTATATAAAAAAAGTTTCTCATTATATTATTTCTCTTAATTTTAGACAAATTGTTGAATCGTTAACATTTTCATTACAATTCCACCATAGCGGCACCTACCCGGTTCATTTATACAAAAAGCTTTTTTCTCATGATCGCACAAATATACATACTAAACATACATCAGTTAAATTGGTCCATTCGTTCAAATTTTGTTTAAAAAACCACCCAATTAATTAAAATTTTCATTATAATTCCACCATAGCGACACCTACCGGGTCAATTTATACAAAAAAATTTTCTCAAGGTTCCACAAACATAAATACTAAATTTCAGTAAAATTGGTACATGCATTCAAATTTTCGATATAAATCCACCCTAGCGCCATCTACTGGGTCCATTTGTACATACGATTTTCTCTGATGAGATTCTATATTTCAGTTAAATTGGCCCATTCGTTAAAATTTTGATTGTAAACCGACCCCAGCTCTACCTACCGGGTCCATTTGTACATAAAATGTTTTCTCATGATCAAACGAATATTCCTTCTAAATTTCAGTTGAATTGGTACATGCATTCAAATTTTCGATATAAATCCACCCTTTTCAACACAAACAATCTACGGAAAATTTCGAATCGAATAAAAAAAAAATCAGCCAAATCGCTCCAGCCGTTCTCAAGTGATGGTATTACATACGTGGACCATTTAATTTTTATATATATAGATAATAACTTTTCTCTATAGAATAAATTTTATACAGGTACAAGAAACGTTCTTGGGGTGTTGAGTAAGAAACTCCAAGTCAGGGTGAAGATACTAGATAAGCCGAAAAAAGGCCCAAACATTACTTAATAGTTACTCAAAACAAGATAAAAAAATGTTGTTCGCTAACAATCAATTTTTTAACCTGATCATCCTATATAAATTTAATTTTTCTGACCGCAAATGTCTTTTGCTATCTAGTTGTTGTTGTCATATTTTACTTTCATATAATTGATTTACCGAACTCACTTATTTATCGAAAATTTTGTAGAAGACTTTTAGTTAGCATACTTAAATTTTTAATTAATTTTCCATGTAAATTTACGGACGTAACACACTTATACACACACACACTCACACATAGAGAGAAACAGCTAAACACAGTTTTCCCCTATGGTATAATTGCGCGTGAACATCTGTATTAACCTTTAAAACTAAATTTGCCAATCTACAAAACTGTGTACACGACTACTGGCATAATAGGACATACCCACACACGCTCACACACACAAACACACCTACATTAATATGTTTATAATGCATTATTCAACAATGGAAGTGTAAACAATATTTTCAATTTATTTCAGATTTTTTCCAATATTTATGCTAATATTTTTGTTGCAATAACAAATGATCAAAATTCACAAAATTCTAATCGTATCGTTGGATTGTTTTTATTTTGTTTTGCCCCGCTTGTTGATTACCAACAACAAATGATTGACATGCAGCAGTTCAGAGCTACAAGAAGTGAAATTGGATAGTAATCATAGGAATTGTGTGTTGTTGCGGTAATAATGTGTGTACATGTTTTGTAAATGATTTCGAAATTAATAATAATTATCATTAAGCTGTAGCTATGGCTACTAAACATTGCATATATATTGAGCAATTAGAAACCTGTACCAAAAATTTGGGCTTACAAATACCGCTATAATTTGTAACCCCTTTTAATTGCAGTTCATACAAATCTCAATATATAGGAAAATACTACAATAGTATTCTAACATTTATTTAACAAAATTTTTCCCCTACAATATTGCAAAAGAAATATCTAAATTATACATAGCCATATAGAGATACATAAATGACTAATGAAATGTGTAGTGCAAATCTATATATGTCTGCATAAATATATTATTTATTAAATATACACGAATAATCATGAATTATTTACGTTATAACCAATTTGTGTAACTTAATTGAATTTTTAATTTAAAATACAATTTGTTAACTACACACAGACACAGCCAATTTGTTGCAATACTTTAAACCACAAGCAACAACAACAAAAACAGCTTTTGTAATAATTTAAAAATATAGAAATTATTATTGACCACTAGAATTTGCAACAAAGAGCACAGTAACATTAGCACATGGGTAAAATATAATTTCATTAGTTTAGATAATAAGGAAGTTTAAGGGTAAGGCGACAGGAGGATAATATAACAGCAGGTCAGGAAATTTGAAAAGAATTTTAAAAACTTCTATCTCCTATGAATGAGATAACTCGATAAGAAGCTAATTCTTATACACACAGAAACTGACTTACTGACACAGTGCAACAGCCAATCTGGGGGTGAGAACTTCAAAGTAAGCGTGAAGGTATTAGCTCAATATTGTAAAAACCTCAACGGGTTTGGCATTCACAGGTCAACATTTTTATACCATCACCCTTAGGGATGAGGGTATATATCATTTGAAACGACCCAAAAGTGTAACACATAGAAGGAGTCACTTAAGACCCTAGGTATCTTTGGACCAAATTCGATTTACGACTTTTAGACTCGTTTCAGCCATGTCCGTCTGTCTGTCTGTCTGATGGTGCGGCTGGTGCGCACGATAACTTTCGAAAAACGCAACCAAATGTTTTGAAATTTGGCAGGAGTTAATATTTTCCCAAAACTACTTACGGTATTGTGAATGGGCTACATGGCCCCGCCCCTTCTGGTACGTCCCACACAAATGCATAATTCCGCTCTAGAAAATCGAGTAATATTATCAATACACCCAACGGGATCGTACCCAAATTCTGTATTTAGTAAAGCTATAACAGGATAAAGTTTTGGAAAAAAAATTGGAAGTCTAGCCACGCCCCTTCTGGTACCTCCCATACAAATGTACCTTTCCGCCCACTGTAGAGATGGAGTAATAATGCCAATAAATCCAACGTGATCGTACCCAAATTCTTTATTTAGAAATGTTTTTGGGAAAAAAATTGGAAGTCCACCCACGACCCATCTGGTACCTCACATACCCATCTGGTACCGCCCACTTAAGAAATCGATTAATATTATTAATAGCCCTAACGCGACACGCCCCTTCTGGTACCTCCCATAAAAATGTACCACTCCACCCACTTTAGAGATGGAGTAATAATTTCAATATAATAGAAAATTTTTTGTTTTACTGAGGGAGAAGGTATATGTAAGTCGGGTTGCCCGACTGAAACTTTTTTTACTGGTTTTTATGACCTTTGATATTTTTTGCTTTTCTTGATGTTTGTTGGTTTAGTGTTTTTTTAGCTACAACTTAAAAACCAATAATGATTTCTTATTTTCTGAATTTCTTTTCATTTATTTCACTGTTTATTTTATCGAATGAAATTTTCGCTAAGATTTCGTTATTATTTAAACCATAAATCCACAATATTGTAACGATATGCGTATGATTAATATCAAATCTGCATAAAATTAGCATTACTCATACGTATTATAGAGAACCATTTGCAAACTCGCTACTTATGCACAGTAGAGTACTTGGGTCACGGATGTCATTTAATATCATCAGCAATGAATAGTTTTCTGCTTATCACAGATGAGACAGTCTATATATGGCCAACAAATTGAAGTTTTTGGAGAAAATGTTGCAAAAAGGTAATAAATAGAATAGGCCGGGTCGATTTGTAAGAACAACAAATTTTCTATATTGTGCCATTGATTTTTCAATAGTTTTTGGAATGAGAATACACATTTCGACTACAACATATTAAAAAAATCATTTTCAAGGCGCCCAAATTTAAATTTGTTGACTTTGTCTCAACATTGATTTCTAAGGTTTTTAGCAGGTAATAAAAAAATCGGCCTATTGCCTTTTTTGTATATAACCTTTTCAAGGTGATATTGTAGCGCGACCATATGCATACTTCCTCTGGCTCTATGAAAAATGCCCCAAATGCAAAATGGCCCAAAAAAAAAAACAAAAATGACCCATACAAAATTGGGGAATTCTTCATATGAAAAATAAATTTTGGGGAATTTTTTTTATTTTAGGTAAAATTTAGTTTTTTGATTTTGGGTCATTTATCATATGCAAAATGACACAAATTTGTAGATATAGAAAATACCCCAACTTTTTTACATATAATAAAAAATTAAAAAGCATGGTGCAGATGATAGAGAAAGGGGGGAGGGTGCTAACGGCCCCCCTCACTTTGTTTATCGACTTATGAAATATGACATAGAGATAGTTACGATGCTGACCTAGACCACCACTGACCACCACTATACTGACCTAGTACCTTCACCCTAACTGGGAATTGTTCATCCTCAGATTGACTGTTGCACTATGTTATCAAACCATCAATACACAAAACACATACACAATGTGTGTATGATTTGGGGCATTTTTAATAGAGCCCTTCCTCCTTATGCACAGTACAGTACTTGGGTCAGGGACATCATTCATATCATCAGCAATAAACATGTTTCTACTTATCACAGATGGGGCAGCGTACATATGGCCCGAAATTTGAAATAATTGGTCAAAATTTATGAAAAAAAAGATAATAAACTAACATTTTTGAAGGTTTCATTCGATGAAATTAGTTCAACTAGATTTTCTTCATGAATATATTAACAGAAATTAGTTATTTGAGCCTTAGCTACAATTCTGCTGAAGAATGAAATGAGAAATCGTCAATGGTTCTTGAGTTATAGCAGAAAATCAAGCAAATAAACATCAAGATAGGAAACAATAGAAAAGGTGAGGAAAAAAATGGCCTGAGACCGCCAAACCCCTTTGGGGTTTTACTAACATATACGGATTTATTACCTTCACCCAGACATAAAATTTCGCATGATGAATTAAGTAATTTGTATGTGACGTACCAAGGTTTCGAATTCCTGAGGTTTTACCCACTTTTATTTACCCACTTTTATTCACCAGCAGGGGTGGGTTGATTCGGGCCATTTACAATTTTGAAACTTTATTTGGAATAAAAATGTACGCTGGTAAATTTTCATAAGGATCAGTGAAGGTTCATTCGAGCAATCGTGCCCACCAGCCAGCCAGACAGACAGACATGGTTTAATCGGATTACAAAGTCCTGAAATGGAATTGGCCTTAAGATACTAGCGACCCAATTCTTTTCCTTTAAGTGATATGATATGATTTCTCATATCATTCATCGGCAGAATTATAGAAGATGCCAAACGATGTGTGAGTTTTACTAAAGTTTACTGACCTGGTACCTTCACCCTGAATTAGGATATCTCACCTTAAAGATTGGCTGTTGCACTGTGTTACTAAACCATATATACACAATATTGGAACTATGTGCGTATTATTAATATAAAATCCGCATTAAATTAATATTACTCATACGTTGTACCTACGTATGTATGTAGCGAGTACCATAAGCAAACTAGCTACTTATGTGCAGTACAGTACTTGGGTCAGGGATGTCATTCAATATCATCAGCAATCACCTGTTTTCTACTTATCACAGATGGGGCAACCTATATATGGCCCGAAATTTGGAGTTATTAGGAAAAATTTATGAAAAAAATATGATAAATGAAAATTTTTTGAATATCTAAGTTAATGAAAGTATCTTTTCAAATCCTTTGGGGGTTTTGGTATACTGACCTAGTACCTTCACCCTGACTTGGAATTTCTCAACCCCAGATTTGCGGTTGCACTATAGTTTTGATGATTCTTACTTTCTTAAGTGGTCCATTACAAATTACGAACGTGGTTCATAAATTAGAGGCCTGATATATTAAAGAAATCCACACGCTTCAGTCTTCTGCGTGCGTTCTCCAGTTAGTCCTACCTGATGGTGGCTCGTCGCCAACCACTAGGTCCTTCCAACGAAGTTTGGGTTTCACTGCTCTACGCCGTCCTGCAGGTTCGCCTTCAAACACCTTTCTCGCTAGAGCATTTACATCCATCCTGTCAACATGTCCCAGCCATCGTAGTCGCTGCATTCTGACTCTTTTAGATACGTCGATCTGGCTGATACGCACGATAACTTTCGAAAGACGCATCCAAATGTTTTCAAATTTTGGACGAGTTAATACTTCCCCTGCTATAGCAGGATACAGTTTTTGAGAAAAAAACTGGAAGTCTAGCCACGCCCCATCTGGTACTTCCCATACACATCTGTTACCGCCCACTTTAGAAATCGATTAATATTATTAATAGACCTAAAGCGATAGTGCCCAAAATCTGTATTTAGTAAAGTTAAAGCAGGATAAAGTTTTTGAGAAAAAAAACTGGAAGTTTTGACACGCCCCTTCTGGTACCTCCCATACAAATGTACCGCTTCGCCCACTTTATATATAGAGTAATAAAATTAATACACTCGACACGATCGTGCCCTAATTCTGTATTTTGTTAACCAAAAACAGGATAAAGTTTTGGAAAAAAAAATTGGATGTCTTATGGTTCTCCCCATACAAATGTATCTTTTCGCCCATGGATGGATGATATTATTCAATACACCTAACGCGATCGTGCCCAAATTCTGTAATTAGTAAAGCTATAACATGATAAATTTTTGGAGAAAAAATCTGGAAGTCTAGACACGCCCCTTCTGGTACCTCCCATACAAATGTACCACTCCGCCCACTTTAGAAATCGAGTAAAAATATCAATATAATAGAAAATCTTTTGTTTTACTGAGGGTGATGGTATATGTAAGTCGGGTTGCCCGACTGAAACTTTCTTACTGGTTTTCGGAGTACTTTTCTCTCGCATACTTCCAGGTTTTGTATGACCGTTGTCGTAAGCACCCACAATTCGGCAGCATACAGCAGAAAGGGTACAATAAACACCTGGTACAGCTGTTTCTTCGTATCTCGAGATAAGGTGGTGTTCCTAAAGTGCTGCCAAAGTCCGTACATCTATTGGCGAGCACCGTTCTTACCTTAATTTCTTGGCTGACATTATTTTTCTTGTTGACGAAAAAAACTCAAAACTCATCTACCCCAAAACAATAATTTTCAACGTTGCACCGTCAACCCATTGAGAAGACTCCTTGTTCGTCGAAATCATTATTTTTGTTTTGTCCTCGTCCATCTCTAAATCCATTTTTGCTGACTCCTTCTCTAGCGATGAGAAAACTGCAGTAACATCCCACAGATTTTGGCCAATGATGTATATATCATCTGCGTAGGCTAGTGGCATGTGGCTTTTGTGGAATATGGTGCCAGACATGTTGACACCAGCCTTTCTCATCAGGACAAGCTATCGCCCTGCCTGAGGCCTCTTTCTGTATTGAATGTTTTAGAGTGATCCTTACCAGTATTAAACGAGGATCTGAAAAGTCGAATTAGCTTTGCAGGAAGACCAAACTCAGACATGACCTTATATAGCCTCTTCCTTATCGGAGAGTCGAAGGCAGCTTTGTAGTGGACAAAGAGGTGGTAGGTGCTTTTCATGAGTATTTGGTGATTCACCCAAAACCAAATGTACTTTTAGAACAGTAGTTCTGCACATTTCTGCTGTCAAAAATTACAACAGCCTAAGTTTGCTTCCAAACTCCAACAGTTTAAAATCATTGTCTAAACATCAAAACATTAGACATGGTATATATGAAATTCTCTCCCTTGATGACCCCTTCCCCAAATCTATATAAAAAATGGATTATATTAGCGTGAAAGATGAATTCTCAAAGAATTCGTTTCTGTTTTATTGTTAAGTTCATTACTGATGAATTGGAAAGAAAAATTAATGCCGTATTTAATTGTAGGATTTTCATATATCAACTGTCCACAATTTAAATTGCTATTATTTATTATGCAGTCATTGGTAACAACATCAACACAAATACACACACACACGCACATAGGGGTCATACAAATAATGCAAACCTCAAGAATATGATAATGTGTGCAGTGTGACTGGGGGCCGAAGTGTACTGAAGCAGTCATTGGGAAAACAGCCAAAGCAACATAAAGTAAAAATGCATATGTATGTAAAACAACGACATCATTTATTAATTAATATTGTGGACATATGTAATTGATAAACATGTTAAATTTTGCATAAATGTATTTTAAAATGGTTTTAAAATAAATACAAATGATTTAACACAACACCAGCAGCAGCAACAGCAACAATAACACATTAACAACAACAGCAGCAGCAACATCAATAGCAACAGCATATTTAAATGTTATAAATTATTGAACAAAAACAAAAACTGAAAGCCCCGCCGGCAACAACTGTGAAACTTATTTAAGTCGTTTATTTTAATGTATGAAAAGTTCATTAGTAATTTTATTATTTAAGGTTTTTCATTTATATTGATGCCTTAATAACACACAACAAAAACAACAAATAACAACAGCGGCGGCAACAGCAACAGCATTCCAAAAAACTATGCGGCCTATTTTCTTTTGCCCCATTATAAATGAAAATGTTTATTTGCATAAAATAAATAACTGAGGTTACACATATGCATATATTTATTTGCAAAATATGAATTTGAATATAAATTCAAATATGCTAACCAATTTTTTGGTTTTAATTCATTTAGTTATACACTCATTCATTTAAGTTGGAATTTGGTTTTTTTGGCTATCACTCATATACTCTTTATAATTTACATGTGCCGGGCGGGGATTGAAACCATTGAATAGTTATTAAAAAGTAAATAACTAAAAAAAGACAACATATACAACAACAACAATAATGAAATTGCTGGTATGTGTTAAATATTTATGTAAAATATGCAAAACATTTTATTTATTTTACAATTTTTTCACACATTCTTATTTGATTATCAATTAGAAATTTATGGTTGGCATTAGTTTTTTATATGTTGTTATTGTTGTGCAGTGGATTTTAAATTTAATAATGTTTGTTTAAAGATTTAAATTGACTTGGCTAGTAAAAAAATATCTTAAATGAAGAAGTTCAAGCAGTCAAAGATTGTTTAAGGTTTAATGAAAAAAAACAAGACTTTGTTAGCAAGTACATTAAGTGCATCAGATCAAAGATTTATTGATTTACTTAAAAATAGGTGGAGAAAAAGTTGTTGGTGTGTTCTTTGTTCTAGACATGCATTTTGGCAAATTTAGCTATAAATTTAATAGCCAACAGCCACTCCTGAAGTAAATGTCACTTAAGAGAAGAAAATTAAATGAACGCCAAATACTTTGGGGGTTTTACTAAACTGACCTAGTATCTTTATCCTGACTTGAAATTTCTAACCCCCTAGATTGGTTGTTGAAAAAAATAGAAGGAGTGGTCGTACAGCAATAAAATTTTGCAGAAACACTTCCCTGGGCTAAATTAAGAAATTTTTAAACTAATTTTAAACTTAAAAATTTTTAATTTTTTTTTTTTTTGCCGCACCCACCTCCCATATTAATTAATTGAGTTCTCCTTATGAAAAAAATTAAACATATTGGGGATACCACGCCTACTTTAGATTTTACGCCCATTGAAAGTTATAGATTTTAGGTGTTTTTCTTTCTTGTCTAGAATCATATAAAAATTTCATAAAATTTCACAAATGCATGCATTAAAGGGACGGTATTTGGCGTTTATTTTTTTCCTAATTGAAAGTACAGACTCTGACCTTTAATTTTTTTATAGTTAGATGACTAAGCAAGGCAAAGCACATAAAGTTTTTTCCCATCAAAAAGTGAAAAGTAGATTTTTTTTAGTATAATTTTTGATAAATTATTACAAACTAGCTGGCCCAGCAGACTTCGTCATGCCTCCAAATTTTTGTAAAATATGTTTATGTCTTCGACCTCTAAAATATTTCAATTTGAAGGGCGAGGTTTTCCCGGAAAATTCTGTTCTTCATATAGCTTAAAGATTACTATATATTATTATAAGAATTGCTAAAACGAATCAGCAGTGTCGTCCATGATGCGATGAAAACTTATATATTCATAGACATATATTCTATAACCACATTTTTAAGCCGATTGACTGACATATAACTTTCTGCGTTGGTGTACTGGGTGATTGTACCTTTTTATTCTAAGGAGTACGGATTTCTAAAAATGCCTTCATTAGGCTCAGCAACCCCGTTAACCGCATGGTCTGGCTGATATCAACAGTTATTCCTATTTTCGTTATTATCCCCTAAAACTTCGAAATGGAAAAAACCACTTTGTGAAGCTCTCTAATTCTGTAGAAAGTGCGCCATTATATAAGTTAGTCATTCTTCTTTAAGCCTTGTTGCGGTCTGGGTGACCATCTACAGCCAATCCCCAACTTTCACTGAAATTTTGGAACAAATGGGGTCAACCGTTTTCACAATTAGTGGTGACATCAAAACGTACATCTTTTTTATATATATAGACTTCTGAATAACTATGATGTTAAAAAAAGTGACTAAATGACATTCCAAAAATTAAGTGTATCATAAGCTAAACAGCGGCAACTGGTTTCAAATATACATTCAAAATTTTCTCATGCCAAAAAAATCATATATTTTAAGTTTAAGTAAAATCGGACAATCGATATAATTTTTCGAAATAATTCAACCCCAGTCAAATCAACTGCGGGTCCATATATACAAAAAAAATTCTCATAATAAAACAATTCTCATAAATAATTCCACCCTAGCGACACCTACCGGGTCAATTTATACAAAACAAATTTTCTCAAGGTTCCACAAACATAATTACTAAATTTCAGTTAAATTGGTACATGCATTAAAATTTTCGATATAAATCCACCCTAGCGCCATCTACCGGGTCCATTTGTACATTTTTTCTGATGATCAAATAATCATAGATTCTGAATTTCAGTTAAATTGGCCCATTCGTTAAAATTTTGATTGTAAACCGACCCCAGCGCCACCTACCGTTTCCATTTGTATACAAAATGTTTTCTCATGATCAAACGAATATCCATTCTAAATTTCAGTTGCATTGGTACATGCATTCAAATTTTCTATATAAATCCACCCTAGCGCCACTTGGATTTGATTTTTTTCAACACAAACAATCTACGGAAAATTTCGAATCGAATAAAAAAAAATCAGCCAAATCGCTCCAGTGGACCATTTCATTTATATATATATATAGATAGTTTACTTTTCCCATTTCAATAATTTTTTTTTTATAAAAGAGTAAATGCTATATTTTCACTAAAAAAGCCATAGCTAAAAACGTACACACACAAAAAGTTCTTTATTTGGACAGTAATTTTAATCTAATTTCATTGAATAAATTTCCGTTGACTTCTGTTAGTTTTTTTAACTACAAAATTTCACTTATCATAAAAAACCTTGTTGAATTTTTCTTACCCAAATATTTCTTTACAAAACCAAATCATTAAAATTATAAAATTGGAAAGTTGAAAAACCCTATTTTTTCCGCCAAAATGCCACTGTGCGATGTGCGTATGATTAATATAAAATATAAATACAATTAATATTACTCATACGTTGTACACTCACTTATGTAGTGAGAAACATACAACAAACTCGCTACATATGTACAGTACATTACTTGGTTCGAGGTCGTCTTTCAATATCAGGTGCAATGACCAGTTTCTACTTATCACAGGCGGGGCAGCCTTTATATGGTCAGAAATTTTGGAGTCATTGGAAAAAGTTAATGAAAAAGGCGATACATGAAATTTTTTGAAAATTTTATTCGATAAAATTTTTCCAACTTGATTTTTTACATGGACCGGCCGTGGCATATTGGTTAGAACACGCGACTACCATGCGGGAGATCGCAGGTTCAAACCTGGCTCCAGTCATCTTAAAAAAAAACAAAAAAAAAAAATTCTTTCATTGTCGGCTCCCCTCGAATGTTGTTGACAGCAACTTTGCAGTATTAAGTATCGAGTCAATCGGCGTGTCTAGTAAGAGCTTCTCAAACAGTGACGTTCGCATTCGTCGATAAACAAGTAGGTGCAGTTAGTTGTGAATCAAAAAATAGGAAGCGTGTTAATTCACAACAACGCGAGAAGCTCTCCCATACCTCATTCACGGGGTACAAAGGGAAATTAAGAAAGTATATTAACTCATTAAAGTCTACTGGGTATTTTAATATCCGACA
Organism: Muscina levida; assembly: GCA_964034835.1. Classification (NCBI taxonomy): domain Eukaryota; kingdom Metazoa; phylum Arthropoda; class Insecta; order Diptera; family Muscidae; genus Muscina; species Muscina levida. The sequence goes on from OZ035883.1 coordinate 135,632,560, forward strand.
AAGTAGTAGCACATAATTTTTAGCCCGGGCCTGGTGGGAGATATTGCGATAGGTCTTATTTTGTATTAAATGTGAAAGATTCGCTAACACAGTACAACACATGATTTTGGGACTCAATTCTGAGAAGTGTACGTGAAAGTAGTCCCAAAAAGTACAAGTTCTACGTCATTCGTTTTATCAAGTTACATGCCATTATAATTTAATATCGATTTGAAGTTAGTAAGTATCGTATAGGGGAATTTGTCACGTTTTAGGCTCTTTTGTTATATTCTTGTATTGTGGCGTATGATTATCACAAGTAATTTTCCACGTAAATCATCCGTATCGGTGTACAACAGTTTTATTGAAACTGCTACAAAATAAACCCAGTTCAAAATCATTTGATGAATGGAAAAATGAAACTGTTGGTTATGTACGGAAACGTTATATGAACAGATCAAAGTAATTGTAATTCTTAGTTTTTTTTAATTTGTTTCAGCTGATTCGGACAAGTGGTTCTCGAATTTTGACACACAAAAGAGACTAAAACGTGACAAATTCTCCTATACGATACTTACTTACTTCAAATCGATATTAAATTATTATGGCATGTTACTTGACAAAACGAATGATGCAGAATTTCTTCTTGGGGCTACTTTTACGTGCAGTTCTCAGAATTGAGTCCCAAATCAAAGAGCTGAAAAATTTTGTACTTTGTTATAAAGCTAAACTAAAATACATTTTTGTCCACGTTTTAACTTTAGTACTACACATATTGAAATTGCCCTTTTTTCTTTTTGGAAAATATTCCAGAAAAGTTCTGTTAAATACAGTAAATTCAAACCATTTTGATATTTTGGTGGCGAATCCACAGGTGTATTTTTGAAGACTATATGGAGCCCTAAGAAGACCAAAGTAGGGTTCCCTTCGGTCATGTGGCGCCCTCTATGTGCGGGCGCTCAAATGTAAGATATCTTTGAGACGAATCCAGTGGTGTCAATTTCAAGACTGCGGGTCACACCGTTGTATTCTTCATAGAATACAAGGAGCCTCTTTTTTTGAACCCCAGGGACGCCATGGGCCCCGGCTACAATTTTTACCTATCATTTCGATGTGTGAGGACCAAAACGAAGTGAATGGTATATTTTTGTTGTTGTTTGGGCTCCCGTTCTATATTCTACAAATCGGTCAAAGGCAAAATTCCAAAAAAAAAAAAATTAAAAATTTTTCTTAATCAGAAACCTTTATTTTAAAAAAATTGTGGTATCCAAAGACCAGAGGCTTGTAATAAAAAAGCATACTGTTTGTTTTAGTAATTATGGCAAAGTAAAGACAGAAGACTCATATTAATGTCTGTTCAGTGTTAAGCTACCCACATAATATCTCGCTTTGGTTTACAGATATAAACAAATTCGTTTAACTTCTATGGTCCCTAGGGTACATATATTAAAATTTCATCATAATCGTACGAGCCGATCTATGTGTAGTCTTTTATGGGTTAATAGAAATTATGTATTTCAACCTTAGCCATAATTATGCTGAAGAATAAAGTGAGTTGTGGGACCGGCCGTGGCATAGTGGTTAGAACGCGACTACCATGCGGGAGATTGCAGGTTCAAACCTGGCTCCAGTCATATGAAAAAAAAAAATTGTTTCTTTCATTGTCGGTTCCCCTGGAATGTTGTTGACGGCAACTTCGCAGTATTAAGTGTCAAGTCAATCGGCGTGTCTAGTAAGAGCTTCTCAAACAGTGACGTTCGCATTCTTCGATAAACAAGTAGGTGCCGTTTGTTGTGAATCTAAAAATAGAAATCGTGTTAATTCCCAACAACGTGAGAAGCTATCCCATACCTCATTCATGGGGTGCAAAGGGAAATTAAGTTTTTTTAAGTTTATAAAGTGAGTTGTAGCTGAAAAAAAATTTGGCCAGAGAATGCCAGGTACTAACCTAGTATCTTTAATCTGACTTGGAATCTCTCACCGCACTATGAAATAGTTTCATAATAACATAATGTGCAATATGTTACTCCAGCCAGCTCAAGGTTCAGAATATAACATGGATATACTGCTGTTGTATAAACTGGCTGTTAACTAGTATAATAGAAACATCATATGAAAGATGGTACTACAGCCTTATCAATATTACGATATTGTAGAAAAAAGTTGACATCGCAATCGGCGATGATATAAATATCAGTTTTTGCATAGACTAAAAATTATTCTTGGTTAAAAATTCGCAATTGCTTGCACTTCACCCATCCTTCCTAAATGTTTATATTTAGATATCGATAAAGAGGCATCTATTAGTGTGGTACCATTTTACTTCTAAGGTATATCAGTTAAAATACAGAGAACGCTAGGTACTGACGTGGAATTTTTCAACCGCCAGATTAGCTGTTGCACTGTGTTATCGACCATCTTAAATTTAGGATATATTCGGAAAATGTAATAAATCATACATTAAATGTACTGCTTTTATATAAATTGTCCGTTAGTTAGTATAAAAGCAGCGTCATATGCAAGATGTTACTGCAGCCTATTCAGTGTTTGGAATATTGTAGAAAAAAATGGACATGACATTCGGCGAAGATATAAAAAACAGTTTTTGTATGGACTAAAAATTATTGTTGGTTAAAAAATCACAATTGCTTACAATCTACCCATCTTTCCTAAATGTTTATTTATCGATTTCGATTAAGTGGAATCTACTGATGTGGTAGCATTTCCCTTCTAAGGTATTTCCGTTTAAATAAAGTACCTTCTCAGCCCCCATATTGGTTGTTGCCCTGTGTAATAGTTTAATAGTAACGTAATGTGCTAGATGTTACTGCAGCCTTCTCAAGTTTATGATTTATTTGTAAAATTTAAAAAATCATATATTAAATGTACTACTTTGCTATGAACTGGCTGTGAACTAGTATAATAGAAACATCATATGCAAGATGTTACTACAGCCTACTTAATGTTTAGGATATTGTAGATAAAAGTGGAAATGGCATTCGGGAAAGACATAAAAAACAAAAAATACATAAAAATTATTTTTGGTTAAAAAAAATCACAATTACAATCATAATCTACAATTCCCACATGTTTATTCATCTTTTTCGATTAATGGGCATCTATTGGTGGGTTCGCATATCCCTTCTTATAAATTTTAGTTAAAATAAAGATATAAAGCAATTTAGTGCAGTTGCTTTCAAATTGCTCTTCATCTTAAATGTAAAACTACTTTAAGCCTCTTTGCTAAGCTCTACAGCGTCCTTAAATAAACGTATCAAATTTTTAACATAATACTGCTACTACTTTTATATCCCTGAGCTCCTTTTTCCCAACGTATCCAACGTAAGCTTTTTCTCAATTCAATTACAAAGACAAAGACACCACTTTCAGAGCTCTCTAATGGGATATATCTCTGTGACTCAATGAATGCTGGGCAATGAATGGGATACCCTCAAATGAGATTTTGGAAGATCCCTCAGATATTGAAATATTGAAATCCCATGAAAAGCCATAAATTGTTACACGCCAAATTTCACTTAATGATAATCATTCGCATTAATATATACAGCAGCAGCGCGGCGGCAATAGTATAAAAAATAAGCTGATGTCAACGGAAATGAAGATGAAACGAGCAGAGCCACCACTAGCAACATATGCAATTTAACATTTTGTGTATGAGAATGGTCATAAAAATTGAGCGATAGTGGACATAGAGTCCTAGGGAATGTAAAAGAAGCACCCGGCCGCTTGAGTGTGTGGCTGTGGGAGAACAAGAGATATAAATGTGGAATATATGCAAGGATTTAGTGTGGATCTATAGGATTGTTGGTCAGTGTATATGAGTATGTTGAACTAACACACTCACACACACGAAGAAGCAGTAAGCCTGTACGACTGTGTTGCTGTGTATGTGTTTGTGTATAAGTGAATGTCCGCATAAACCTGAAAACGGAAATGACAATTTAATACTCTTATCACAGTTATTATAAACGTATACACAAACAACACCCTGTATGGCGACATACATACACATATGCATACAATATATGTATGAGGCAAAGCACAAATCCTTTTTCATATTAAGCGAATGTTGTATAAATTGTCATAAGTATATATATGTGTGTGTGTGTGATATACCTATTAGTGTGTGTGTGAGCGTGTGTTTGTTTATGTTTAATTTTATATTCGTTTCACAATCCAAAATTGTGAGTCCAAAGGCTATGTCATATCGTTAATATGAATGATGATGATGATGATGACGATGATGTTATCATTATTCGGACACACACACTCACAAATACACACACACACTTTTAGTAATATATAACATTTTTATTACTCATTTTAATGTAGCTATTAATAATATACGTTACTCACACACATACACACATATGCAACATAAACCTATACTTGTTTATTAATATTAAAACAGCCTTTAATACATTTATGCTTTAATTCATAAATATATATTTATTTATTAGTATTTTTTTTTGCTGTTGTACTTCCCTTCGTAACTTATGTTAGAGATTTATTTTGTATATCTATATAATAACACGTATACAAATGCTCGGATAAGAAGACTAAAATTTTAATTGAATTATTTCGTAAAATAGCCATCAATAACATATTTATTATTTTATACAGACATAATAACAAAAAGAAACAGAAAAACACACATTTAGTTTAATAAAAAGCGTTTTTTTCCATTGTCCTAATATTAATATTTCAATTAGGCCCCAAATAATACATACAATATGTTGGCTCATTTGTTTTGTGTGTATGTAAGATAAGATGTAAGATTAAGGATATAATGAAAATAAATTTCAAAGATATCATAGAAGTCTCCTAAGGTTCATAATAAAGGGATAATGAAGATGATGGTTATACACAACATATTTGTAATAATATGATAAATAGATAATTTAGATAATTTAGATAATTTAGATAATTTAGATAATTTAGATAATTTAGATAATTTTGATAATTTAGATAATTTAGATAATTTAGATAATTTAGATAATTTATATAATTTAGATAATTTAGATAATTTAGATAATTTAGATAATTTAGATAATTTAGATAATTTAGATAATTTAGATAATTTAGATAATTTAGATAATTTAGATAATTTAGATAATTTAGATAATTTAGATAATTTAGATAATTTAGATAATTTAGATAATTTAGATAATTTAGATAATTTAGATAATTTAGATAATTTAGATAATTTAGATAATTTAGATAATTTAGATAATTTAGATAATTTAGATAATTTAGATAATTTAGATAATTTAGATAATTTAGATAATTTAGATTTTAATTTTATAATTTTTAATTTTAATTTTAATTTTAATTTTAATTTTAATTTTAATTTTAATTTTAATTTTAATTTTAATTTTAATTTTAATTTTAATTTTAATTTTAATTTTAATTTTAATTTTAATTTTAATTTTAATTTTAATTTTAATTTTAATTTTAATTTTAATTTTAATTTTAATTTTAATTTTAATTTTAATTTTAATTTTAATTTTAATTTTAATTTTAATTTTAATTTTAATTTTAATTTTAATTTTAATTTTAATTTTAATTTTAATTTTAATTTTAATTTTAATTTTAATTTTAATTTTAATTTTAATTTTAATTTTAATTTTAATTTTAATTTTAATTTTAATTTTAATTTTAATTTTAATTTTAATTTTAATTTTAATTTTAATTTTAATTTTAATTTTAATTTTAATTTTAATTTTAATTTTAATTTTAATTTTAATTTTAATTTTAATTTTAATTTTAATTTTAATTTTAATTTTAATTTTAATTTTAATTTTAATTTTAATTTTAATTTTAATTTTAATTTTAATTTTAATTTTAATTTTAATTTTAATTTTAATTTTAATTTTAATTTTAATTTTAATTTTAATTATTTTAATTTTAATTTTAATTTTAATTTTAATTTTAATTTTAATTTTAATTTTAATTTTAATTTTAATTTTAATTTTAATTTTAATTTTAATTTTAATTTTAATTTTAATTTTAATTTTAATTTTAATTTTAATTTTAATTTTAATTTTAATTTTAATTTTAATTTTAATTTTAATTTTAATTTTAATTTTAATTTTAATTTTAATTTTAATTTTAATTTTAATTTTAATTTTAATTTTAATTTTAATTTTAATTTTAATTTTAATTTTAATTTTAATTTTAATTTTAATTTTAATTTTAATTTTAATTTTAATTTTAATTTTAATTTTAATTTTAATTTTAATTTTAATTTTAATTTTAATTTTAATTTTAATTTTAATTTTAATTTTAATTTTAATTTTAATTTTAATTTTAATTTTAATTTTAATTTTAATTTTAATTTTAATTTTAATTTTAATTTTAATTTTAATTTTAATTTTAATTTTAATTTTAATTTTAATTTTAATTTTAATTTTAATTTTAATTTTAATTTTAATTTTAATTTTAATTTTAATTTTAATTTTAATTTTAATTTTAATTTTAATTTTAATTTTAATTTTAATTTTAATTTTAATTTTAATTTTAATTTTAATTTTAATTTTAATTTTAATTTTAATTTTAATTTTAATTTTAATTTTAATTTTAATTTTAATTTTAATTTTAATTTTAATTTTAATTTTAATTTTAATTTTAATTTTAATTTTAATTTTAATTTTAATTTTAATTTTAATTTTAATTTTAATTTTAATTTTAATTTTAATTTTAATTTTAATTTTAATTTTAATTTTAATTTTAATTTTAATTTTAATTTTAATTTTAATTTTAATTTTAATTTTAATTTTAATTTTAATTTTAATTTTAATTTTAATTTTAATTTTAATTTTAATTTTAATTTTAATTTTAATTTTAATTTTAATTTTAATTTTAATTTTAATTTTAATTTTAATTTTAATTTTAATTTTAATTTTAATTTTAATTTTAATTTTAATTTTAATTTTAATTTTAATTTTAATTTTAATTTTAATTTTAATTTTAATTTTAATTTTAATTTAAAAAAAAAAATTAAAAATTAAAAATATAAAATTAAAAATTTAAAATTAAAAATTAAAAATTAAAAATTAAAATTTAAAATTTAAAAATTAAAAATTAAAAATTAAAAATTAAAAATTAAAAATTAAAAATTAAAAATTAAAAATTAAAAATTAAAAATTTAAAATTTAAAATTAAAAATTAAAAATTAAAAATTAAAAATTAAAAATTAAAAATTAAAAATTAAAAATTAAAAATTAAAAATTAAAAATTAAAAATTAAAAATTAAAAATTAAAAATTAAAAATTAAAAATTAAAAATTAAAAATTAAAAATTAAAAATTAAAAATTAAAAATTAAAAATTAAAAATTAAAAATTAAAAATTAAAAATTAAAAATTAAAAATTAAAAATTAAAAATTAAAAATTAAAAATTAAAAATTAAAAATTAAAAATTAAAAATTAAATATTAAATTAAAAATAAAAATAAATTAAAAATTAAATTAAAAAAAATAAATTAAATCCATCTTTCAACAAAAGAGAAATTTATTGTCTTTGGAAAAAAGTTATTTTCACAGATAATTATATCATGATGTTATGCTAAGTTCATCTTTGAGACTTAGGTTAGTAAAATCTGTCTCCTTTGGGTTTTGTTGTCCCAGAAAAGTGAATACAAAAAAATGCTCTAAAAATTTTTCACATACTGTTATAATGAACATGTTTTCAATTTATTATTTCTTATGCCCAGCAATGAGTTTGTGGTTTTTATGGTATTTTTCATCTTTTTGTTGCCCAATGCAATCAAGTAAATAAATTCCAACTGTTTATGCATGTAATTATTAATGTGTGTGTGTATATATTCACAATATTTTGAGTAAATAACATTTGTGGTCATCTATAATAGAAAAAAAACGAAAACAGAAAATTTATACAAAGCTAAAAATGATTACATACAGATGTGCAAAAAATTACATTTGCAAATGTATACATTTTAACCGACAAAACAAGAATAGTGATAACTTCAGAGATATTAATGGAAAAACAGACATTGATGTGTGTGTTAACAAATTTTGCTGTGGTTATGATGATGAATGAATGTGGTTACCAGATATAAGAAGTAATTAACTATGAAAACACTCGAGAATAAAAACAAGTAAAGGCGTATGTTATCGAAGCAAGTTACAACATATCAAACTCGTGGAAGCAGAGTAAGTTAAGGTCTTACTTATAGAAGTCCTCTATGAGCTGTTTACATAGATATTCAAATAAGTTTTTGTCGAGCAACAGCTCTTGTAGTTCTCCTTTTATCAAATTGGTATTGGTAATTATTTTTAAATTTAACTTTTTACATATTTCACTTCTATCAATATTGATGACACTATAAAACATCTTTTAATTTTCCTTTCTGCAAATCCTTTCATCCTTCAACTTGTTCTTATCACTCAACTTCCCTTGTACACGGTAACTTTATCCTCCAATTAAAGTAATTGCCAGTAATGTCGTACCGAATTCCTCTTCCTCTTCAACCACCGGAAATTATTACGATGCTGTTATGAATTCGGAAGGAAATTGATAGTAAGTTGCAAGTTGTTCTCATATGCAAATGTCATCGTTTTCATTTTTCGTGTTCTCTCGTTTTCCTTTTGAGTGTATAAATAATGAATATTATTTAAGGGGTCGTATGGGTTGGGGTGAATTGAATCGGTTGCTATGTGCAAGAGTGTCTGTGTGTTATGGCTGTGTTTATATGTATTGTGTCTCGAGCACACACTCACACGCAGAGACAACTTTATTGAAATGCAATTGCAAACAACCAACATGCAATTCATTTGCATCGAAAATGCATGCATAGTAACAAATTCACTCACACATACCCACACTGACACACACACACACACACATGTATAAAATTATGCATATCAGATGATGAGTCTCTGTAAGTGTGTTGTGTGCGCTATGCGCATATGTATATAGTTATATAAAACGATTTGCATATGTATACGTAAGGTGAGGCACACTGCCAAACACTTGAAGGCTGCCAGGCAGACACACACACACATACACACACATACACACACAAACACACACACTCACTTAAACTCAATCATAGAGAAATTATGTTGAAATTTATACGAGGTGAGTGTAGGCAATAAAGCTGTTGACACAAAATTAATTTGTGTTGAGATTGTAATTTCTGTATCTTGTTGAATTAAATGATTTGCCAGCTCATTTATTGGGAATTTGTGATTGAGTATTTAACAATATGGAATAAGACTCTACTACATTTTTGTGTATTTTCTTTTACATTGAGTCTTTGTTAATATAAAAGAATTTGAGTATTGATTTTTATTAACCATGATGCTGTTGTTTTGCAATTCTGAGAACATTTTTCGGAATTGTATAATATTGCTCATAGAAAAGACTATTCATAACAACAAAGTGTCTGCTAAATTAAATAAAGTTATTATCTGTCTTTCCTTATAATACTTTGAATAAATTCGCAAGGAAACTCATTTATGTCTTGTCCATTGATTATGTATTCTATTGGTATTATATTTTTTTTTAATTATCATACGCCATCTGGCACCCTGTTATTAATATTAATCATACGTTTGAATATCTTGCTACAAAAATACAGCAAACTCTACAGTAATCTGAATAAAACACAGTACAACACATGATTTTTGGACTCAATTCAATACCAACAGTGGAGTTGACTATACGATTTGATACTCCAAATTTGTTATTCTTGTTATATTTCACAGTACAAAATTTCTCAGCTGATTTGGGACTCAATTCTGAGATTTGCTCGTGAAAGTAACCGCTAAAAGAAGAAGTTCTGCATCATTCGTTTTGTCAAGTTACATGCCATAACAAATTAGTATCGTATAGGGGAATTTGTCACTTTTTAGGCTCCTTTGTTATATTATGATATGGTGGCGTATGATTACCATAAGTAATACTCCACGTAAATCATACGCCACGGAGTACAACTGTTTTATTGTAACTGCTACAAAATAAACCCAGTTAAAAATCATTTGATGAATGTAAAATTGAAACTGTTGCTTATGTAGGGAAACGTTATATGAACAGATTAAAGGAATTGTGATTTGTATTATTTCTTAATTTGTTTCAGTTAAATCGGACTAGTGGTTCTCGAGTTATGTCAAACAAAAGAGTTGCGTCTAATACGTGGCAAAATCTTCTTTTTGGGGCTACTTTCACGTGCAGTTCTCAGAATTGAGTCCCAAATCAATGAGCTGACAAATGTTGTACTGTGTTATTATTATGATGTGAGAAAATAACACTCATATGCCATTTGTGCTATGTCGAAATGTATTAATATCACTTATACGCATCAAGTCAAATAAATGACTTGGTTAAAGGCAAACATACTAAGTTGATCGGTACCCATCAATTTATTAAATCACTGCTTAGCTTATAGTAGCAGCGTTTTACGATCAATACTTGTCACTTGATTTTTGTTTATGGCGAAGCCGAGGTAGACCAAATTATCTTCCATTTTAAAGTTATAGTTATCAACGTTAATGCAAAGTTTAAAATGTTTGTTTGTGTGTTTTTTTCCTTATCTTTCACCAAGCCCACTTCCGCCGACTGCTTCTCAATGTTGGGAAGGCCGCAGTACAATCCCGCAGACCTCGACGAATGTCATCTATATTGTCGGCATACGCGAGCAGCATGTGAATTTTGCTGTTCATCATGATCACCTCAAGTATGGTGTCAAAGTCATCACATGACAGATTATCGCCTTGTCTAAAGCATCGGTTGATAGAAAATTGCTCTGTCAGATCTTTTCCTATTTTAACTAAAATCTACGTATCGGATAGTGCCATCTCGCAAAATCGCACCAGCTTGACAAGGTTACCAAACTCAGCTATAGCATCTAATAGTAACTGTCATATCGGACTGTGAAATGCCACACCATAAACAGAGGGTACGTATAGATCTGCATTTCTTCGGTTTTCTTAAGGATTTGGCGGTGTGTGAGAATCTGTCCGGTCGTGGATTTACCAGGTCTAAAGCCACACTGCTACGTTCCAATCAAGTTCTCTAATATTGGCTTTACACTTTCACAATACACACTAGTCTGGACATCGTAGGCGGTGGGTAAAAGACTGATCCCGCGATAGACGATGCACACACTTGGAACGCCTATGTACTTAAGAACAGGACATAGATCACTCAGATTCTTAACATCGGGCATGTAAACCTCCTTCTATAGCCAAATCCTGGTGCATGGACATTGCCAGCTCATCGTTGGCCGCTACAAAAGGCTGTGCTGGCTGTCTATTGGGACCCCACAGCTTTATTGTCTATATGCCCTGTAATTGTTATACTGTCCTCATTTTGACTTGGTGGTGGACATTGGTGTGATTTCGTCACTTATGCTGCCTTCCATAGAAGCTTTTTCTCCTAAAGTCGCTTCTACTACTATATCGTTTTGTCACAGCTCGCGTTACCATTGGCTGCAGTTTTGCCTTGTATGTAGCACCCATTTCCTCAGACATTATGCGACAGTCCTCATCGTACTAGGGCTTCTCTGGGCGTGGTTTTTCAGTACTCAGTACGCTTGTTGCAGAAGTGTGTGTCTGGGTAACGGTCACATCAGAATTAGGGGGTTGGTGCAAAGTAATTGAGAGAGTTGGTTGGAGTAGGCATTGGCTATCTCGGTTTCTAAGGGCAATGCGCCCGATCCTAGTTTCTTGGGTCTGCCGTTGTTTTGAGCTTTAGTAACTTCTCTTACCTGCGACCTAAGATGTCTAAGATGTCATTTAGGTTGCGCCTTCTTACATTTGTCACCACTGAAAGGATGTTTAGTGGCATTGCCCGCGAAACACTTAATCAATCGGACGTTGTAAGCTGCTCGGGGACCTCCAAAGAGAGATTCAGGTTATTCTCTAGTGAATTACGCTTAAGTTAGAAAATTCCCAAACCCCCACAGTGTTCTATCAGGAATAAAAATTAATCATACGCCATGTGGGCTTTCAATAGTCACATTAATATTGCGCATACGCATAATAAATATTCTGTGCAAGAAACGCAACGACATCAGCTTCATGCGACTCGAACCATAAAAACGAGTTGACGTCTAAGATACCAACTGAAGTAGGTTTAAAGCACAACGATAGTGTGATTTTTAACCAGAATTGAGTGGTTTCTATCTAAATAGTAAAAATTGTTTCTTATATTATCCATTTTTCACAAAAGGAATTACAAATTTTTAGATGACAAAATATTTGTAACAGAGTATGCAAAGCTCTGTTAAAAATATATTAGCCTTAGGGTATTTTTTTAAATGAATATAACACTATTTTATATTTGTAGAACAGTCAGGTTTTTTTAATTTTTTTATTTTACAAAATTAAAAATAACTTTAAAGGATTTTTGAGGACCTTAAACATCTAGGCTAAAGTTTTGGATGAACTTACTTTGATGAGTAAATATTAATCATACGATGTGTAACCTTTAAAAAGTCACATTAAAATTACGCATACGTATGAGAGGCATAAACTATAAAAGTGGATTGCCACGCTAATATAGTACCCTATATGAGAAGGGTTAGATATGTTTAGAGATCAACACAATTTTTAATTAATCAATGCAATTCTTTAACAATAATTGTTTTTTGCTTTTATAATATGTGACAGAATAGTAACAAACGATTGATTATGATAACCATTAATTTTTTGAAAAAATTGCTTCGATGAATTAAAATTAATAGTACGTCAAGAGCCTAAAACGTGACAGATTCCCCTATACGATACTAACTAACTTCAAATCGATATTAATTTACCCCTATACGATACTTACTAACTTCAAAGCGATATTAAATTATTATGGCATGTAACATAACAAAACGAATGATGCAGAACATCTTCATTTTGGGGCTACTTTCATGTGCAGTTCTCAGAAATGAGTCCCTAAATCATGTGTTGTACTGTGTAATTTTTCATGATTATGATTTTGTTGATAAGAAAATTGTGATGCCACCTATCATTTAAGAATTAGCATATTGTAGATCTGTTGAATTTCAAAGTTATAGCACTTGTTGTGAAATGCCTGCCTCTACAGACACAAAGGTCAAGATTTATCACAAAATCTTTGTCAAAATTAATAAACTTATTTTTTTAGACCAACTATTAAATCATCTTTTCTCTATAACAAAATTATTTTCTATTAAATTTCTATTACAAAAACAACTGACTAGATTAACAATATAACAATGAGACATTTCTAATTATAGGTCACCCCACATGCAATCAACAACTTTAAACTTGTCCAATATGCCTGCACAGTTTTAAATCATCATCATTCCATCTGTTCATTTCATTACACCAACGAATGTGCGTCCGCAATATATGCTCTCTTACTCTCCCAGCGCTCAACGCGGATACGGAAGTGACAAAAGTCTGTTTTTCGCAACAGGAAACGAAAAATCATTCAGTTCATAATTCAGTTTGTGGACCAACTTATGCAGTCTCACCTCCTGCATCACGTATATATATATACACTAAACAACAACAAATACTCAACTCTTACTATTATTAAGAGGTGCTTGCAAAATGCAAATAAATAATCCACCAAAAAACAGGACGTGGGCACACCACAGTGAGATGGCAGATGGCAAAGCAGAACGGCATGAGGGCGAACGAGAGAGAGGGAGAGAAAAAGGGAGAGCAGCAGGTAGGTAAGTTATTATATGCAAGTATGGCGCTGTTGTTAGCGATTTCGTTATAAATAGGGGGAAAATCATAGCTTATCACAGACGCGAAACAACAAACTATATTTCAGATCCTCACACACACGCACCCATCAATACTTATACTCATACAAGCACTAACGTGCTACGGTTAACGTTATCCTGGCTAACACAGTAGTCATCATACAGCGACTCACAGGATGAGTCTGTGAGAGGCACACAGCTACTGAGAGCAGCAGAGTTGGTACGCCTGCAGACGAAGTAAGTAATACATGTATGTGTATGCGTGTGTGTACTATAAAGCACCGTAAACACATCAGGCCATAGACACATACTCTGGTCGCCTGACAGTTGTGTTGTCATTTTATACCAAGAGCTGTGCCAATCTGAATAATCGATGAATAAATCATAGATTTTTATTTTTTTGTGATTGTTTGTTTGTATTGCTTTGTTGTTGTTGTTGTGGCTGTTATCGTTGCTGATGTGTTATTGCCTTCTCTACCAATAATGTTGTTGCACTGATTATTCGCAATCTGTGTGTGCGTGGCATGAGAGGGCGGCGTGTGTTCGTACATATGTGTGTAGCTATGTTTACATATACTTTTAAATTTGTATCCACATGTTGGTGTTGCTCTATTTGCTTATCATTGTGTCTGTCCCATCATCTACGTGCGGATAATGGTATATTGGTGTGTGCATTTGTATATTTTTGTCTATTTGTCTCTTGGTGTGTGTCGATTTATTTGATTTTCTATATGACAAATTTTTGTCAATTTTGAATTTTTCTACATTGTAAATATTTGATTGCATTATATTTTTGAAGAGATTTCAACATACGAGATAAATCTATGCATAGACTAAAGATGCAAAATTGTTGAATTGTGTGCGTACGTACTGTGCACAAATTCTTATCTAAAGTTATTTTTAATGGACTTGTATGTGCAGAATATATAAAAATTAATTAAATTTTGTAGCCGAATGATAACTGGCAAATGGAAAAGCAAATACTTTAAGTAGATTATGCATTGGCTGTAGTTGTGCACAAAAACAAATATATCTATATTGAATATGTAAATTATATTAAAATTAAAGTGCAAAAGAAGTATTTTCAAAGTGGTACAGGGTGCGGTATAGATAATTTACACAGTACACCACATGATTTTGGGACTCAATTATGAGAACTTGCGTGAAAGTTGCCCCAAAAAGAAAAAGTTCTGCATTATTTGTTTTGCCAAGTTACATGCCATAATAATTTAATACCGATTTGAAGTTAGTAAGTATCGTATTTTGTTTGACATAACATAAAAATTATATGGTGGCGTATGATTATCATAAGTAATATTCCACGTAAATCTTACGCCACTGAGTACAACAGTTTTATTGTAACTGCTACAAAATAAACCCAGTTCAAAATCATTTGATGAGTAGAAAAGTGAAACTGTTGCTTATTTAGGGAAACGTTATATGAACAGCTTGAAGGATTTGTAATTCTTATTTTTTTTTAATTTTTTTCAGCTAAATCGGACTAGTGGTTCTCGAGTTATGTCAAACAAAAGAGCTTAAAACGTGACATATTCCCTGGCAGAGTCCTTACGAGGTCCTGTAAGTCCATTTGGGATCATTTGAATGTAATATGTGGCGTGTGCAGTTATTTGCATCCTGCGAGTCCTTACGTTTTACCTAATGCCTATACCTTTGTGAGGTCGCTCGTTTAATAGTATCCTTACGAGGTTTTTTAAGTCCTGGAAGTATCTTGCGAGTCCTTCGTATGTCCACACACGAGAGTGTTATGTGTGAGGTCTCTAATATCCCGAAATTTCGCACGACGTCCTGTGCATACTTGTAGAATCCTGCAAGTCCTTCCTGCTATCTGACGTGAATAAAAGTGTGCGGATAAGGTCACTCATATTTAGGAAGTCCTTACGAGGTTCTCTGAGTCCATGTTGAATCCTGCGGGTTTTCGAGTTACCTTACGGGAATGCCATGTGTGGTCGCTCGTATCGTGGGGGTCGTACGAAGCTCTGTGAGTCCTATTAGGATTATGAGGTTATTTTGTACTAACTAAGTTTAGCAAAAATCTGCTGTTTGAGGTCGCTCGTATACTGTTGTCTTAAAGAGGTTTCTGCGCTTATGTTGAATCCTGCGGGGTCTTCGTGTTTCCTTACATGAATGTCATGTGAGGTCGCTCGTATCGTGGGGGTCGTACGAGGCTCCCTGAGTCCTGTTATAATTCTGATGTTCTTTTGTGCTAACTAAGTTAAACAAAAAGCTGCTGATGTCCTTACGAGGTTTTCTGAGTCCATGTTGAATCCTGCAGGCTCTGTTAGTCCTGTTACTAATCTTAGGTTTTTTTTTGTGCTAACTAAGTTAAGCAAAAATCTGCCGTATAACGTCGCTCGTATGCTGAAGTCCTTACAAAGTTCTCTGAGTCTAGAAGCTAGCGAGTACTTCGTATACTCATATCCTGGGTGTCCTGGCGAGGTCTTGCTTAGCTTCTGCGAATGCTTCGAGTTACATTAAGGTAAAATCATACCATTGAATAATATTGTACCGTGTGAGGTCACTCATACTTTGATGATATCCTGTGAGTAGTGACAGAGCTCGAATTCCCGCATAAAGAGTCCTGTGGCTTCTGCGAGACCTTATGCCAATTAAGAGTATTCCATGTAAGGTCACTCGAATACCGGTAGTCCTCATAATTTTCTGTGTTTGCTGCTAGGAAACTGTAAGTCATTCTTGTCACACAATTCGTGAGAGTCCATATGACGTTGCGAGTATGTCCTTACGCGCATAACAATTGTTACGTGTAACGTCGCTTACATTTAACGTCCTATGGGTCTATGAAGAATTATGTGAGTACTTTGTGTTACCTTAAGCGCGAACAAAAGTACACCTTGTGAAGTCACTTGTACCGTGGAAGTTTCTCCGACGTCCTGTGTGTCATTTTTATATCCTAGATGCCCTAGACATTCCTATGTCTAGACTTACACAACGGCACCTACTTGTTTATAGACTAAAACGAATGTTGGCTATTTGAAAGCATTTATAAGACACACCTCGCCTCAATGACAATTGGGTTGACCTAAAATGGCAACAAAAACGGTAAAAAGGATTTTGTTAGGGTTCAATTGTATATTAAAAATCCACTTGAATCAAAATCCTAGCTGATCCTTTTTTTAAGATAAAAGGATTTTTTGATTTGTATCTCCGTTTTTTGCTTTTTTAGAAGTGACGTTCTTTGCCCCATGGTTACGCCATCAAATCATAGCGATAATATATCGTGTTATATCTCATTGGAAGCGTACGGACTTCAGCTTGAAGACACTTCTGCACAAAATTAACCTTTACGGAAAAAAACTGAAAGTCTTTTATTTTTATTTTTCTCAAAAATTTTATATTTTTCTCACACCTTGCCTGAATGATAAATAGGTTGACCTAAAATAGCAACAAAAACGATTAATGGGTGTTTGTTGGGAGTAAATTGTACATAAAAAATTCTGTTGAATCAGAATCCTAGCTTATCCTTTTTATAAGATAAAAGGATTTTTTGATATGTATCTCCGTTTTTTTGCTTTTTTAGAAGTGACGTTCTTTGCCCCATGAGTCCGCCATCAAATCATAAAGATAATATATCGTGTTATATCTCATTGGAAGCGCACGGACTTCAGCTTTTAGATACTTTTATCCATATTGATGTTTTCAATACAATTATAGGCTTTAATAAAAAAAACAAAAATTTGAAATTTTCAAAAAAAATATTTTTTGCCAGTTTTCGTCAAGTTTTGTCAAGAAATTGTTTGCTACGAATCCGAATTTAGTTAAAAATACCACCTTATTTTATTACTATTCCTAATAGCAGGTACTTGGTTTTATAGCCCTCAGTTATGTTGACAACAATAATCATACGTACCCTATTCCATTGCTTTATGGAAATTCTATTAATATTACTAATACGTTATGGTGTCATAACACATAATATTCAAAATAAACTGGATGAAATTTTATGTTTATATAGATGAAGCTATGTTTAATAATTGTTCCCCGCCTTTTTCAATATCAGATCACACAAATGTAATGTTACCGTACCATTTAATTTCTTATGACACACCAGCAGTTTGCATGCAGTAGTTGTGATTGTATATATCAAGGCTATTGTATGTCCGCTTTTATTATTAAGTCTACCCCATAAGTCTTATAACTTATCTTATTCAAACACTATTTCCTTAAGTCACTATCTAATTAATTATATCGCCCTTAGCTATAACGTTAATAATAATCATACTTCCTTTATCTGTTAGCACATTGTAATATCTATTAATATCACTAATACGTCATATTATTCCTAGTATTCCTAGATAGTTTTCTGCGCTGCAATTGAACTCCAGATTACATCATGTTATTAATTAATACGATTTGTAGTAATTCTGCCATGATATAAATAATAAGCTTTTAATATTTTACCTTCTATTGCATAACGTATAACTTACGTCGACGCTATATTGGACAACAGTTTGTTAACTCTACTATGTAGAATTTTACTTTTTCCTTCTCGTAAAATGTTAAAAAATAATTTAATTAAATGCATCTAAAACCATACTACTTTTTACCTCTTCCCATCACATCGTACAGCATTGAAGGTAGACAAGTTTAATTTAACCACTTTCATAATTAAAACAGGCGATTGTGTGCGTCCCTTATACCTTAGCAACTCTTTGCCCTTAAGCCTTAGTTTGCAACTTCGTCTTCGTTTTAATTTAAGAAGCTTTCCATTGATTTTTGTTGTTTCAGTACTTGTGATTTTTTTCCAATGGTCTTCAAAAGGAGAGAGCAGCGCGCGTCTGCATCCTTTCGTGCAAATCATGGCTCCATCATCCGCGCCTTAATATATATTAGGGTTTCTATAAATTAACTAGGTTTCTTGGAAATTTGTCTATGACCAAGTGCTGGCATATAAAAAGCAGAAGTACCAAATGATAAAGGACAAAACTTAAACTGAGTGCGAGGAAGATGGAGACGAGGACAACAAGAGTTTTCGGCAAAGCAAGACAGTCGTGCCAGCCACCAAAATTGTAAATGTAAGAAACCAACAGCTAAGAAAATCATCGTTGTTAGATTTAATTAAAATCTCGTTTTTCTCGCTAACGGCTAAGAAAATGTTGATTATCTATAAATAAAGCTTAAAAGGGGCCGGAGTAGAGCTCTGTGCGCTATTTTGTCAACTCAACAGCTAATGAAATGTGAATGAACGCTGCGAAAGACAGAGCACATAAAATAGAAATCTTATTGACCATAATTAACTTGAGTCAGTCTAATGAGTTCGCTTTTTTAATATGCGTTTTTTTTATTGGCATTTGTTTTATGGTCATTGCAATAGAGTAATTAAAATACATTTTATGGTGTTATGTGATTAAAAGTTACTTCAATTTTGTCTTAATGTATATTGCATAGGCTTACCTGGATTTGTGGCATTTATATGAAATTCACATAGATTTTTCGAACCCTGAGCAAAGTCATAGGAATCAGAGTCGGTGAACAGAATGTCGACATCCAGTTCAAAGCCTCGATTAGGTATACCCTGCTGCAGAGGAGCCGAAAACGGGCTGGAATGAAATGCCACCAACATTTCAGGGCCACTGAAAGAAGAAGAGAATATTGTGGGAAATTAATTTAAGGAAAATTTGAAAAAATAATAAAATAAATGCGGTAATATATATATATGTGTTCCTCTAACTCCCTTTAGAGCATAGGGCGGTAAAGTAAATACTTAAAATTTTTTAATATATACATGCAATTGTTATTATTGTTTACTATAATTTCTCTAGAATTATTATTATATACATTTTTATTAATTTGTACATAAAATATAGGTGGCCAATAGCCATTAATAAGATTTTTCACCGCTTACTATAGTCAATTAGTTATACAACAAATATGTATATTATTATTATTAATCATACGTTCTACACAACATTTTTGTTCATATTACTAATACGCCACGGAATCATTCCATAGGTTAGTATTTAGAATCGGCAAGATAGTACTATAATCAGTTGTCAGATATTATCAATGTATTGTTTTTGAATGGTTATGTTTATGTCATCTTAAACTCAAGAGGAACATTTTTATTTAAGTGTCATCTTAAACTCAAGATGAAAATTTTTGCGCCTTCTCAGTTGGAATACCATACGAAAAGTTTGTATAAAACAATAATATATTTCAAAACTGTTGTTTTGGATGTAAACCCTGTGTTTCCTCATAGAGTACTTAAATATTTACATTAAGTTTTCTACAAAATACCTAAGAGTAGCTAGTCCGTTTAATATTTATTACCTATGCTATTAATAATAATCATACGTCGTCCATGCAACAGTACTATGGAAAGTCTATTAATATTACTAATACGTCACGATACCCTTGGATAGATGTGTGCGATGTATATTAACTAATTTCTGAGAAGTACTTTTGATAAAAAACGCATTTAAAAACTCATCAAATAATCCTCCGTCATATGCAAAATTCTGCCATTTTAGACGAAGTTCAGGTACAATTAGATGAACCAAAAATATAATAAAATATATACTAAAAATTTAAAAATATTAAAAATATTATAAATGGTAAAAATATTTATAGTATTAAAAATATTGCAAAAATAAAAAATATTAAAAATGCTAAAAATATTAAAAATATAAAAATAAAATTAAAAATATTAAAAATATTGCAAATATTAAATATATTAAAAATATTAAAAATATTAAAAATATTAAAAATATTAAAAATATTAAAAATATTAAAAATATTAAAAATATTAAAAATATTAAAAATATTAAAAATATTAAAAATATTAAAAATATTAAAAATATTAAAAATATTAAAAATTATTAAAAATACTCAATATATTGAAAAAAATAAAAATATTAAAAATACAAAAAATGCTAAATATATTAGAAAAATAAAAAATATTAAAAATGTTGATAATTATTAAAATAATAAAATTTTTAAAAATTTTAAAACCCCTAAAAATATCAAAATTTTTAAAAATATTACGAATATCCAAAATGTCAAAAACATCAAAATAAACAAAAATATTGAAAATTTCCTTAAAACATAAAAAACACAAAATACTTACTTACTTACTTAGCTGGTACTTCTATGCAATCCCAGTGGATTATATACCGCACGTAGAAAAATATTATAAGCACACCGAGTTCTGTAAGGTTCTCAGTAACCTGGTCTTTCCAACGAAGTTTTGGTCGCCCTCTTCTGCGCCGTCCATCGAGTTCATTGTCGAAGACTTTTCGAGCTGGAGCATTTTCGTCCATGCGTACAACATGACCTAGCCAACGCAACCGTTGCACCTTAATTCGTTTGACCACGTCAATGTCAGTTGACAGCTCGTACAGCTCATGAATTATACGTCGTCGATACTCTCCGTTAACGATGATGCGCCCATATATTTTACGGAGTATTTTTCTCTCGAATACTGCCAGAACAGATTCATTCGCTTGTGTCATGACCCAGGATTCTGAACTATACATTAAGACAGATAGAACCACTATCTGGTATAGCTGGAGTTTTGTTCGTCGAGAGAGGGCTCTGTCATTGAATCGCTTGCTTAGTCCGTAGTAGCATTTATTTGCAAGCAGGATTCTTCTCCGGATTTCTAGGCTGACATTATTTGCTTTGTTGATGGCGGAGCCTAGGTAGACAAAATTATCTACCACCTCGAAATTATAGTTGTCAACGTTCACGCAGTTAGTTTCCCAAACGAGTAGATTCTTTGTTCGTTGAAACTAATAACTTCGTTTTGTTCTCGTTCACCGTTAGACCCATTTTCGCTGATTCCTTCTGTATACCTGAGAAGGCTGCAGTCACATCCCGCAGTTTTCGACCGATGATGTCTACTTCATCAGCGTAAGCGAGTAGCATGTAGCTTTTGTTGAATATAGTGCCACTGGTGTTTATAGAATGGCTCCGTTAGGTCCTTGCCAATCTTCACTGAAGACTTCGTGTCAGTCAGCGTCATTCCGCAAAGACGTATCAGCTTCGCTGGAATACCAAACTCAGCCATGGCTTCAAGTAATTTCTGCCGTATCGGGCTATCGAAGGCAGGTTTATAGTCGACAAAAATATGGTACGTGTCGATTTGTTTCTCTTTGGTCTTTTCCAGGATTTACCGAAGTGTGAAAATCTGGTCAGTTGTTGATTTTCCAGGTCTAAAGCCACACTGATAAGGCCCGATCAGGTTGGATAACACTGGCTTTAGTCTTTCACATAGCACACTCGACAGGACCTTATATGCGATGGGTAAAAGGCTGATCCCGCGGTAGTTGGAGCACACACTTGGATCACCTTTTTTCAGCACAGGAAAAATCACAAAATAGTATGATAAAAGCGAATTCTATTTTTTTGCCACTTTTTGTTGTAAGTACTTTTTAAGCTACCTAGAGCAAAACGCTCCACTTTGAAAAAAAAATCTTTGATTCTATATCACTCTTGTCATTGATTTCAATTAAAGTTTTGTACTAATCAGAAATGTGCCATTAATGAAACGCCATCATGCATAATCCCTCCCTTCCTGGCTTTATTTCACTGACAATCCTTTACCCAGAATACATCATGTCGCATGAGTGTTATTAATTATAATTTAATATAAACCATACGCTCCATTGAACTCAATTCATAAATATTACAGCAAATGCATTAACGCTACGACGGCAAAGTGAAACAAGTGATTTGTAACATGATTACCACCACCACCACAAATGAATATTTAATAGATTTCAAACCGAATTGCCATTTATGTTGCAAATATCTTTTAGATTTGCACTCCATAACCGACGAGAGTACCGTGTGTCTTTTTTTATGTACTTTACTTCATCGAGTGCCGCACGTCTCACCCACAACACTCGGCGAAATAACACTTTTGGGTTTAATTAAGAGTGTGGTTTTGACGTTGACACCACACACACCACATACTCTATCCATGTGTGTGTATGGGTGTGTATGTCCGTGCAGTGAACTGTATTATAGCGCACAGTATGTGGCGCGGTGTTGTGCAGTGTAGTAAGCTGTAGTGCAGTAACTACTTATGGATAAATTGAGGTTGTATTGGACCAAAAGATGGAGCCCGCCGCACTGGCTGTCAGAGCTGTAGATGCATCAGAGGCAGCAGCACAACACACAGTATATTTATGTTTAGTTTACCTAACGGTCTTTGAATTCTTAAGTGGATTTTCCACCGACACCAATAACAACGTGGCGTAAATGTTGAAGTGCATACAGGTGGGCTGAGAATTGTAGTAACTTTTTAGTAGAGTAGTAAGTTTACTAAAAACACTACACCAGTGACCATATAAGATAGGGGAAAAAAATTGTTTAATGTTCATTTGAAATATTTTCATATTTTCAATAATTTTAATATTTTCAATATTTTTAATATCTTTAATATTTTTAATATTTTTAATATTTTTAATATTTTTAATATTTTTAATATTTTTAATATTTTTAATATTTTTACTATTTTTACTATTTTTGATATTTTGAATATTTTTAATATTTTTAATATTTTTAATATTTTAAATATTTTGAATATTTTTAATATTTTTAATATTTTTAATATTTTTAATATTTTTAATATTTTTTAGTATTTTCAATATTTTTAATATTTTCAATATTTTTAATAAATTCAATATTTTTAATATTTTAAATATTTTTAATATTTTTAATATTATTAATATTTTTAACATTTTTACTATTTTTAATATTTTTGATGTATTCAATATTTTCGACAATTTCAAAATGATAATTTCGATTCCCAGTCTCTTTTTTAAGCACCCTAGTTCTGCTGCTTATCGATTCACCAACCCGTGCCATCCTGGTTTTCCTATTTCCCTTTTTCTCCTATGTTTATTGTCCTTTTTATTCTTTCGATTCGGTTACTGCAATTTTATCCACTAGAAACATGTATGTACTCCACATAGACAGATGTATTTATTTAGCACAAAAGTATACCCTTCATGTAGGTAAGTATGTTTGACGTTGTGTGAGCACATATGAGCATAGCAAGAACTACAACCTAGAGGTGCATTAAGGAAATCTGGAAGTCAAGCCAGTTTTATACAAAAACCCAAAACCTAAATAAAATTGTGTTTTATTTTTCTCCACTGTATTTTTATTTTCATGGACATAAAATTTGTTGCCGATATCGAACGAGCTGAAGGGAATATAAAACGGGCACTGTAGATGAGCTTACGGTGCGGTTGGCAATCGAGAGTTTAGACAATTTTCTATTTTGTGTGGCATTGACAGTATCGGGTATGTGATATAAAGATATCGAGGCACCAGTTGTTTAGAATGAATAGCAGAAAGGGAACCTAAATATTATTTGGTCTTCTTTTTCAAATGTCACAACTTTAGAGAGGGATTATCATGGACTATCACAAATTATGGGTCAAATTTCTCCTAAAATATATAAAAATTTCGATAATACGAAAGTAAACAGTTACAACTAGAATTACTACTTCTACTTCTTCTCTCCTTATTCAAAAATATAAACAATGTTACAACATATTAAAATTTTTCAGAATATAAGAAATGTTACAAAAATAAAAGTTTTTCAAAAATTTAAAGAGTAAAATGTTAAAATTATTAAAAATTTTAATAATTTTAAAAATACTAAAAATAGTAAAAAAAAATAAAAAATATGAAAAATACTAAAAATATTAGAAATATAAAAATTTTACTAATATTGCAAATATTAAAAATTAACAAATATTAAAAATACTAAAAATATCAAAAGTATTAAAAATATTAAAATTATGGCAAATCTTACAAATATTAGAAATATTTAAATATTTAAAATATTACAAATATTAAAAATTAACAAATATTAATAATACTAAAAATATCAAAAGTATTAAAAATATTAAAAATATAAAAAAAAAATTACAAATAATAAAAATTAACAAATATTAATAATACTAAAAATATTAAAAATATAAAAATATGAAAAATATTAAAATTTTGACATATCTTAAAAAATATTAGAAATATTTAAATATTGAAAATACTAGAAATATTAAAAATATTAATAATATTAAAAAAATTAAAAATATCAAAAATATAAAAAATATTAAAATCATTAAAAAAATTAAAAATATCAAAAATTTTAAAAATATTAAAATTATGACAAATCTTACAAATATTAAAAAAAATATTACGAATAAATATTAAAAATATTAAAAATATTTAAAATACTAAAAATATTAAAAATATTAAAAATATTAAAAATATTAAAAATATTAAAAATATTAAAAATATTAAAAATATTAAAAATATTAAAAATATTAAAAATATTAAAAATACTAAAAATATTAAAAATATTAAAAATATTAAAAATATTAAAAATATTAAAAATATTAAAAATATTAAAAATTTTAAAAAACTAAAAATATTAAAAATAATCAAAATATTAAAAATAATAAAAATATTAAAAATATTAAAAATATTAAAAATATTAAAAATATTAAAAATATTAAAAATATTAAAAATATTAAAAATATTAAAAATATTAAAAATAATAAAAATATTAAAAATATTAAAAATATTAAATCAGTTAGTCACAAAGGGGTCTGAAGATGAACTCGTCATGGAGTTCGAAACGCGTCATCCTAGTGCGTGACACACTGAATTTGACCAAAAATATCAAACAATAAATAATAGAACACTTTTCTGATCTTGAGCCGAATTTGTTGTATCACTTCGATACACTTAACGTAAATTAACATAATGTAATGTAAGATCGACTAACAAAAACACAAATACATATTAAAAATTTTAAAAATATTAAAACTATTTAAAATATTAAAAATATTAAAAATATTAAAATTAATAAAAATAATCAAAACAATAAAAATATCGTAAATGTTTAAAATTAACAGATATTAAAAATACTAAAAATATTAAAATTATGACAAATATTAAAAATATTAAAACTGTTAAAAATATTAAAAATAATAAGAATATTAAAAATATTAAAAAAATTAAAAATATTAAAAATAATCAAAATATTAAAAATAATAAAAATATTAAAAATATTAAAAATATTAAAAATATTAAATATATTAAAAATATTAAAAATATTAAAAATTTTAAAAATATTAAAACTATTTAAAATATTAAAAATATAATACATTTCACACTCTTGACTAAAAACCTATTGGCAATAATAAATAATTGCCAATAGAACTGATCTCAAACCGAACTATGACAATATCATAATTCAATACAGATCAACAAACAACAAAATCAAGAACGATGATACACTGACGGTACGCAGAACGGGGTTGGCACTTTGCCAACAACAAAACTCCTGTGCAATTGTGTCCGATGGACATATGCATAGGCAAGTGCTTGTGTGTGTATTATGTTGGCATGTTGTGCGCTTCGAGGATGCTTTCTTCGCACCGTTGGGAAAAGTTCTCATTAGCTTTGAGATTCTTTCTTCCCTTAAGGTTTGTGATGATAGAGGAGAAGGCACAGCAAAGGGCGCTGACGAGACATTGTGGTTAATGTCGAAAAGTACGTCATACGGCTAACCTGCTATCAACATAATACATTTCACACTCTTGACTAAAAACCTATTGGCAATAATAAATAATTGCCAATAGAACTGATCTCAAACCGAACTATGACAATATCAATATTAAAAATATTAAAATTAATAAAAATAATCAAAACAATAAAAATATCGCAAATATTTAAAATTAACAGATATTAAAAATACTAAAAATATTAAAATTATGACAAATATTAAAAATATTAAAAATGTTAAAAATATTAAAAATAATAAAAATATTAAAAAAATTAAATATATTAAAAATAATCAAAATATTAAAAATATATTTTTAATTTATTAGTAATATTAAAAAAATTAAAAATATTAAAAAAAAACTAAAATATTAAATATTTAAAAAAGTAAAAAATCTAAATTAATAAAAATATTCACATTATGACACGTCAAATATGAATTACAATTCAGTAACGCTTTATTATTAAACAGTACAACATTTTTCAGCTCATTGATTTGGGACTCAATTCTGAGAACTGCACGTGAAAGTAGCCCCAAAAAGAAGAAGTTCTGCATCATTTGTTTTGTCAAGTTTCAAGCCATAACAATTTAATATCGATTTGAAGTTAGAAAGTATAGTACGTTTTAGGCCCTTTTGTTTGACATATTTAGCTGGAACAAATTTAAAAAAATTAAAAATTACAATTCCTTTAATAAGTTTATATAACGTTTCCCCACTTAAGCAACAGTTTCACTTTTCCATTTATAAAATTATTTTGAACTGGGTTTATTTTGTAGCAGTTACAATAAAACTGCTGTACTCCGTTGCGTATGATTTGCGAATAATATTACTTATGATAATCATACGCCACCATATATAATTTATGTTATGTCAAACAAAATACCCTAAAACGTACGATACTTTCTAACTTCAAATCGATATTAAATTGTTATGGCATGTACCTTGACAAAACGAACGATGTAGAACATCTTCTTTTTGGGGCTACTTTCACGTGCAGTTCTCAGAATTAAGTCCCAAAATAATGTGTTGTACTGTGTTATTATACAAATGCACTTATATGCTATACATTTCGTAAGTTTCTCTATGTAATTTCAACTTAAACTGTCATTAGGTATCTGTGGTGCCACCAGATTGGCTTTAGTGTCTTCACTGGGACACATTAAGAGATGAAAGCCCTACACTTAAAGAACCACAACTTTAACCCATTTATTTAAAAGTCTATATGCGGTATTCATTTCCAAAACAGCGTCCGTATCCTACAGATAGACTCGAGGCTAGCTGTCAGCTAAGCATTCTCGGCGATAGTATTGTACGTTACTCAATGGCGTGCAGTTTCTCCAGGATTAATCCGAACAAACACACCCATACAAGTCTGTTCTTCTTCTATAACACAAACTCACACATGAACACCCTGACGTAGCACTGCATCGCCTGCCTGCTGTTGGTAGAAGGTGTCCTGATATGTTAACCGGTGTCATGCATTTTCTAGTTAAACTTGGTGGCTTTCAAGTCATTTCAAATGCACACCAATGGTTGCATACAAATAAATGTGTGGCATCTATGAAGAGTAAACTGCAAAAACACATACTATATATGCATTACACAGTATTTTATGAATGTGTGTGACTGTCCGATGAGTATGTGTGTGTGTGCGCGTGTATGATTGTGTTAGTTTGCAGGCTATAGAATATTTGAATACTGGCGGAAATACTATTGGCACAGTGTTTGTGCGAGCTATTTGTTTAACACTCAAATGTGAATGTTGCTCTAAGGACTGGCAGCGGCAGCGGCTGCGGCTTCCAGTTAGTTTTGTATGCATCTAACGTTAACGGTTGGTACGTTGGTTGTTGTTGTTTCTGTTGTGGCTGTAGCTATTTGCTAATGTTATTTTCAAATGGCGCTCTAAAAATGCTGTGTGTGTGTGTGTGTGTGTTGGCACACTGTATTCGTTTTTTCTGGTGAGATTTAAACTTTAGCTGTTATGAATAGCTGACATTTTTCAGGAAAGCGTTTAATTCTTTGGAAGTTTAAACATCGCACAAATGTAAATTAGTTACATATATTAAGTGTTTTGAAATTGGTATTAGGTGTAGCGAAAATATCGAGTTGTAATGTAGCTAATAAACTGGAAGGTTTCTAGGGAGTAAAGGGAAGGAAGAGCAGGCATTTGTTGTGGCCGTTTAAGATTAAGAAAGAAGAAGTGTTTCAAATACATATATGCATTGAACGGCTATACTTTTACTTCTATTAAAATTATTTTTGTAGGGAAAGTTCTCCTTCAATTGTCTTTAATGCAGCCCCTAAGGCGTATGTTGTATATTGCAAGTACTTTCCGTAACACTCCTCTAAGAATTATGTGAAATATGAATCGTATTATTAATTTAGATTTAGCAACGAGTTTAGAATCCTCTTACTGTTGTGTTAGACATAAGTCGTATGATTGATTTAGACTTAGCATAAAGTCTCTTAATGTTATGTGGAAAATGGACGTATGATTGATGTAGATTCAGCAAAAAGACTCTAAATGCTACGTTGAATATGAGGCGTATGATTAATTAAGGTTCAACGAGTCTATAATTGCTATGTGAAGTATGGGGCGTATGATTGATTTATATTCATTAACAAGCCTCTTATTGTCATGTAGGATATGAGGCGTATGATTGATGTAGATTCAGTAAAAAAAAAACTCTAAGTGTTATATGGAATATAAGGCGTATGATTGATTCAGATTCAGCAAAAGGCTCTAAGCGTTATCTGGGATATAAGGCGTATGATTGATTTAGATTCAGCCAAAGGCTTTAAGCGTTTATTTGGAATATAAGGCTTATGATTGATTTAGATTCAGTATGGAGAATGGACGTATGATTGATGTAGACTCAGTTAAAAGCCTCTAAGTGTCATGTATGATATGAGGCGTATGATTGATTTCGATTTAGTAACAAGTCTCTAACTGTTATCTATATATATAAAAGAGGATGTGTGTATGTATATATGTAACGTATGGACTCGAAAACGGCTGGACCGACTTTGATGAAATTTTCAGGGAATCTTCCGAATAACCCCGCGAGTAACATAGGCTACACATTGTTTGGATTTTTCTACATTTAAGGGGTGAAAATGGCAATATTCGATAACACAAGGTATTCCGCGCTTACAAGACGTAATTTTTTTTGGTTTTTAAATGAGCACAAACCGAAAACTTCAGATATATATTTTTCGAGACCTTCTGCGTAAAACTAATTTCCCAGCAAAGTAAATGAGGTATTACAGAAGCAAATCTATGTATTGGTTAAAAAGTTATGACCTCTGAGATTTGGCATACGGAAATTAAGTTTTTAAAAATCATTTTCAGAATATTGGGCGCGATCCAAAACAATGTCAAAAATATACTATTCTCTTCGTCTTGGTCTCCAAACATCGGGATGGTACGTCTGACGTAACTGAAAAATTGCTAAAAATATACCTAAACCTGAAATCTTTATGCTTCTCAGCGCGAACTAGGAATTGATTGTATCGTACATTGCGATACTGGTATACGATTACCAAGTTTTTTTAGACGCGAACAAATTGTTCCGCCCTAATGAACAGGGGACTCGAATTTATCAAACTAACGCCATTCTCAGCAACTCGGTCTATGCAAATGCTGAAGAAAGATCTTGGCCTGCATCTATATAAGATCTAACTGGTGGAAGAATTTGAGCCAGTGGACGATCAAGTGATTTTTTTATTTATCATGTCATTGCACATTATTTGAACGGGAAATGGTTCCAACACGACGGCGTAATATGCCATACAGCGCGTGAGACCATCACTTTGTTAAGCCAAACATTGGTGACCGAATTATCTCAAAAAAATGGTAAGACGAGTTCAATACAAAAATTGTATTCCGGAATATTCTTGATCCGTGTGATAAGAAGACATGGCAAAAGAAGTTTTTATGGCTAAAGGCATAAAGCTTCAGACGGAATTTTCATTTGCGGTCAATAGGCGGAGAAGGCATAACAAAATGTCTTTTATGCCCAAAAAGATAGTTAGTATCCGCTACTACAGATCAAAATAAAAATTATTAAAATTAGCGGAATGTCTGTTTCCGATTTTTGGAAGAAGTGGCTACATACAAAAAAAAACTTAATCTACATGTAAGCACTATAGATATGACTTTGCTGATGAACATTTTCAAAGTACTTTGTAGACCTAAATGTGAAATATATTACAAGTTAATGTGCAATAGCGAAGCATTGCCGGGCCCGCTAGTGTATGATATAAGGCGTATGATTAGTTTAGATTCAGTAACAACCTCTCAGTTGTATGCAGCAAAAGGCTCTAAGTGTTATGTGGAATATAAGGCGTATGATTGATTCAGATATCGTAACAGACCCTTAACCGTTATGTTGGACATAAGGCGTATTATTGATTTAAATTCAGTAACAAGCCTTCTAGTGGAATGTGAGGCATGATGCATATGATTGATTAAGATTTATTAACAAGCCTCTTGCTGTTATGTAGAATATAAGGCGTATGCTTGATATATATTCAGCGTATATATAAGCCTTTAAGTGTTATGAGAGATATGAGGCATATGATTGATTTTATTAGTAAAAAGAAAATCCTTTAGTACACGTTCTCCCTCACTAGTAGAAAATGCAGCCCCTAAGGCGTATGATTAATGAAAAAGTTAGACAAAGAAACAAGTCTCTAAATAATACGGGGGATTTGAGGCGTATGATTTATTTAGATTCAGTAGCAAGTAGTGTTTTTGATTTCCCGGCATTTTTCATTTCCCGGGATATCGGGATTTTTATTTCATTTTCCCGGGATCCCGGGAAATCCCGGTCCAGAACAAAAAATATGTAAAAAATGCCTTTAACTATTAAAAAAATTGTTTAAATTTTAATGCAAACTAAGAAATATGAAATGAAACATACAAATCATTCCAAAAATTTCGTGTTATGGTTTATTTGAAAAGTTGTTAATGCTTAGACAAGCTATTTTCGTGAAATCTGTATATGAGCAATCTCCTTATAAACTTAGAGTGGTGTACGAAGGGATTTTTCGAAATTCGTACTTTTACGTGGAAAAGAATTCTAACAAACGAGAAAACTGGTAACAATATACACGCCAAATGGCAAAAGCTATCATCGTGGCAATTTATATGAGCAACCTTCTTAAAGAATAAGAAGGCCGCTAGTAGGAATTTTTCGAAATTCGTACTTTTTGGGGTAAAAAAGGACCCAATCCAAACGATTAAAGCTATAATCCGATGGCTCTTTTTAAAATTTGTTCTTAGGTGCTAAAAATGCTTCAAAAGGGGTAAAACTTATACAATCACCCAGACCAACGGCTAAAGATAGCATCACAAAAATCTATATGGAATGCTTCCTATAGAATTAGAGATCTGCATGAGGAGATTTTTCAAAATTATTGCCCCTTTAAAAACCTAAATAAACCAAGACCAAATGCTTTAAGGTAGAACAGCAAATAAGGGGCGGAGTATTAATTTTAGTGAGTAGTTATGCGCTGTGAATTCACATCAAATTGGTACCATAAAGTTATAAATGCGGGTATTGGGACGAATATTTATTTTATGAAGCAATTCCACGATATGAAAGAATTTCGAAATTTTAGAAGGACAAACCCGAAAATGGGATAAAATTGTTACCATCACCCAGACCAAAAAGCTAAAGGTGGAATCGCGACAATTCGATGTAAAACTTATTTTGTATGGTAATTGTGCACTCTGAATGGATTTTTTTGAGATTCATACTCCTTGAGATAAAAAGGGGATAAGTATTATCATCGCGCAGACCAAACACCTACAGGTACAATCACCCAGAACACCAACAGGGAAAGTTATATGACAGTCAATTGGCTTAAAAATATTGTTTTAGAATATATCAATAAGTAAGTATCCATCAACTCATGGACATGGTATTGCTAATCCATTTTAGCAATTCAATACGTTCGACTTTTTCGCTATACATTGAAGCACATTTGAAAGATAAATAACACATCGAGAGTCGGAAGACGATAGTGATGGTCAAGAAAATAGTCACCAATTGGTAATTTTATGGTAAAAATTTGGAACACTTAATAATTTATGGTTTTAGTTTTAGTAGT
The DNA here is from genome assembly GCA_964034835.1 of Muscina levida. Taxonomy (NCBI): domain Eukaryota; kingdom Metazoa; phylum Arthropoda; class Insecta; order Diptera; family Muscidae; genus Muscina; species Muscina levida. Next base: position 135,664,952 of record OZ035883.1, read on the forward strand.
TTAACAGATTAAATAAGCATAATGAAATCCCGGGAAATCCCGGTCGCATTCCCGGGATTCCGGGACAAAAAATTGGCCGGGATTCCCGGGATTTTTGTCCCGGGAATTCTCGGGACAAAAACACTAGTAGCAAGCCTCTTATTGTTATGTAGGGTATAAGGCGTATGATTGATATAGATTCAGCAGCAAGCTTCGAAATGTTATGTGAGAAATAAGGCGTATGATTGATTTAGATTCAACAACAAACCTCTCAATGGTATGTGTAATATAAGGCGTATGAGTGATTTAGATGATTTAGCAACTATCCTCGGAATGTTATGTGGAAAATGAGGCGTATGATTGATTTTAAATCAAAACCTAGTATTAATGAAAAAATATTTATTTAATAAACGAAAAAGGTTATACAGTCGAAACTCTCTATAACGAATTCCAAGGGACTGGATATTTACTTCGCTATAAAGAAAATTCGCTATATAGAAAAGAAAAATAAATTTGTTCCTTTTAAAATTTTTTATATGTAGTAGTCAGTTATTTTGGTTTCAAGTAAATTTTTCCACTTTTCATCTTCAATATAATTTTCTTATACATTTAGAGAAGTTAACACAGTACATATCGCGATATGCAAAGGCAAACTGCAAGAAATGTGAGAGATGGTAATGATTCCATATGTTCTATATGTTGCATAGTTCAGTGATTCTCCAAAATACACATTCAATTTTTTGATAAATAAACGATTCAAAGCATCAGTCTCTGCTTGTGCTTTGTGAAAGCAACAATACCAACACCAATAACACACAAAAAAGCGACGTCGATTTCTTTTTTGTGTGCGTTCGTTCGGTTTTGCCTAAATTCGTTTTATTGAGATTGAAAACCCTTCAATTTTGAAGTTACAGTCGCAAAAATGCTTTGTTATAAGGAAATATTCGCTATAGGGAAATTCGTTATATGGAGATTATAATACACTCAAAGTAGACCGGAAACACAGTGTTCTTATAATTGCTTCGCAATAAAGAAAAATTCGTTATATAGGAGTTTGTTATAGAGAGTTTTGACTGTATATAGTCTTATCACCAAATAAGCACACATATTTTCTACTATTTAGCAACGTAACATTTTCAGCTTTTACAAATCTCGTGACTCTCTCACCTTAAGCTTTAATTTGTCATATAAACACATTTCATGTTATGCATAATTTGCAAGACTACTGACAAATGAATCAGGTTGGTATTGTGGTTTACATTTCCTACATGAACTACCGTATGACGCTGGTGTCTCTTACAATTCTTTGCATCACTTTCCTAAATACCAAACTAATATTCATATCCAGCCATAAACTTGTCTACACCAAAGTAAAAAGTCTCCTTTGAAATAAAAAATATATGAAATACTGGTTCTAAAAAGAGAATAACTAATGTTTTGTGTATGCTGGTAATACGCATTTATTTCGTATTGGTATAGATGTATTAAGTATGTAAACCATTCTATGTATAAGTTATCCATATCCATGCCTTACTGGCACTTTGCCGATTCTATACCAAATGTAGAGCAAACATTCCAAACACTCTTAAGTATTTACTTTGACGTTTCGTATGTTCTGATAGTTCTTCTATAGCCTTCGACACTTTCGGCTGAAATGTTGTTGTTGCAATGCTGTAGATTATTGAGAGGACCAACAAAACAACTAACAAGAAAAGGAAAAGTTCAAAAACTTCTGTTGAAAGATTATTTTGCAGCTTACGTCGTTTCCTACTAAAGTTAATTGAGATTAATTTTTGTAGATTTTAAGTACTATAGCTTGCAGTTTGCAGCTTTCAATTTGCAGTACCCAGTTCTTTTTTTTTCTTTTTTAGATGCTCCAACATTATTTCTTGATGGTGTTGTTGCTGTTTTGTGCTGGTGGCCCTCATTTGTACTTTTGGCACAACAAAGTTTTAGTTCATTCATTTCGGGGTTGAATGTTATTTTCGCTTCGTTTTTAATTATAAAGAAATTATAAAAATTGAGGTTCCTGCCACCACATTCAATACCAGAGAAACAGCAAATGCGAAAGCATAAACTGTGTTAAGAAGTTGGGCTAAAGTTCAGAGTGTGTGTGTGTGTGGAAAAAAGTTTGTTTGCTTACTTTGCATTTTCACATAATTTTGTAAGAGTTGTGTTATTTGAATTTTTTGTTTTACTTCGTCGTCTACATTCATTTGCATTTTCAAGGAGTTTTGTTTGTTTTTTTTCTGTACTTATCTGTTGGGTATGGGGGGGGTGAACAGAAACTTGAGTTATAATGACTTCTTATGGGGCGAAAATTTGGAATTAGTATAATTTTTCACATGAAAAGTTAATTAATGTAATAGGATTTTTATATAGTAGAGATTTTTTGCTCGTGGCGAGGAGTACTGGTATTCTGAATAATAATAATATTATTATTTTTTAACCAGCTTTTTAGTATTAAAAAATGGAAGTACTGTTTAATATTTATAGTAATCATTCGTTAAAATGTTTAAAAGTTTATAAAAAAAAAAAAACCGAAATTCTATATGCATATCTTTTTTGTAAGTCCACTAAATTTAGCCAAATTTTCCACAAGGTAAATGTTAATTTAACATTGATTTACAAAAATAAAATGGGTCACATTGTGCTGTCCCTGCTGGTGCCTTATGTAAAAATTACCCAAATTCCTAAAAATTAATATATAACCAGTAATTTGGAATCACAAAAGACACATTCGGTAGTCGCATACAAAATGACTATATGCCCAGAGATAATGAATTAAACTTTATTCATTTGTTGGGGAATTATATTATATCATAAGGCCGTGCATAGGGTGAGGGTATTTATTAGTCGGTTCAAGTTCACCTGACTGAATTTTCTCGTTTAACACAACAAATTCTATGAGAAATTTTTGAACCTGCGGCTGTTTTTCTATATCCATTTTATTTATTGTGCTCAACGAATTTCTCCAAAACTCTCTCTTACATATAGGTAGATTTGAATCATTCTTCAACAACAAATCGACTGGCATGCAAATCATCATCATCAACCGAAAATCTCCTACAGAATTTTCCATTACAACCATCCTGAAATTTTAATGCTTTTCCAACATTCCTCAACTATGCCACCACCTTCTCCTCCATTGTCTCTGCACGATATTGAACTACCACAACAAGAGTGAAGGCGGGGGCGGTTGGCCAAAGAAACGAATTGAAAAATGGAAATTAGAAATGCTAATTGAAAAACGTCTTCTGTTGTTTTGTGTCAGTCATCAGTGGTGGAATGCGTTCAATTCAAATTCATTTACATTTTTACAACAGCACCACCAGCATTAGCATTAGTAGCTCCCGCTCGCCAGCCAGTACAATGGCGTGTTTCATTTGTGTTTATGAAATGAGCATTGGCGTTGCCGTTCGCCTTCAAGGAAAAGACAAGTAAAATGAAATGAGCGCCAGATACTTTTTGGAATTTTTTTTTCCTACTATTGGATTTGGGAGTTTTTGTTTTTTGTGCGCTCTGCTGCGCCTTAGCTAAATAAGTTTAAGCAGTAAAATCTGGTAAAGATGATGGAGAAGAATAACTGCAGAGAAAACTAATTAGAAAAAGTGAAGAGAAATTTATGGAATTTTGTTTTGTTTTATTTTTTTTTTTTTTGATTCTGCAAAAGACTTAGAATATCTTTGATGTGTGGAGTTGCTCTGCGGTCGAGTTTTTTTTGGAAATTTATTAAAATGTAATTATTGTAAGATGGTTTAAGGTGCGGCGAGCAGGGGTAGGAGAGAAATGCGGTTATGGGGTGAGAGAAGAAAAAACATTTACTTAAACGAACGAATGTTAGATAACATTTCTTCTCTTCATACCACGATTGTCTTAAATAACTTCAATCTGGTTTTTAAGCGATATTAAATTAGTCATACGCCACCCTGAGTATGTGGCACAAGAAGTCATACAGTATGAGTTACAATAATAACGTGATAGCTATGGCGTATGATTTTATTAAAATATCAACTGAATCATACTGAATCAAATCATGAGAAAGTACCATTGTTGTCATGACTAGGTATGGCAATGTTAACTACTTACGCAGAAGTTTAGTAAACCACCATGGATCTTGGTAATTTTACTGAACAGATTATGAGCTGCTTGTGACCTCAACTGAGGTATTCTGTTCATTATCAAGTGATAAACGATCATTAGGCTGAAGTGCAGAATATTAAATTAAAAAAAAAAAATATGCCATTGTATTCGTCTTGTTCCCCAAACATCGGAATGGTAGGTCAAAGTTGGCGCTCAGGCCCATGGGGCCCGGGGGAGTCAAAAAGGGGCCCCTCTCGGTTCTATGATGACCGCCCCAGGTGCGGGTACTCAAATGAAAGATATTTTCGAGACGAATACAACGATGTTATTTTTAGGTTCCTAAGGGTCTCCTGGACCGAGTTAGGGCTATTTGAATTTCCGGGATATACCAAAAAAAAAAAAATATTTTTATTTATTTTTTATTTTTGCCTTCGGCGCTATTAAAACCAACATATCCATTTCCACTCTAATTTACAAAAAAAAAATATTTTTTCCGGGATATACCAAAAAAAAAAAAAATTTTTTTAAAAAAATGGCGCGAATTTTTTTAAAAATAATTTTTGGCTGCGGCGCTAAATCACCCAACATATCCATTTTCACTCTAATTTACAAAAAAAATTATATTTTTCCCGGAATATACAAAAAAGAAATTAATTTTTTTAAAAATCGCGCGATTTCTTTAAAAACAAATAATATTTTAAAAGAATATATCAAAAAAAAATATATATAATTACAATACATAGCTTTTTTTAAAATATTTTTCAAATTTTTCTTCATTTTTTCCACTTTTATCCTTTTTTTAATCAATTTTCTTGTTTCAAATATTTCTCTTTAGACTTTTTCTTGATTTTTTTTTAAATATTTCTTGAAATTTTCTTTTAAAAACCTTAAAAAATTCAAAAAAATTTAAAATTTTCAAACATTTTTGATGACATTTCATTTTTCTATGGAATTTTTCAATTCATTTGCTTAAATTATTCTAATTTTACATGATTTTTCCCCATTTTTTAAATTTTTTACGGGGTTTTTCAGAAAAAAATATTTTTTTTTAAAAATCGCGCGGTTTTTAGATTTTCTATTTTTTTTTTTAAATTTTTCAATTTATTTCGTTAAATTTTTCAAACTTTTTCCATAGATTTTTCACATTTTTTTCAATTTTTTTTTTTTTGGTATATCCCGGAAATTTAAATGGATCTAACTCGGTCCAGGAGACCCGTAGGAACTTAAAAATAACATTGTTGGATTCGTCTCGAAAATATCTTTCATTTGAGTACTCACACATGGGGGGTCATCATAGAACCCAAGGGGCCCCTTTTTTTCTGCACTTTTGCCGATCATTATTACAACTTGACAAAACGAATGATGCAGAAGTAGTTATTTTTGAGTTGTCTTGTGTTAATGGCGATCTATTTAACACTAAATTTTCTTTTCTTTTAGTTTCATATCTTCTTTATCTCTCATCTTTTTGCTATTTTTAAAGAATTCTTCAAAGCTGTCTAAAAATCCTAATTGTTTCACTTTCTCCCCCATTTTATCCAATTTGGCCACTCCAAAAAGCTGTTAATAAATACATTAAAATAGCCTCGGGGTCACAAAATGAAATCAAGAACATGCACAAACCTTACTGCGGTAGCATCCCCCGCTACCAGTGAGGGCGTTTAATGAAATCTAAGTTCCTTGTGGCATTTTTAATAAAGTCTAGACATGAATTAACAGATGTGATGGTTGGGGCAATGTGTGTAATGCTCTCATACCTCTCTATACATTTAATGTCTACTTGCTATTGCCTTTAAGGAGAAAAATTGTTGCAAACATGTAAAGAGCAAACGATACAGATGCAAACAGATTTCGCAGGAATTGAGGAAGGTCAAAGTTGTATTAATTAATGTTAAGCTTTGTATTTAATAGAAGTTGCGGTGAAATTTAGGTGAAAGGATTAAGAAAAAAAGTCCTAACAGGAGGTGGACAAATGGACTCATATATATTTTTGTAGTGTCATTGCATAACAACTATCTATTCTACGTTATGTTTTATTCGCATTAAAAAAAATTCATATAAGTCCCACATAAGTTTGGGACTCAATTTTGAGAACTGCACGTGAAAGTAGCCCCAAAAAGAAGAAGTTCTGCATCATTGGTCTTGTCAAGTAACATGCCATAATAAATTAATATCGATTTGAAGTTAGTAAGTATCGTATAGCGGAATTTGTTTTGTTTTAGGCTCTTTTGTTATATTGTTATACGGTGGCGTATGATTATCATAAGTAATATAACACTCAAATCATACGCCACGAAGTACAACAGTTTTATTGTAAGTGCTACAAACTAAACCCAGTTCAAAATATATTGATAAATGGAAAAGTGAAACTGTAGTTTATGCAGAAAAACATTAAAGGAATTGTAATTTTTAATTTTATTAAGAATTTTATTACTTTTCAGCTAAATCGGACTAGTGGTTCCCGAGTAATGTCAAACAACAGAGCCTAAAACGTGACAAATGCCCCTATACGATACTTTATAACTTCAAATCGACATGTAACTTGACAAAACGAATGATGTAGAACTTCTTCTTTTTGGAGCTACTTTCACGTGCAGTTCTCAGAATTGAGTCCCAATGAGCTGAAAAATATTGTTCTGTTTCATCAATGTCACCTCAATCTAAATCACAGATTTGGATTAATTGATGCTGTAAGCATTCATAACACGGAGGTGTACAAATGGACATATATGAAATAGATAGTCATTGTATGAATATTAACTTCTAAACAAATCACTTACCTCAATCTTCTTAACTTCTTAAAATTATCAATGTCAACTCAATCTAATTTACAATTTTCGATTAATTGATGCTATCTCTTGAATTTTAATACATATTCCACATTTTTAGATTTCTCTAACTTAACAATACAAATGTCATTTCCTCTCAGATATCTCAACATTTCTTAATTTCTTTACAAATTCAAAAAATGCTTAAATTTATTCCATCAATAGCATTTACAGATATTTCCCTTAAAAAAAATCTACTACAATTTTTTTCTCCATACCAAATTTTCATTTTGATTTAATGGCCCACGAAGTAATTACTTTTTCGCGTAAACGTAAAATACAACTAAAAATTTGCTTCAACGTTCCTCGTGGTTGTTGTTATTTTACTTACCGTGACACCACCTTTGGCAGCCAATCACCACCGCAATATTTGGCCAAGACCGGATCGTTAGTTGAGCTGCCATCGTAAAAAATCAAATGATCACGTTCACCGGTGCAATCCGACCAGGCACGTATTGAACGCGAGGTTTTGTTGAAGCTGGCAATTGACCTAAGGAAGAGACATAGAGAAAAAGAAGAAGACAGAGAGATAAACAACACATTCGACAAAACAAAAAACTTAAACTAAGCTAGAAAACACACACACACACAAAGGCAAATCAAGGAAAGCAATCAATGTCCGAATAAATGAAAATGGCAAAAGGTGAGCCAATGACTACTGTCTTCCACTCCAAAAAAAACTAAAAGCGAACATAAAGTCGTTAAAGTCTCTACGAGCAAGGAAACATAAAACTAAGAAGAAATACTATTACACCCTCTAAATGTATAGAGAAAAAAATTCTTAAAACTGTAAGAATCGCACAAAAAACAATACCATCAAAACGATGAATTACCCCACACTCACAAATAAAACCAAAACACATTCATCACAATTTCAGGGGGTAAATGACGAATGCGTATTGTGTGTACGGGAGAGTGTGTGAGGGGTTTTCAACTTTAGCGTAAGTGTAAGAAAATCTTTATAGCTGCAAATGGTGGTGGTTGAGCGACTTTTATTTTATCAGTAAGATAACAGTTTTTTTTCTTTTTGGTTTTGCAACTGCATCTTGGTTCTACTGAGTTCAGGACGAAATTTGTTAATTTGCCCATAAACGCTGAGATTTAATGTTCGTTTTCAATTATGTCAACAAAAAAAAAAAAAAATACGCATTACAATTTTACACCCCCTGGCAGTTCTACTTTTTTTCTTAGGGGGATGATTGTATCATCATGCGGTTGTTGGCATGTCCTAATAGCGGAACCGGAAATAAATGTAAATATAAACTGAGCGGTACATTTTTTGCTGGCAACAGACTTTTCGCTAGGTTTTTACACCTCCCAAATTGAAATCTACCATGGGAGAGCAATCAGCAGTGTTTTTCTGTTCTTTTTGTTAGATGGGGGAAGGGAAGAATACCTAAGCGACAGAGCGTGAAGGTAAATTAAATTGTAAACTGCTAATAAAATTGATATTGAAAGGGGAAATAGATTTTAACATAAAAGAAAATTATTAAATATATAAAATTGTCAAAAATATTCAATATATTAAAAATATAACTAATAATAAAAATTTTTAAATTATTTAAAATATTAAAAATATAAAAAAATATTACAAATATTAAAAATATACAAAAATATAAATATTAAAAATATTAAAAATATTTAAAATATTAAAAAAAATTAAAAAATATTAAAAATATTAAATATATTATAAATATCAAATATAACAAAAATATCAAAAAATATCAAATATATTTAAAATATTAAAAATAATAAAAATTAAAAATAATAAAACTATTAAAAATATGTAAAATACTCAAAATATTAAAAATATTAAAACCATTAAAAAATAAAAATAAATAAATATAAAAAAAAAACAAAAATATCAAAAAAATATCTAAAATATTTAAAATATTAAAAATTAAAAATATTTAAAATCTTAAAACTATTAAAAATATTAAAAATATTTAAATATTGATGTTGGCATGTCCTAATAGCGGAACCGGAAATAAATGTAAACAAAAGCTGAGCGGTACATTTCTTGGTGGCAAGAGACTCTTCGCTATGTTTTTTGCACCTTCTAAATTGAAATCTACCAAGGGAGAGCAATCAACAGTGTTTTTCTGCTCCTTTTGTTAAATGGGGAAAGGGAAGTATACCTAAGCGAAAGAACGTGAAGCTAAATTAAATTGTAATCTGCTAATAAAATTGATATTGAAAGGGGAAATCGATTTTAACATAAAAGAAAATTATAAATATATAAAATTATCAAAAATATTCAATATATTAAAAAAACTACTAATAATAAAGATTTTAAAATTATATAATACTAGCTGGCCCGGCAGACTTCGTCCTGCCTCCAAATTTTTGTAAAATATGTTGAGTGTAGTTGGTATCTGAAAACGATTGGTTTATTTTTTTGACCTCTAAAATATTTAAATTTAAAGGGCGAGGTTTTCCCGGACAAATTCTGTATTTCATATATCTTAAAGATTATTATATATTATTATAAGAATTGCTAAAACGGATCAGCAGTGTCGTCCGTGATGTGATGAAATCTTACTTATTGATAGGCACGTATTCTAAAACAACATTTTTAAGGCGATTGACTGACATATAACTTTCGTCGTTGGTGTACTGGGTGATTGTACCTTATTATCCTAAGGAGTACGAATTTACAAAAATGCAATCATTAGGCTCAGCGGCCCCATTAACCGTATGGTCTGGGTGTTATCAACAGTTATTCCTATTTTCGTTATTGTCCCCTAACTTTGTAAAGCTCTCTCATTCAGTTGGAAGTGCGCCATTATAAAAGTTAGTCATTCTTCTTTAAGCCTTTTTGCGGTCTGGGTGACCATCTACAGCCAATCCCTAACTTTCACTAAAATTTTGGGACAAATGGGGTCAACCGTTTTCACAATTAGTGGTGACATCAAAATGTACATCTTTTTAATATATATAGACTTCTGAATAACTATGATATTAAAAAAAGTGACTAAATGACATTCTAAAAATTAAGTGTATGATAAGCTAAACACCGGCAACTGGTTCCAAACATACATTCAAAATTTTCTCATGCCAAAAAAATCATATATTTTAAGTTTAATTAAAATCGGACAAACGATATAAATTTTCGAAATAATTCAACCCCAGCTTAATCAACTGCTGGTCCATATAAACAAAAAAAATTCTCATAATAAAACAAATATACATTCTAAATTTCAGTCAAATTGTTTAATTCGTTTAAATTTTCATTATAATTCCACCATAGCGACACCTACCGGGTCAATTTATACAAAAAAATTTTTCTCAAGGTTCCACAAACATAAATACTAAATTTCAGTTAAATTGTTACATGCATTCAAATTTTCGATATAAATCCACCCTAGCGCCATCTACCGGGTCCATTTGTACATACAATTTTTTCTGATGATCAAACAAACATAGATTCTGAATTTCAGTTAAATTGGCCCTTTCGTTAAAATTTTGATTGTAAACCACCCCCAGCGCCACCTACCGGGTCCATTTGTACATAGAATGTTTTCTCATGATCAAACGGATATCCATTCTAAATTTCAGTTAAATTGGTACATGCATTCAAATTTTCGATATAAATCCACCCTAGCGCCACCTGGATTTGATTTTTTTCAACACAAACAATCTACGGAAAATTTCGAATCGAATAAAAAAAAAATCAGCCAAATCGCTCCAGCCGTTCTCAAGTGATGGTATGACATACGTGGACCATTTCATTTTTATATATATAGATATTAAAATATAAAAAAATATAAAAAAAAAATATTAAAAACATTAAAAATATTAAAAATATTAAAAAAATATTAAAAATATTAAAAATATTAAAACTATTAAAAATATTAAAAATATTAAAAATATTAAAAAAATTAAAAATATTAAAAAATTAAAATATTAAAATATTAAATATATTGAAAATGTTAAAAATATTAAAAATTAAAAATATTAAAACTATAAAAAATATTAACAATTTTGAAAATATTAAAAAAAATATTTAAAGTATTAAAAATATTTAAAATATTAAATAAATTAAAAAATATTAAAGATATTATAAAAATATTAAAAACGTTAAAAATATTTAAAATATTTAAAATATTAAAAATATTAAAAATATTAAAAATATTAAAAATATTAAAAATATTAAAAATATTAAAAGTATTAAAAATATTAAAAATATTAAAAATATTGGGATTTGGTTCGGCTATAGGGTCTGAATTTAAAGACAATTTTTATGTTGTACTTTTATTCCATTTATTTATTTCCGATATTTCGACTAACATCGTTAGTCATCATCAGGGTTATCTATTATTCACAAAGATACAAAAATGTTACAAGTTAACACACAAATAAACATATTTTTACATTGACAGAAATTCTTACAAAAATCGGCAGCTACAATGATACTGTCTTGAGTCAGCTTCTGTAAACTACTAGCTATTTGGTCGTCTGTACTTGTCAATAAGATGTCTATACATCTGAGAGTCTATACATTTGCCGGATACAAGAACAACGTTTCCGTTTTTTAAGTGTATTGCTGAAGGAGAAGAACTTGTACAAACACTAGAGAACAAAGAGCACCAAGAAATTGCGAGAGCTAAATACATATCACTAATTGACGACCACTTACAGAGACAAAAACTAAGTCAGAGAGACAAACTGATTATTAATACAGTGGGACAGACGAAAACTTTTTTGAAAGAAAATTCGGACATATTAATAGTGTGTGCAGATAAAGGAGGAAAAACAGTAGCGATGACTAAGTCCGATTATAAAAATTAAATGGACACAATAGTAGGGGATTTATGCACATACAAAAGGTTGAAAAAGGATCCAACATCAACCCTCCAAACTAAAAACAACAATTTAGTAGAAAAATTATACAATAAAGGTATAATTAATATGACAGAACGGACGAAACTAATTAGTAGAACAGCTATTGCGCCAAGGATATACGGTCTCCCAAAAATCCACAAAAATGGAACACCTCTTCGACCAATTTGTTCATCTATTAATTCTCCCGCGTATGGACTGTGCAGATATGTCATCAAAATACTTAAAAATTTAACAAAGGACTCACAATATAATGTAAATGATGCACTAGATTTTAAAGCAAAGATTGTCAACACACTTGTTGAAGACGATGAAATTTTGGCATCATTTGATGTTGTTTCCTTGTTCCCTAGTGTACCAGTAAATCTAGCTCTTAAGACGATAGAGAATAAATGGGACACATTAAAAAACTTCACCGAAATTACAAAAGAATTATTCATGGAAATTCTTACTTTTTGCATTAAAGATACGAGGTACTTTAACTATGAAGGAAAAATATACGAGCAGAGAAAAGGCATGCCAATGGGCTCACCAGCTTCCCCAGTAATAGCAGATATAGTGATGGAAGAGTTGTTAGATGCATCAATGAACAAGATGACACAAAAACCCAAAATATTGACAAAATACGTAGATGACATTTTCTGTATTATTAAGAAAAGCGAAGTTGAAACTACACTTAGAATTTTAAATAGTTTCAACAAACAAATACAGTTCACAATGGAGATGGAAGACAATAAACAACTTCCATACTTGGACATCCTGGTCATAAGAGAAAATAATAATATTAAATTTGACTGGTACCAAAAGGAAACTGCTTCAGGAAGAATCATAAACTTCTATTCCAAACATCCAAGACGAACGATAATAAACACAGCAATGAATTTCATAAAAAGAACATTAAATATAAGTGACCAGGAATTTCATAATACTAACAAAAACAAAATTAGGACCATACTACAGATGAACAGTTTCCCAAAAATAACAATAAACGAGTTACTGGACAAGGCATGCCAAAGAAATAATAGTGAAAATGTTGCCAAAGAGGCCAAAATATACAAATCTGTCACATATGTACCTGGTTTTTCAGACAGACTAAAACATTCAAACATTTATGATAAAAATAAAATAGAAATGGCTCACAAAACCCATAATACGACGCACAAATTGTTCAGTAAGACCAAAGCAAAAGTGGAAAAAGGAGAAAAGTCCAACTTAGTTTATAAGATTAAATGCAATGGTGACGGATCCGACATATGCCCAAAGGTATATGTTGGAACAACAAGGACAAAACTAAAAGCGAGATTGGCTTCGCACAAAACTGACCAGAAAGCGACTGGGAAACCATTAGAGCAAAAAACTGCTCTTGCAGCCCACAGTACTCTAACAGGACATATACCAAATTTTGACGACGTAGAGATACTTGTGGAAGAGAGGAATTACGCCCAGAGATATACTTTAGAAATGCTGCACATAATTGATACACCGTTGGACCAGAGACTAAATTATAAGAGCGATACATCAAATTGCTCTCAGATGTATAGACATCTTATTGACAAGTACAGACGACCAAATAGCTAGTAGTTTACAGAAGCTGACTCAAGACAGTATCATTGTAGCTGCCGATTTTTGTAAGAATTTCTGTCAATGTAAAAATATGTTTATTTGTGTGTTAACTTGTAACATTTTTGTATCTTTGTGAATAATAGATAACCCTGATGATGACTAACGATGTTAGTCGAAATATCGGAAATAAATAAATGGAATAAAAGTACAACATAAAAATTGTCTTTAAATTCAGACCCTATAGCCGAACCAAATCCCAATATTATAATTAAGAGGTCAACAAATCAAAAACATAAATATTAAAAATATTAAAAATATTAAAAATATTAAAAATATTAAAAATATTAAAAACATTAAAAACATTAAAAATATTAAAAATATTAAACATATTACAAATATTAAAAATATTAAAAATATAAAAAATATCAAAAATATTAAAAATATTAAAATTATTAAAAATATTAAATATATTCAAAACATTAAAAATACTAAATATATTTAAAATATTAAAAATGTTAAAAATATTAAATATATTAAAAACATTAAAAATATTAAAAATATTAAAAATCTTAAAAATATTAAAAATATTAAAAATTTTAAAAATATTAAAAATATTGAATATATTGAAAATATTAAAAATATTAAAAATATTAAAAGTATTTAAAATATTAAAAATATTAAAAATATTAAAAATATTAAAAATATTAAAAATATTAAAAATATTAAAAATATTAAAAATATTAAAAATATTAAAAATATTAAAAATATTAAAAATTAAAAATATTAAAAATATTAAAAATATTAAAAATTTTAAAAAAATTAAAAATATTAAATATTATTAAAAATATTAAAAATATTAAAAATATTAAAAATATTAAAAATATTAAAAATATTATAAATATCAAAAATAACAAAAATATTAAAAATATTAAAAATATTAAAAATATAATATTAAAAATATAAAAAATATTAAAAATATTAAAATTATTAAAAATATTAAATATATGCTCTTGTTTGTTATTGTCGATCTGTAAGAAGTATGAATATGTTTTTCATTGTTCGGTTTGAGATCAGTTTTCTATTATCGCTAATAGAATTTGTTTTACAAGTGTGGAGAAGGCACAGCAAACGGCACTGATGATGATGGTTTGGCAACCATCGAAATAGCTATCTGCCCTGCCAGCTGTCAACATAATACATTTCACACAACTCTTGTAAAACAAATTCTATTAGCGATAATAGAAAACTGATCTCAAACCGAACAATGAAAAACATATTAATATTAAATATATTCAAAACATTAAAAATACTAAATATATTTAAAATATTAAAAAAATTAAGCATATTAAAAATATTAAAAATATTAAAAATATTAAAAATATTAAATATATTAAAAATATTAAAAATATTAAAAATATTAAAAATATTAAAAATATTAAAAATATTAAAAATATTAAAAATATTAAAAATATTAAAAATATTAAAAATATTAAAAATATTAAAAATATTAAAAATATTAAAAATATTAAAAATATTAAAAATATTAAAAATATTAAAAAGATTAAAAATATTAAAAATATTGAAATATTAAAAATATTAAGAATATTAAAAACATTAAAAATATTAAAAATACTCTAAAGTATTTAAAATATTAAAAGTATTAAAAATGTTGTAATATGTATTAAAACCAATAAAAATATTATAAATATCAAAAATAACAAAAATATTAAAAAATATCAAAAAGTATCAAAAATATTTAAAATATATTAAAAATATTTATCAAAAATATTTAAAATATTAAAAATCTTAAAACTATTTAAAACATTAAAAATTTTAAAAATATTAAAAATATTAAATATTATATTATTAATTATTATGCTGATCCAATCTAAGAAGATATACATAAATTCATTCTGATCCCTAATAAATCTGTCTTAATTATTTAGGTGTCCTTCTCCCCATCGACACAAATTCTCAAAGAAAGAACTTTCTCAAGCATTAACTCTGTGCATTCAACCATTGAATGCGACCATTTCCTTTTCCTTACTCATTGGCGTTTTTCATAAAAGTAAAGGTGATACCAAAAAAAAACGTGTGATTGCTTAAATTACTTTTTACGTAAATTCCGCTATATATATGGGATGGTGACAGAGAGTGTTCTAGACACTATATTTGTGTGCTTGCGTGTGTATGCATGCCAGTGTTGTGTATCTGAAAGCATTTCACCGATTTGTATTAATTCTATGCAATTTACGTCAGGTGAAATACCAATTTCAATTTAGTTTCAATATCGCTGTTATTTGCTTTTTTTGGTACGCTTTCTCAACAACCATTCATGTTGAAGCTGTGTGTGTGTGTGTGTGTGCGCGTTGTTGTTTTCTCACTTGCTTGTATACCTTTTGCATTTATTTTACTCGTTATTTCACAAATTCAATAGTGAATTTATAAAATGGCATTGCGCCACTCATACACCAGCCTGCACACACACACAATTACACATATATAGGAAAATACAAACACATATGTAGTGTCATTCAAACATATTTTTGCACACAAACAAAAAAAAAATTCAGTTAAAAAATTCACATTTTTATGTGAAATCTTTTAGCTGTACTAAATAAAAATATTAAATTTGCTGGGAAACAAAAATCTGTGAACTGCAGCCCGACTGCAGCTCACAATAAATTGCAGATTTTTGTGGAGATAGAGTTTGGTGTGTTGTCGTGATTTCAGGTTTGCAGGAATTTACATAAATTGAGATAGGTTACTTTTTCGGTGGCACAACGGGGAAAGAAGCAAATGGCTTTGCAAGGGATGTTTCGACAATATTTACAGTATTTTAATAATATTTGTAATAATTTTACTTGTTTCACTATTTTTTGTATTTTTATATTTTTAATATTTTAGGTAATTTTAATATTTTTAATATTTTAAATATTTTTAATATTTTTTAATATTTTTAATATTTTTAATATTTTTAATACTTTTAATATTTTTTAGTATTTATTATGTTTATAGTATTTTTAATATTTTTATTATTTTTGATATTTTTAATATTTTTGATCTTTTTAATATTATTAATATTTTCTCAAGGTTCAACCCGGTGTGTGAACGTATAGCCACCATAAGAGTCAAAACTAAGTTTTTCCACATAACACTTATATATGCCCATGCTCCGACAGAAGAGAAAAGCGATGAGGCCAAAGACGAGTTCTACGAGAGCCTAGAAAATGTATATGACCGTAGCCCCAGCCATGACATCAAAATTGTACTAGGCGATTTTAATGCTAAAATAGGCAGGGAGACCGCATTTGAGCCTACAATCGGAAAATTCAGTCTGCACACCGAAACGTCGAACAATGGCATCAGACTGATTGATTTCTCTGCTGCAAGAAATATGGTAGTTAGCAGCACTAGATTTGACCATAAAAATATTCATAAGGCAACATGGTTATCTCCAGATCATTTGACGAGGAATCAGATAGATCACGTGGTAGTCGATGGCAGGCACGCATCGAGTGTTCTGGACGTACGAGTGATCAGGGGTGCGAACATTGACTCCGATAACTTCCTTACCGCAGTTAAGGTACGCACTAGGCTAAGCATGGCGAAATACGTACGTAACCAGGCACAACGAAAGCTGGACATCGGTAAACTGCGGACCACAGAGGTAGCGGACGCCTACTACAACCACCTAACTCAACTGCTGCGGAATGATCCAACCCCTGATAATATAACCTCGCAGTGGCAATATATAGCAGACTCCATAGAACGGACTTCGAGAAGCGTACTTGGGTACTCAAAGCCGTCTCAAGAAGATGCCTGGTACGATGATGAATGTCGCAATGCCACGAGAGAGACGGATGCTGCATACAGGGCAAAACTGCAGCCAATGGCAACGCGAGCTGTTCGTGAACGGCACAGGGAGAAGAAGAAGGAGCTGAAGAAGAGGCAGAATGAGTGCACTGAGTTGCTCCGAAGTAGAGGGGAAGCCCGAAAATTCTAGAAGAGAGTTAAAGCGAGAATGCGTGGAACAGGGTTGCTCTCCTGCAAGGACAGCGATGGTCAGCTAGTGACGGACCCGGATAACGTTCTGAAGATATGGAGCGATCACTTTAGAAATTAACTGGATACTGACACCACTCCAGAAGACCCCGCTCCAATCCATGAGGATGGTATTAACTGTCCACCTCCGAGCCAGAGCGAGATACGTATGGCCATCTCCCGCCTTAAAAACAACAAAGCTGCTGGAGCCGATGGTCTCCCTGCTGAATTGTTTAAGGCTGGCGGGAGGAGCTGAGTAGGAGCATGCATCAGTTCATGGAGAACATCTGGCAAGAGGAGAGCATGCCCAGGGATTGGAGTCTCAGTCTGTTATGTCCCATATACAAGAAAGGAGATCGTAGTGAATGTAAGAACTATCGTGGAATTAGCCTATTACCAATTGCGTACAAGGTCCTTTCAAGCATATTGTATGAACGTCTAAAGCCAATTGTAGAAAAACTAATTGGACCATATCAGTGCGGCTTTAGACCTGGCAAATCTACGACGGATCAAATATTCACCTTACGACAAATCCTGGAAAAACCCATGAAAAGCAGATCGACACCTACCACCTCTTTGTCGACTACAAAGCTGCCTTCGACTGTCCGATAAGGAATAGGTTTTATGAGGCCATGTCTGAGTTTGGTATTCCTGCAAAGCTAATTCGACTTTTCAGATGTACCTTAGAAAACACCAAATCCTCGATTAAGATTGGTAAAGATCAGTCTGAACCATTCAACACGGGAAGAGATTTCAGGCAGGGCGATAGCCTGTCCTGTACACTATTTAATATAGTTATGGAGAAGGTGATGAGAAAGGCTGGTGTCAACATGTCTGGCACCATATTCCACAAAAACCACATGCCGCTAGCCTACGCCGATGATATAGATAATCTGCGGGACGTTACTGCAGTCTTCTCATCACTAGAAAAGGAGTCGGCAAAAATGGTTTTAGCGGTCAACGAGGACAAAACAAAAATAATGATTTCGACGAACAAAGAGTCCTCTCGATGGGGACGCAGCGACAACGTTGAAAATTATTGTTTTGAGGTAGTAGATGAGTTTACCTACCTCGGATCTTCCGTCAATAAGAAAAATAACGTCAGCGAAGAAATTAAGCGGAGAATAGTGCTAGCCAATAGATGTTTCTACGGACTTCGGCAGCACTTTAGTAACACCACCTTATCTCGGAATACTAAGAAACAGCTTTACCAGGTGCTAATCTTACCCGTTCTTTTGTATGCTGCCGAATCATGGGTGCTTACGACAACGGACATACAAAACCTGGGAGTATTCGAGAGAAAAGTACTCCGAAAAATTTATGGACCTATCTGTGTCGACGGCGAGTTTCGCCATCGACGTAGCTAAAAGAGTCAGAATGCAACGACTACGATGGCTGGGTCATGTTGCCAGGATGGATGTAAATGCTCCAGCGAGAAAGGTGTTTGAAGGCAAACCTGAAGGACGGCGCAGAGCAGGGAGACCCAAACTCCGTTGGAAGGACCAAGTGGTAGGCGACGTGCCACCATCTGGTAGGACTAACTGGAGAACCCACGCACAAGACCGAAGCGTGTGGAATTCTTTAGTACTTCAGGCCTCAAACTTATGAACCATGTTTGTAAGTTGTAATGGGCCACTTAAGTAAGTAAGTAATATTTTAAATATTTTTAGTATATCTATATATATAAAAATTAAATGGTCCACGTATGTCATACCATCACTTGAGAACGGCTGGAGCGATTTGGCAGATTTTTTTTTATTCGATTCGAAATTCTCCGTAGATTGTTTGTGTTGAAAAAAAATCAAATCCAGGTGGCGCTAGGGTGGGTTTGTAACCAAAATTTAAACGCATGTACCAATTCAACTGAAATTTAGAATGGATATTCGTTTGATCATGAGAACAAATTTTATATATAAAAGGACCCGGTAGGTGGCGCTGGGGTCGGTTTACAATCAAAATTTTAACGAATGGGCCAATTTAACTGAAATTCAGAATCTATGTTTGTTTAATCATCAGAAAAAATTGTATGTACAAATGGGCCCGGTAGATGGCTTTAGGGTGGATTTATATCGAAATTTGAATGCATGTACCAATTTAACTGAAATTTAGTATTTATGTTTGTGGAACCTTGAGAAAAAATTGTATAAATTGACCCGGTAGATGTCGCTATGGTGGAATTATAATGAAAATTTTAACGAATTAAACAATTTGACTGAAATTCGGAATGTATATTTGTTTTATTATGAGAATTTTTTTGTATATATGGACCCGCAGTTGATTTGGCTGGGGTTGAATTATTTCGAAAATTTTATATCGATTGTTCGATTTTACTTAAACTTAAAATATATGATTTTTTTGGCATGAGAAGATTTTGAATATCGATTGTCCGATTTTACTTAAACTTAAAATATATGATTTTTTTGGCATGAGAAAATTTTGAATGTATATTTGGAACCAGTTGCCGGTGTTTAGCTTATGATACACTTATTTTTTGGAATGTAATTTAGTCACTTTTTTTAACATCATAGTTATTCAGAAGGCTATATATAAAAAAGATGTACATCTTGATGTCACCACTAATTGAGAAAACGGTTGACCCCATTTGTCCCAAAATTTCAGTGAAAGTTAAGGATTGGCTGTAGATGGTCACCCAGACTGCAAAAAGGCTTAAAGAAGGATGACTAACTTTTATAATGGCGCACTTCCTACTGAATTAGAGAGCTTCACAAAGTTGTTTTTCCCATTTCAAAATTTTAGGGGACAATAACGAAAATAGGAATAACTGTTGAAATCACCTAGACCATACGGTTAGTGGGGTTGCTGAGCCTAATGAATGCATTTTGGAAACTCGTACTCCTTAGGATAAAAAGGTACAATCACCCAGTACACCAACGCAGAAAGTTATATGTCAGTCAATCGGCTTAAAAATGTGGTTTTAGAATATATGCCTATCAACAAGTAGGTTTTCATCACATCATGAACGACACTGCTGATCCGTTTTAGCATATAGATATATGAATAACAGAATTTGTCCGGGAAAACCTCGCCCTTTATATTGAAATATTTTAGAGGTCAAAAAAATAAACCAATAGTTTTTAGATTTCAACTATACTCAACAAATTTTACAAAAATTTGGAGGCAGGACGAAGTCTGCCGGGCCAGCTAGTTTTTAATAGTTTTAATATTTTTAATATTTTTAATATTAATATTTTTGATATTATTATTATTATTTTTAATATATTGACTACGTATGAGTTATTTTATTTCGAACGTTAATCATACAACAATTTGTGTTTTAATTTAAAACATCCTAAATCATTGCTTTCCTTGTCTGCAGTTGTTAGTTAACATACCTCCGGTTCCAAATAAGTTTCTAAATATAAAATCCTTAATTTTTAAAGACCATTCATATTGTCCTACCATTCCACCTAGCCTTTTTACAAAACACCAAGTCATTTTGAATCCCCCGCCCTACATATTTTATCATTACCAGCAATACCTTTGTGATTTTCTTTGCCGTGTGGCACTTACCTCTTAACTAAAGCTTTGTGTTGATTTTCTTGGCTTACAGCAATCATGGCATGTTTGCTGCTAGGAACTTCTTTCTGCCGTATGGTCCAGTAGCACGTGACATTTCTCGGATACATCCCCGGATAATTGGGACTCTGCAAACGGCATTTATTGCGATAGCATTCATCGAATTGACGCGTACAATATGTACCGGGCGTGACACGTCCCAATTCCAAAGGCTTATCGGGCAAACCGTATCTGCAAGAGAAAGAAGAAATAGAAAATAAATACAGCATAACGAAATCCAACACAGGATAGCAATGCACTCGAAAATCTCAAATAAACATGTAATGGTATGCCGTGCAATCATCAAAGCGTTTAGAAAAACATGTGGCGATATTTGAATGAAATGTGAGGAATTTTGTGTTGGTACTACGTTGTGTGCTGGTAGCAAACGAAGGGCTTTCAATTTGTCACTTACAATAAAGGGGACAACAAATTGACGGGCATTGTGAGAATATGTTGTCAGCAGTAGAGCTTTTAAAATAATAAAGATGAAGTAAAATGTTGGTTATTAATGCTTTAATAGGAAGACATCACTCATGCCACCTAGAGTCTTCCTTAATAATATTACTCATACGTCTATACTTTATATTATATCTCTTACATGTTTATACATCAATCATACCACCCAAGCTTGTATCACATAAATATTATTAATACGTCTCGTCGCCTTCAATTAATATCACTATTACGCCTTCGCTTCAAATACAACTGCAAATTCTAAAACCAAAATGCAAATTCTAAATCTTCGCCGCCGACAAAGTAAATATTTATTAACCACAGTCAGACGCACATTTGCGGTTTAACAAACTTATTTCAGACATTATTTTGCTTTATTTGCCATCTCTCGCATTGAGGTTTTTAATGCAATTTGTATTATACTTGAAACCTATTACGACAAAAGCAAATTTTCATCATGGCAAAATAAATATTATTGTTGATCTTCAAATGAAAAATGTTGCATGGTCTCACGCACTCACATACATACGAACAACAGTCATATGATTTATAATCGAAGGAAAACCATAAAATGTTCCAACGTTTATGTAAACACTAATAGAAAAGTGCTGCCATAAAAATGTTCCATCAACGGGAGGTCGTTATGCATATAGAAGAAGATTAGGTAAAAAGGTGGGGGCCTTTATCAACAATTGATGTAAACAATAACTTAATGCTGCTTGGCAAAAGTGAAAGGTGTTACAGGATTTTCGGATAACATTAAGAAATGGTTTCATATATAAAAACTTAAATATATGACAATAGCATAGAACAAAAAAACATAATTTAGTACATATCAACTTAAACAACTTTCTAACTGCCTTAACATTTGCATCATACCTCCAATAACAAGCAAAATTTTGCCTTCAAATGATATAAATGTTATTGTCAAAGTGAAGCAAATATAAGACATATCAAGGCAAATACACTCACACACACGTACACAGCAAGACACACGTTAACAACGAACGCCACAACAAGAAAAAGAAACCATAAAATCAACTCATGTCTAATGTATGAGTTTTTATTTGTATGTAATACAATACCAACATTTATGATTATAAATTTATGACAACAAATAGAAAAACTCATATATAAATGTATCAACATACATAAATATCACCTCTTAACATATACACACAAGCGCACACAAAGAATATGACATATGACTGCAAAACAATAGGGTTGAATGGTATAGAAATAGAAATGAAACTCAAAACAACTTCGTAGATACAAAGATAAAAATAGAAATGCTGTCAGATGTGAATGAGTGTGTCTGTGTGTGGAGTAACAGCTCGCAGCAGTATATGGAACAGCAAAAGTCTTGGAGTATTTAGACAAAATGTCATATAGCTGTTAAATGAAGAGAAATGAAGTTGGTTTGAAGAAAAAACAACACAACGTGTTAATTTGAATATGAAACAAAAATAAACTTTATACAAATGAAAAGAAAAATCCTCAACGGCAGACAGTAGCAAGCGGCCGGACAGACGGAAGGACGAAGACATATGGACTTAGGCAGAGAGAGAGAGAGAGAGGGAGAGAGAGAGGACGAGACACAACTACAGTTTGCTGAGAAAATCAGACTCTCAAATGGACAACATTTAAGGACGTACTTGAGACAAAAGCAAATACTGACACACACACAAAGCAAGAGCTAGGTGAAGTGAGAACTCTTCAGGGTAAAGAGGGAGGTAAGGTAGGCAAAGGAAAGAAAATGAAATTTACCTAACTTACCAAATTATTCAATTTATTTAATTTACAAAATTTACATTATTTATATAATTTACGTAATTTACATAATTTACGTAACATACGTAATTTACATAATTTACGTAATTTACATAATATAAATAATTTACATAATTTACATAATTAACATAATTTACATAATTTACGTAATTTACATAATTTACGTAACATACGTAATTTACATAATTTACGTAATTTACATAATATAAATAATTTACATAATTTACATAATTTACATAATTTACATAATTTACATAATTTACATAATTTACATAATTTACATAATTTACATAATTTACATAATTTACATAATTTACATAATTTACATAATTTACATAATTTACATAATTTACATAATTTACATAATTTACATAATTTACATAATTTACATAATTTACATAATTTACATAATTTACATAATTTACATAATTTACATAATTTACATAATTTACATAATTTACATAATTTATATAATTTACATAATTTACATAATTTACATAATTTACATAAATTACATAAATTGCATAATTTACATAATTTACATAAATTACGTTATGTACATAATTTACATAAATTACATAATTTACATAAATTTGACTAATTTACATAATAAACAAATTTACATAGTATAAATAGTATAAATAGTATAAATAGTATAAACAGTATAAATAGTATAAATAGTATAAATAGCATAAATAGTACACATAGTATAAATAGTATAAATAGTATAAATAGTATAAATAGTATAAATAGTATAAATAGTATAAATAGTATAAATAGTATAAATAGTATAAATAGTATAAATAGTATAAATAGTATAAATAGTATAAATAGTATAAATAGTAAATATAGTATAAATAGTACAAATAGTATAAATAGCATAAATAGTACAAATAGTATAAATAGTATAAATAGCATAAATAGTACAAATAGTATAAATAGTATAAATAGTATAAATAGTACAAATAGTATAAATAGTATAAATACTATAAATAGTATAAATAGTATAAATAGCATAAATAGTACACATAGTATAAATAGTATAAATAGTATAAATAGTACAAATAGTATAAATAGTATAAATAGTATAAATAGTACAAATAGTATAAATAGTATAAATAGTATAAATAGTATAAATAGTATAAATAGCATAAATAGTACACATAGTATAAATAGTATAAATAGTATAAATAGTATAAATAGTATAAATAGTATAAATAGTATAAATAGAATAAATAGTATAATTAGTATAAATAGTATAAATAGTATAAATAGTATAAATAGTATAAATAGTATAAGTAGTATAAATAGTATAGGATAAATAAATAGTATAGGATAGTATAGGATAAATAAATAGTATAGGATAAATAGTATAAATAGTATAAATAGTATAAATAGTATAAATAGTATAAATAGTATAAATAGTATAAATAGTATAAATAGTACAAGTAGTACAAATAGTATAAATAGTATAAATAGTATAAATAGTATAAATAGTATAAATAGTATAAATAGTATAAATAGTATAAATAGTATAAATAGTATAAATAGTATAAATAGTATAAATAGTATAAATAGTATAAATAGTATAAATAGTATAAAAAGTATAAATAGTATAAATAGTATAAATAGTATAAATAGTATAAATAGTATAAATAGTATAATTAGTATAATTAGTATAAATAGTATTAATATTATTAATGGTAAAAATAGTATAAATAATATAAATAATACAAAAAGTATAAATAGTATAAATAGTATAAATAGTATAATTAGTATAAATAGTATAAATAGTATAAATAGTATAAATAGTATAAATAGTATAAATAGTATAAATAGTATAAATAGTATAAATAGTATAAATAGTATAAATAGTATAAATAGTATAAGTAGTATAAATAGTATAGGATAGTATGGGATAAATAAATAGTATAGGATAAATAGTATAAATAGTATAAATAGTATAAATAGAATAAATTGTATAAATTGTATAAATAGTATAAATAGTATAAATATAATAAATATAATAAATAGTATAAATAGTATAAATAGTATAAATAGTATAAATAGTATAAATAGTATAAATAGTATAAATAGTATAAATAGTATAAATAGTATAAATAGTATAAATAGTATAAATAGTATAAATAGTATAAATAGTATAAATAGTATAAATAGTATAAATAGTATAAATAGTATAATTAGTATAATTAGTATAAATAGTATTAATATTATTAATGGTAAAAATAGTATAAATAATATAAATAATACAAAAAGTATAAATAGTATAAATAGTATAAATAGTATAATTAGTATAAATAGTATAAATAGTATAAATAGTATAAATAGTATAAATAGTATAAATAGTATAAATAGTATAAATAGTATAAATAGTATAAATAGTATAAATAGTATAAATAGTATAAGTAGTATAAATAGTATAGGATAGTATGGGATAAATAAATAGTATAGGATAAATAGTATAAATAGTATAAATAGTATAAATAGAATAAATTGTATAAATTGTATAAATAGTATAAATAGTATAAATATAATAAATATAATAAATAGTATAAATAGTATAAATAGTATAAATAGTATAAATAGTATAAATAGTATAAATAGTATAAATAGTATAAATAGTATAAATAGTATAAATAGTATAAATAGTATAAATAGTATAAATAGTATAGATACTGAATTACTCAGAAAAAATAATACAAATAGGATGCGGTTCTCCCAAATATTGACACCGGAGTAAGTTGTGATTTACCGTGATATACGATGTCATATTTTCGATTAATGGGAAAAGTCAAAAGACAGAGCCATTGCAAATCTCTTCTTACTGCAGTTATATACGAGAATCTCTCCTCAAATCATTTTAAGTATTTTCCACTTGAATTTAACTTTCTCGTCAGCGTTTTTCTACAACTAACACACCTTTACGTATGATTGATATGGATTGAGCTACAAAAGCGTATGATTAATAATGAATTAATTAAATATTCATTAATCATACATGAGACAAATAAATTGGAATAAATTTTTCATGAACCATCATCCAGATTTCCAGGTATTGTTGAAGCATGAAAAATTATCACAATGTAGCATTAATTAGAGTTATTAAAATTTACTGAGTAGCAAGCTTATGGCAAAATAAATAAATTAATAATTTTCAATAAGGTTGGGCAAAAACTATAGCCAATGCAAATATAAATTATCACACACTCTCGATCGAATTATGGAATTTGTAAACATAAAGCCAATGATTAATATTAATAATAATTAAATTAAATATATGTGATATATATTGCCAATAGTAATCAGCATATAAATGTATAAACATATGGTTGAATATTTCAAAAGCAAGACTGTTTGCTTAAAAGCCTAATTTCTGATACAAAAAAATCGTTTGCTCGCCATGACTTAGATAGATATGTATTCCCCCGATTAGAGTGGGATAACAGGTTTCAACTTCTATAATCACTCGCCTAATTTTTTACAATAGGAGGGATAATACGCTTCTAAAACCTAAGGCCTTAGATCACACCAGGTCTTACCAACACAACTAAGTCCTCGTACTATCAACCAAAGCTTATTTTTTTTTTTGCAAATAACTCCGCCACACCATCTCACTCATACCTCCCTCCTTATGACAACGTGTCAGTATCATATGTGGGACAACATCGGGAGTGACATGCCACACAATAACTTTACTCCACAACGCATATGAATAAAACAACAGAGGAAGCAAACAATCGAAGACAAAAGCCATAGAGCGGGACAAACGGAGCGAACGAGGAAAAATGGAGTGCAGACAATAAGTGCATAAAATGACATTTGAAAGATTTTTGACACATACTCATACAAATGCACCTAAGCAAATAGAGGTGTGTGTGTGTGGGTGTATGCAATGGCACAAGTATGTACATAACATATAAACTTTCATTTATATGTTAAATACACAGCATATGTACATATTAACTCTTACAAAAGGACGAATGCTCCTGTCAACAGTTACTGTTCCATTTTCAAGCGATGCAATGCAATGATATGAGTATTTCATATATATATGGTGGCCACACATTGATGGAGTGATCAGGAAGGATGCACTGTTTAGATGTATCCTGTGGCGGAGCTGTAGTAAAGTCAGCGGTTGGTTTAAACAAAGATCAATGGAGGAATTAAATAATGATGTTAAAGTAATTTTATGTAGTTAAATAATATGTACTTGAAATCCATAGAAGTATGTTAAATATGCTGTATTTTTAAAGATTTTAAAGGAGTAAACGGATAAGTATTTTTAGCATAGGAAGTTGCATTTTGAAATCAGTATTTTTAGCTGAGGAAGTTGCGTTTTGAAATGAGTCCTTTGTCATAACTGTTGGCACGTCTTTTGTATGAATTAAATTGGATTTGTTGTTAAATAATAAAAATAACGTAATATTATTTATTTGTTTACATTTATGTTAATCATACGTAGTTTGGATTGCAATGCATTAAAATCAATCATACGTTCCGCAGCAATATCAATGTCGTTATGCACATCATGATTTATACGACAATGATACATTTCGCTAACGATGAAGACTCTCAGAACAAATTAATGCGATTGTGTCAGTACCCAGAAGTAGGGCCAGTGTCTGGCACAGTTGGATTTTTGTTCGCAGAGAGATGACTTTGCCATTAAAATGCTTACAGAGTTTGTAGTTGGAGCGTTTTGTGATCAATGGTCGTTCCTCGATTTCCATCATTACACAGTACAACATTTTTCGACTTATTGATTTGGAACTCAATTCTGAGAAATGCACATGAAAGTAGCCCCAAAAAGAAGAAGTTGTGCATCATTCGTTTTGTCAAGTTACATGCCATAATAATTTTATATCGATTTGAAGTTAGTAAGTACGGTATAGGGAAATTTTTGACGTTTTAGGCTCTTTTGTTTGACATAGCTCGAGAACCACTAGTCCGATTTAGCTAAAACAAATTTAAAAAAATTAGGAATTACAATTCCTTTATATAGCGTTTCCCTACATAAGCAACAGTTTCACTTTTCCATTCATCAAATGATTTTGAACTGGGTTATTTTGTAGCAGTTACAATAAAACTGTTGTTCTCCGTGGCGTATGATTTACGTGGAATATTACTAATGTAATCATATGCCACAATACAACAATATAACAAAAGAGCCTAAAACGTGACAAATTCCCCTATACGATACTTACTAACTTCAAATTGATATTAAATTATTCGGCATGTAACTCGACAAAACAAATGATGCAGAACTTCGACTTTCTGGGGCTACTTTCTCGTGCAGCTCTCAGAATTGAGTCCCAAAAATCATGTGTTGTACTGTGTTATATTTGTTTACGGTGAAGCCAAAGTAGATAAAATGATTTTTTACTTCAAACTGAAAGTTGTCAACATTCGCCTTGCATTAATAATGAGATACTTGTTAGTAGGTGGGACTGCTGGATATTATCGTGAAGGTCTTTTCGAGTGTCGCAGAGTTACAAGGCTTCTACGAGCAAGTTCTCTAATTTGTCTCTCGTTCACTGATATCTTATAGATCTCATGGGGCCTTACCGCCGGCGACGTTCTTCATCGTAAGCAAAGTCACAAGGCTGCTGGGTCGTAGCGAACTCAAAATCATGTTTAGCTAATGGCTGTTGTCACTGACCGGTGCGACGATACACCTAGCCGAATTGCAAGGAGATAAAACAGGAAGCAGTTCGACTAAGAGGCCTTAACACAGGCTCTTTCCTGATACCGATGGAGATAGAGATACCTTTGAGCATGTTCTCTATTTTGTCCCTCCCTCATAGATATCTTTTAGGTCTTATGGACGTTCATTCCTTGGAATGTAGTGTCGACCGTTCCATCTGTCAAGGCGTTGGTGCGAAAGCATTGGTTCCAGTCTGTTTTCATTCTGCGAAAGGCAACCAATCCTATGCATAAGCGTGTAGTCAAATATTGTGTATAATTAATATCAATCATACGTAATGGAAAATATATATTAATCATTCGTACCCAGCAACTTTTTCTTCTTCTTATTTGGCAGGAACTACAGATATTCACCCATGTAGTTCTTCAATCAAAATTTAGTAAAAGCGCAACTCCTACCGGTAAGTGCGGCCTGTAAATAAGGATCAGAAGCCCCGGGCTAAATTTGCCGTCTAACTGTTTGTTGTAGGTCTTCTTGGGGGGAACATCATCATGTGACTTTTTTAAAGATGTCCTGTTTATTTCAGATTTCCGCATGATAATCTTTATGACAGACTATCGACCTATCTAAGGCTTCGCTTAGCTGAAAATGGCTGCGCCTATTTATCATCTATTTGTACTGAAAACTTCGTGTCGATTAGAGTCACGCATATTTGTATTAGAGTCACGCTGACATAGCCGCTTTACAGGAAATCCGGCGGACGCGACATCTTTTATATTGGCCATGCGGACAAGCACTAGTTTGGATGTGGATTTGTGGTTGGCAAGAGACTGCGACACCTAGTCTCAAGGTTCAACCCGGTGGGTGAACGTATAGCCACCATAAGAGTAAAAACAAAGTTTTTCCACATAACACTTATATGTGCCCATGCTCCGACAGAAGAGAAAAGCGATGAGGACAAAGTCGAGTTCTACGCGAGCATAGTAAATGTATATGACCCTAGCCCGAGCCATGACATTAAAATTGTTCTAGGCGAATTTATTGCTTAAATAGGCAGGGAAACCGCATTAGAGCCTACCATCGGAAAATTAAGTCTGCACACCGAAAAGTCGAACAATGGCATCAGACTGGTTGATTTCTCTGCGGCAAGAAATATGGTAGTAAGCAGCACTGCTAAATTATTTAAGGCTGGAGCATGCATCAGCTCATGGAGAACATCTGACTAGAGAAGAGCATGCCCGGGGATTGGAGTCTCAGTCTGTTATGTCCCATATACAAGAAAGGAGATCGTAGTGAATGTAAGAACTACCGTTTAATAAGTCTATTACCAATTGCGTACAAGGTCCATTCAATCATATTGTGTGAACGTCTAAAGCCAATTGCGGAAAAACTAATTGGACCATATCAGTGCGGCTTTAGACTTGGCAAATTTACGACGGATCAAATACTCACCTTATGACAAATCCTGGAAAAAATCCATGAAAAGCAGATCCACACCTACAACCTCTTGGTCGACTATAAAGCTGCCTTCGACTCTCCGATAAGGAATAGGCTATATGAGGCCATGGCTGAGTTTGGTATTCCTGCAAAGCTGATTCGACTTTGCAGATGTACCTTGGACAACACCAAATCTTCGGTTAAGATTAGTAAAGATCACTCTTAACCATTCAACGCGGAAAGAGGTCTCAGGCAGGGCGATTGCCTGTCCTGTATACTATATAATATAGTTATGGAGAAGGTGATGAGAAAGGCTGGTGTCAACATGTCTGGCACCATATTCCACAAGAGCCACATGCCATTAGCCTATGCCCCTAATATAGACATCATTGGCCGAAATCTGCGGGATGTTACTGCAGTTTTCTCACCACTAGAAAAGGAGTCGGCAAAAATGGGTTTAGCGGTCAACGAGGACAAAACTAAAATAATGATTTCGACGAACAAAGAGTCCTCTCGATGGGGACGCACTGTGAACGTTGACAATTATTGTTTCGAGGTAGTCGATGAGTTTACCTACCTCGGATCTGCCGTCAACAAGAAAAATAATGTCAGCCATGAAATTAAGCGGAGAATAGTGCTAGCCAAAAAATGTTTCTACGGACTTCGGCAGTACTATGGTAACACCACATTATCTCGGAATACTAAGAAACACCTATATCAGGTGCTAATCTTACCCGTTCTGTTGTATGCTGCCGAATCATGCGTGCTTACTACAACGGACATACAAAACCTGGGAGTATTCGAGAAAAAAGTACTCCGAAAAATATATGGACTTATCTGTGTCGACGGCGAGTTTCGCCATCGGATGAACCATGAGCTGTATGACCTATACCACGACATCGACGTAGATTCCAACAACTTTGATGGCTGGAACATGTTGCCAGGATGGATGTAAATGCTCCAGCGAGAAAGGTGTTTGAAGGTGAATCTGAAGGACGGCGCAGAGGAGGGAGACCCAAACTCCGTTGGAAGGACCAAGTGGTAGGCGACGTGCCATCATTTGGTGGGACTAACTGGAGAACACACTCAGAAGACCGAAGCGTGTGGAATTCTTTATTCCTTCAGGCCTCAAATTTATGAACCACGTTCGTAAGTTGTAATTGGCCACTTAAGTAGGTAAGTAAGTACATTCGTATCATCTAAGCAGGGAGACCAATCTCAGACATAGCGTCTAATAGTTTTTTTTGTCGTATCGGACTGTCTGGTTTTGGCTCGGTGGTGGACAATCTACTTCGTCGTCGCTGAGTGACGTTATTACGTCACTTATGCTGTCTTCGGGAACGGGTAGAGTACGAAAGTGTTCTCTTCATACTTTCAGCACACTCTGCTTGTCCGTGACCAGATTTCCATCTCTGTGCTTATAGTTGGAGATCCGTGTTTCAAAGTCTTTGCTTTTGTACCTTTGGGTAGAACTTTCGGGCTTTACAACTAACCCTATACCTTTCCTGGCTCTCTGTTTTATTCTATAGACGAATTTTCAGTTTAACAAAGCGTTTCCCTCCTTGCTCTTCTTACTATAACATTCCGTCATCGGACGCGTTACCATTTACTGCTGTTTTGGCTCGTATGGAGCATTATTTTCCCCAGACTATACCCGACATGATTCATCGTACCATGGTTTGTTAGAGCGTGCTTTATCATAACCCAATAAGTGTTCATAGAATTTGCAATATGCTACCACTGTGTGTCGGGAACATCGAAGTTAGGTGGGTTTGTTTGCAGTATTTTAGGGAAGAGGTTGAAAAAGGCCTTGGCTATCTTGGGGATATGCAGCCTAGCTTGACCGAATGGCCAATTTTTGATATTTTCACAAAATGCAGCTGTGTGATCGGTGGTGAAAATAGGGTACTTGTATTATTGATATATCAAGTGGGCGTGGCCCCGCCCTTTGGATCTTATTTTTGAAGCCGCAATATATTAAGGACTGTTTTTTCAATAGCATTTGAGAGTAAAGTTGGTGATTAAACATAAATGCGCAAGATCGGATCAGTGGGTGTGGT
The DNA here is from genome assembly GCA_964034835.1 of Muscina levida. Lineage (NCBI taxonomy): Eukaryota > Metazoa > Arthropoda > Insecta > Diptera > Muscidae > Muscina > Muscina levida. The sequence goes on from OZ035883.1 coordinate 135,697,273, forward strand.
ATAAAACTTGTAACTTTGAAAGGCTGTATCTCATGAACTATATGAAATATAAAGCTAATATTTGGTATGTGTTGTTAATACAGTATGAATTACAGCCAGGGTGGGCTATGCCACGCCCCATTTAAAAGAAACCTGTATAACAGTCATAATAATAGTTTAATATTCCGGAAAATTTCACACTATCGTAGAAATATAACCAGATTATTTAAAATCAAGTTGGCCAAAATGGCTGAGGCTTCACTCTCACACGTCAATATGTAACTATTATATATTTGCGAGAACATATCTGTTCATTGAACAACTTGAATAACCTGTTCAATAGATAAAAATTAGATGTGGGTCTTAACTGCGGCCTGTAGTCAGTACTAGTAAGGTGGAGCCCATCAACTGGTCGTGTCAACAAGACGATACTGGATGTATGGTTGCAATGACAAATCCCTAAGCACATTGTGGATAGCATGACCTTTATGTTATTTACCATTTTTATATATCGGTCATAATATTTTGTGAGTAACAACTTATTCTAAAGGAATTAGGCATTGCTCATACGATCCTACGGTATGTGTTATTTATATTAATCATACGTTATGCTTGATGTAACAATAGTGTTATATTGAATAAATATTAATCATACGTAATACTTGATGTAATCATAGTGTTATATATAATTGATATTAATCATACGTAGTACTGGAATTGAAAATTTTAAAATTCTACACGTGAAACATAATGCGGACTTTACAAGTTCTATATGGTTGCTTTTAAGGTGGTACCCAGTTTATCATATGATACATTCAGAACCTGAAGTGTTTTACTATATCTAACAAATATTACAATTTAGTGATACGATTGTTTATTATTTCCCCAGATACACATGAATCTTTTTTTTTCTATCGTATATTAAATGATTCTTGAGGAGATTACGCCATCATGAGAAGGCTTCCTTTTATAGTTAAAAAAAAAACTAACCCATTTAGGGCTTCAATTAAATTTCTTTCTAATAATTAAAGTCACATAAGTCTTTCTTATACCAGATCAATTACAAATGTTTGTCATTCTTTTGTTTCTTTTAGCAACAGTAAAAATTTCCTGAGAAAACTAGTTGACATCCCTCTAATCCTTGCGGCATATCCTTTGCCATATCCTGGACGTCTTTGCGTCTTCACTTTATTTGTGTCATTCCTGTAAATCAAATTCTGGCATACCAACTAATACCTCACCACAGGTGAACTGGTAACCCACCGTTTAAAATTTTCATAGAGTACAGCTGGGCTGGGACAACTTAGCTTTAAATCTTGCAGCTTAACTGTATGAATAGCTAAAATTTGTTGCTTCGTCCAGACCCCCAACTAAGTTACTGGCAGGTACAAAAGAAGAACTATACAAAAATCTATTTCACATTTTTTTTCTAGCAGTTAACATGACTGCAATCAAGGAATCCTTAAAACGGCCAGATTGCCATAGAGTAAGATGTAAAGAAAACAAATAAAAGTGAACAAAAAGAAAAAAGCTGGCACCTACAAAGATGTGTCATTCAGTGAGTATGAGAGATGACTTTGCTACCAGTTGTATGTAAGGATGCTACGCCAGGATATCACGGAAGGATATGGGTTAGTGTTTCAAATTGTCTTCTAGCGCACAAACAAACATACATATGGTGCTTACATTTCATTCATTGTGTTTTGTATTCGATTTTCTTACCTGACAACAGCATCCGATTGACTTATAAATTTATATCTTATGCTAAATTCAAATGGTTTTTCTTCCTGAATATTACGGGGCGGATGGAACACCTGCAAAGAGAACAGAAACAAGACAAAACAAACAAGTTAAAGAATAGCTGGCAACAAGATGAACTGAAGCTGCAAATTTATGTTGAAGAAATAAAAAATAGAAAATTGTAAAAAATTTTAAGAAAGATATTACAAAAAAAAAAACGAACGAATTGACAGCTTTGCATAAAACGACTTCCTTCTGTATTAGTTTTATTGTAAGTTTTGTGTCAACGTTATAAACTGCAAAGTCCTGCAGTCAGGACGAAATGAAACAATAACATAGCTTCCATATCGATGATGATGACGATGATGATGACAAACAAAAAAAAAGTATTGCATGTAAAGCTCCTCCCTTACACCTCCACCCCAAAAAAAAAAACCTTGGGTTGACAAAAAAATTATGCATTTCATATAAATTGTTAGTTTTCAATAACAAATGTTGCAGAAAGATAAGAAACTGCAATTTATGTAATTTTTAATAAATTTCGTATTTCGTTGCTGGCCTTTCCCTCCATGTTTTCCCCTTTGTCGTATTTGCACTTCACGTTTCAATACTTGGCTGGTGGGACAAAAGGACAAAAGGAAAGTGTTTCGAATTTCAAAGGCTGCTGCATTGTTGTGCTGGCGATGCTGCTGCCTTTGAATTGCAAAGCACTCTGCTGTAATGTTAAATAATGTAAATAATGGCAAGAAAATGGAGATTTTATTTTGCTAGCCGGCAATCGCAGGATATTTACCATAACAAACAAGACTAAAGGAGATTTAAAGAAGTCATAGTGTTGTATTGCAAAAAGGATATTGCTGTTTGCAAAATAATAAATATAAGGCTTTAATTTACTTTGACTCGGTAAATATGAAGAAAGATTTATACACTGAAGTTTTAAAGGGTTTCAATATTTTTTATTAATAGTTTAATTTTGAAGGACTCTTGAGAAGGATTTTATTTTGAATAAATAGTAAAACATATTGTTTAAAAAATAGTTTAATCTTAAAGGACTCTTGAGAAGGATTTTACTTTGAATAAATAGTAAAAAATATTGTGTAGTTAAAAATATTGTGTTTTAATATTTGTTTTTTATAGATTTACTAAATGTTTGCTGTAGGCACACAAGCAATAACATATTTATTATTGCTTAATAGCTCATGGGTTTTTTAATTTTTTCGGTCTTTTAATTGCAACATGGGTGTTTTTCTGTTTATTGGCCTTAGTTTTGTTTGAAGCTATTTTTAGCAGAATTTTATTCTGAAAAAGTCAAGCAGACTGTTTAGCCTCTTCATTGCCTGAGGGATGAGAAATTTCAAGTCCGTATGACGATACTAGGACGGTATATTAAAATTACCAAAATGTTTGGCGACCAACATGTTTTTTATGACCTTTTATATTTCTGCCTTATCTTGATGTGTGTTTGTTTTGTTTAACTGAAAATAATTTGATGATTTATTATGTCAGTCTTTAGCAGATTTGTCGCTAAGGCTGATATAAATAAATTCTATGTAAAAAATCAAGTGAAACCAATTTCATCAAATGAAGTCTTAAAAAATTTTCATTTATGGTCTTTTTCATAAATTTCCTCTGTCTCATGGTGTAATAAGTAGAAAACTGGTCACTGCTGATGATATTTAATGACGACCTCGATCCGTGTACTGTACCGTACACGAGTATCATTTGCAAACTCGCAACATAACTATGTATGTATGAATGAGCTACGTATGAGTAATATTAATTTTATGCGTATATTATATTAATCATACGTTCATCGTTCCAAATTTGAAAATTTATGGTTTAATAATAATACATTTCTTTGAAGATTATATTCGATAAAATAAGTTCAACTTGATTTTTTACATGGTTATATTAATATAACCTGATGGTTGGGCTAGACACCCGCCTTTAAGTCCTTTAATGGCTATGAAAACACCAGAAAGAAACTTAGTAAGGGCCATGATTTAAGAATATGCACCTGGAACTTCAGGACTCTTTATAGAGAAGATGCCAATATCCAACTGGCGGATGTCCTCTAAAAAAATACGGCTGACAATACCGCCATTCAGAAGATGCGATGGACAGAACAAGAATTCTCGCGATGTAAAAATTGCTACATCTATTACAGCTGACATGCCAAAAAGCACGAATTTTGATGTGGATTTGTAGTTGGCGAGAGACTCAGACATCTTGTCTCACGGTTCAATCCTGTTGGTGAACGAATAGCCACAATCCGCATCAAGGCGAAATATTTCTACATCACGCTGATTTGTGCTCATGCCCGACGAAAGATAAAGACGATGAGATTAAAGATGCGTTGTACGAGCGCCTAGAGGAAACATACGACCGCTGCTCTGGCCATGACATAAAAATTGTTCTGGGAGACTGTAATGCAAAAATAGGAAGGGAAGATGTTCTTGGTCCATCGATCAGTAAATTCAGCCTACATACCGACACATAAGACAACGGGTTTAGGCTGGTTAGCTTCGCAGCGGGCAGGAACATGAAAGTGAGTGGAACCAGATTAAAGCACAAAGGTATCCCCACAAGGCAACTTGGCTATCTCCCGATCTCCCGATGTGGTAATTGATGGCAGGCATGCGTGTGTTTCGTGATGCTATTATTGGCCGGATTATTACCTGGTTGAAGCCGAGGTCCGCACAAGATTGAGCAGAGCGAACAACGAACGTAATCAAATACAAAGAAAGCTGGACATCGCGAAGCTGCGAACCCCAGAGATAGCCACTGCCTACTTTAACCACCTGTCACAACTTTTACGACATAACACCTCTACTTATTACGTGTTAGGGGCGACTTTAATGCAAAATTTGTGGGGGAAGATGTTCTTGGTCCATTGATCGGTAAATTCAGCCTACATACCGACACATAAGACAACGGGTTTAGGCTGGTTAGCTTCGCAGCGGGCAGGAACATGGTAGTGAGTGGAACCAGATTCTAGAACAAAGATATCCCCACAAGGCAACTTGGCTATCCCCCGATCAAAACACCAAAAATCAAATTAATTATGTGGTAATAGATGGCAGGCATGCGTGTGTTGCGTGGTGCTAATATTGGCGCGAATCATCACCTGGTTGCAGCCAGCGTGCGTACAAGATTGAGCAGACGCACGTAACCAAAAACAAAGAAAGCTGGACACCGCGAAGCTGCAAACCCCAGAGATAGCCGCTGCCGACTTCAACAACCTCTCCCAACTTCAATGACACATAGCCTCTACTTCTGACGTTCCCGATACACAGTGGCAGCATATTGCGTATTCCATGCCAACGGCGCTAGGACGAATCCTGGTACGATGAAGAATATCGCATAGCGTCTGAGGAACAGGATGCTGCTTATAGGGCAACGCTACAACCAACTCACAGTGGTTGCCGTTACATTCAAAGAGCGGCAAAAAAAAATAGAAGGAGTTATCATAGGTGAATAATATTTGGCACATCTCATAGTCTCCAAACCAAATCCTAACATTTGGTAAAATCTGTGAAAGAATTCAAGGACCTCTCTTTGATCCTGAAAATTTAAATTTCATAGTAGGCACACCAAAATCGGCATATCCATTGATTTCATCAATTTATGACCAAATTTAAAATTTGGTCAATGTCAGACAAAGGCTTCAAGGATCTCTCTTAAATCCTGAAAATTTAAATATCTTAGTTGGCATACCAAAATCGATATATCCATTGATTTCATCAATCTATGACTAAATCTACAGTTTGGTCAATATCGGACAAAGGATTCAAGGACATCTCTTAGAGTACAAGAACAAAAAAAAAACACGGAAAGCGGTGAGGCCGCTTTGTACTATTGAAGACAACTCTGCACATCGCAAATTTCAGCAGCTGAGATTTACATCATATAATCTGTAAATATTCGATCGACTTCGCAACTAAAACTCTAAGTAAAATTTAAGTCTGCACACGAGGCTTAGATTGCACACCTCCAAGTCAAGCCGAGGTAAAAAGAGCAATATCGCGGCTGAAAAATAATAAAGCAGCCGGTGCCGACGGACTTCCGGCAGAGCTCTTCAAGTCCCGTGGCGAGGAGCTGATAACGAGCATGCACTAATTCCTACGCAAGTTTTGGCTTAATAAGTACATGCCCAGTGACTGGAATCTAAGCGTATTATGTCCGGTGCTAAAAAAAAAGGTGATCCAATTGTGTGCTTCAACTACCGCGGGATCAGCCTTTTACCCATCGCGTATATGATCCTGTAGAGTGTGCTATGTGAAAGACTAAAGCCAATGTTTTTCTACCTGATCAGGATATAGACCTGCTAAATCAACAACTGACCGGATATTCACACTTCGGAACATCCTGGAAAAGGCTCAAGAGAAACAGATCGACACGTACCATCTTTTCGTGGACTACAAAGCCGCCTTCAATAGCCCGATACGGCAGAAATAACTCGAAGCCATGGCTGAGTTTGGTATTCCAGCGAATCTGATACGCCTTTGCGGCATGACACTGACTGACACGAGGTCTTAAGTGAAGATTGGCAAGAACCTTACAGAGCCATTCTATACCAGACGAGGCCTAAAACAAGGCGACGGCCTATCGTGCGACCTCTTCAACATATTGATGGAGATGATAATGAGGAAAGCTGCAGTAAACACGAGTGACACGTTATTCAACAAAAGCCACATAGTTCTTGCGTACGCTGATGATGTATACATCATGGGTCGAAAACAGCGGAATGTGACTTCAGCCTTCTCAAGTCTACAGAAGGAATCAGCGAAAATGGGTCTAATGGTGAACGAGGACAAAACGAAGTTATTAGTTTCAACGAACAAAGAATCTACTCGTATGGCAACGTTGACAACTATAATTTCGAAGAGGTACATAATTTTATCTGCCTAGTCTCCGCCTTCAACAAAATAGATAATGTCAGCCTCGAGATCCGGAGAAGAATCCTGCTTGCTAATAAATGCTAAAGTGGGCGGAATGGTACATTTGTATGGTTGTATTGAAATGATTGCTCGATAAAGTGGGCGGAATGGTCCACTCGAATGGAAGGTACCAGGAGTGGCGTGGTTAGACTTCAAATTTTTTCACCAAAACTTTATTCTGTTGTACCTTTACAAAATCCTGAATTTGGGAACGATCGCTTGGGGTGTATTAATATTTTTCTAAGGTTGGAGCAAAATTACATTTGTATGTGTGATACCAGTAGGGGCGTGGCTAGACTTTAAGTTCCAAAACTTTATCCTATTACATTTTTACTAGAATTTTGGTTCGATCGCATTGGGTATATTGATATTATAACTCGGTTTCTAAAGTGGGCGGAACGACCCCGGGAAGGGTCGTGACTAGACTTACAGTTTTCCCTAAAGTTTTATTCTGCTACAGCTTTGCTAAATACAGAATTTGGGCACGGACGAGTTAGGTGGGTATTGATATTATCACTCGATTTCTAAAGTGGGCGGCTTGGTAAATTTGTACGGAAGGCACTAGAAGGGGCGAGGCCATGTATCCCATACACAATCCCATAAGTAGTTTTTTCGTGTCAAATGATATATACCTTCCAACTCGTAGAGTGAGAATATTCAAATTGCTGGCAACTTTACATATAAATGCTATTACTCATACGTATTATTTCATATAACCCAATGCAACATTTTTCAGCTCATGGATTTGGGACTCAATTCTAAGAACTGCAAGTGAAAGTACAAGAAAGAACAAGAAGTTCTGCATTATTCGTTTTGTCAAGTTACATGCCATAATAATTTAATATCGATTTGAAGTAAGTAAGTATGGTATAGGGGAATTTGTCACGTTTAAGGCTCTTATGATTGACATAACTCGATAACCACCACGAGAAATTAAGAATTACAATTCCTCTAATCTGTTCATATAGCGTTTCCCTACATAAGCAACAGTTTCACTTTTGCATTCATCAAATGATTTTAAACTGTGTTAGTTTTGTAGCAGTTACAATAAAACTATTGTACTCCGTGGCGTATGATTTTTGTGGAATATTACTTATGATACTAATCATACGCCAGCCTAAAACGTGACAAAATTCCCCATTACTATACTTATTAACTTCAAATCGATATTAAATTATTATGGCATGTAACTTTACAAAACGAATAAAGCAGAACTTCTTCTTTTTGGGGCTACTTTCACGTAAAGTTCTTAGAGTTGAGTCCCAAAATCAGTTGTTGTACTGTCTAGTGGAACGCTGTAGCATTTAATTGATATCAATCATACGTCACATCTTATAAAATGTTATCAGGGGAAAATACATTCCAGAAGAGCTACTGCAGCTACTATGAAAGTGCGTATGAAAATAATGAAAGTAATCACGGTACTCTATAGCTGCAATATAAGACGAGCTTCACAATTCCTGTGTACACCGCTATAACTGTTAGCCCTATGACATTTATTTACAGGTACGTATCAAATATTCAAGTACACCTGTCGTTACTATCCTATCCCTATACCACCGCTGGTACCCTATCCTTCAAGCTGCTCAAACAGGCATGCTGATGAAATTGCAGCTGCTTACATGTGCACTCTCGCCAAAAGTGTTGCCACAAATTAACAATCAACGGGCAGCATCAAAACTTTACACTCACATAAATAAAACTGTAGTGTGAGTGTGTCTATGCCCACATATGAGTGAGGATGTCCTGTGAATTCCTTCAGGCATAAACCACATGATGAAAATATACTCCCGCCCGCCCGTCCGAAAACAACAACTCGATGCATAAATGATTATTTACAACTGTGGCAACATGTCCGTGAGTTGTATGCGTCCTTTAACGACAGCTGCTGTCGCATCCGCACATTCCGCACTCATCTACAACACTACACAACCAAAGACGCGCTTCACAGATATGTTGATGTGTTCAGACATACAAAAACACACACCTACACATACGCACTGCGTTAAGAGTGGGTGAGAGTAATAAAACACTACATCATGGGACATCAGCAGCACAGGGCAGTAATAACAAAAAAAAAGAAAACAAGACGGGAATAACAACGACTATACAGTTGTCAATGTGTCCTGTTTATGTGCTATACTATAGTGGGCAACTCTTGCACACATATGATATAGGTGTGCCCGTGTGTGCTTGTGTCGATTTAAAGGTGTCTTTTGCGTATAAAGTTACAGCTGGAGAAATGAATCAATATACAGTGGTCTTGAAGTGGAAAGTGGTGGAATTTTTTTTCGTTAAAGGCATTATATGGCACAAAGCAAAGACCTGAAATTTTTTGTTGTTAAAAAAGAGTCGGAAAATATTTCTTTTTTAAAAATCTTATTAGAAAAAAATTTCTTTAATTTAATTACAAATTGTTTATTAATTGGGCTTCAAAATTAAGAAAATTCGCAATAACTTTTTCTTTACATCTTAACCCACTGCACACCACTGTTGCCCAAAATTTCTACTTGCTGCAGCTGTATATTTTGCTGCAACAACGACCGGACCATACATTACTTTTATGCCACTGTCAGTGTGAATATAAGAGTTTGTCCACATGTTAGTGCATAGTTAACACATGTGTGTATTTTATATATGGTTTTGTTTGGTTTCACTACTACTACAAACTACATACTACTACTACTGCTGCAGCTGTACTTACCTTAACCGAAGCTGTCACTGTTGATGTTTCACTGAAATATAACTGTGGTCCTGTGGCTTTCCCACACCAGGAGCCACCGGTGAATGGACGTCCCAATTCGCTGAGCTGTAAATAAATTGTGTTGTCGTTAGTGGGTGAAAATAAATAAGTAATCAAAAACAAACAAAACAAAACAAAATTACATATACCCCTACCCAAAAAACAGAAGGACGAACACTCGAAGACATATCCATAAAACAACAATTTACATAAACATATTTCCACTTAACAACCATAATAAAATATTATTTTCTCATTCACGGCTACTACTTACTTAGTAAGCATTAAAAAGAAGAACATAAACACTAACGCACACACACAATTTTCAGCCAAGGATATGTTAAGGTTATGTTATAAATTGTGTTTATTTCGTTGCTCTTTATTTATTATTTATGATGAGTTAAGGCAAATTGTCTTTACTACTCTCTTTCTCTCACTGCCATCTTATGTTACTGTTATAAAACTGTAAACATTTCGTTTATAACACAAAAACGACAAAATATCCTTTTTTAACAGGATGTTTATGAACGGATGTTATGTTGTAAGCTTAGGTGAATATCAGCACCCATGTACAATATACTATAACGTGGTACATACAAAAATCGTTATATGTTATGTTTTAATATATGTACAAGACAGATAGAGAGAGAGAGAGAGAGATAGAGAGAGAGAGAGAGAGAGGGAGAGAGAGAGAGAGTTATATATGCTATATCAAAAAGAGTTGTTAAACGTATTTTACTGTTTTTAGCCTTTCAAAAAGTTTGCCTTGGAAATAATTTTCTTAGCCAAGAGCTAAGTTTGTGCCCAACGTGTTTAGCCAAGATTAATAGCTGCTTGTGTCGATATGCTTTAGTAACTTTTAGGGAAATTATCAGCTGCTAGTTGTGGTTACTGGCTGGAGATGTAATTAAGTATCACTTAAATGAGGTGATGATCTCAAGTTTAGAGGGTGTAGGGAATTTAACCAGGATTTTGCAGGAAACATCGCTATTGGTATATATTTTAAGCTCAAGTCAGTTTTAAAGACCTTGGCCCCCTTTAATGTCCATACAACTTTAACCATTATCTTTACGTCTTAAATGCTTATATATGATATATCCACCCTAAACGATGGATATGGAAATTTCCTTCCAGTTAGATTACACTATCATATTTATCATATTTTACGCGGAAAGTATTATACCTGCTTCACTTTGCTTGACTTTGTCACCAATACTACTGACCAATTGTACCCCAAGTAATGCTCTCTGCTGTAGACATGTAAGAAGAGCTCAATGACAAGCACATGTTACATGTCAACCACAGTACCAGTAGTTGCCTTAGAACTATTGACTATATAGTTTCTATGAGATCAATGGAAACAGTGGAACCTGAGATTCAATAGGACGTTTTCATAATTCAGAGTCTATTATTGAAATTTACCCATTTTTGAAAGAAATTACTTGCTTACTTAGCTGGTACTTCTTTGCAATCCCAGTGTATTATATACCGCACTTAGAAAAATATTATAAGCCATCGAGTTCATTGTCGAAGACTTTTCGAGCTGGAGCATTCTTGTCCATGCGTACAACATGACCTAGCCAACGCAACCGCTGCACCTTAATGCGTCTGACCACGTCAATCTCAGTGTACAGCTCGTACAGCTCATAATTCATACGTCGCCGATACTTTCCGTTAACGATGATGGGCCCATATATTTTACGGAGTATTTTTCTCTCGAATACTGCCAGAACCAATTCATTCGCTTGTGCCATAACCCAGAATTCTGAACTATACATTAAGACAGGTAGAACCAGTATCTGGTATAGCTGGATTTTTGTTTGTCGAGAGAGGACTCTATCATTGAATCGCTTGCTTAGTTCGTAGTAGCATTTATTGGCAAGCGGGATTCTTCTCCGGATTTCTAGGCGGAGCTTAGGTAGATAAAATTATCTACCACCTCGAAATTATAGTTGTCTACGTTCACGCAATTTCCCAAACGAGTAGATTCTTTAAAACTAATAACTTCGTTTTGTCCTCGTTCACCGTTAGACCCATTGTCGCTGATTCCTTCTGTATACCTGAGAAGGCTGCAGTCACATCCCGCAGTTTTCGACCGATGATGTCAACGTCATCAGCATACGCGAGTACCGTGCAGCTTTTGTTGAATATGTGTTTACTGCAGCTTTTCTCATTATCATCTCCATCACTATGTTGAAGAGATCACACGATACGCCATCGCCTTGTTTTAGACCTAGTCTAGTGCAGAATGGCTCCATAAGGTCCTTGCCAATCTTCACTGCAGACTACGTGTTAGTCAGCGTCATTTCGCAAAGGCGTATCAGCATCACTGGAATACCAAACTCTGCCATGGCTTCGAGTAATTTCTGCCGTATCGGGCTGTCGAAAGCAGCTTTATAGTCGACAAAAAGATGGTACGTGTCGATCTGTTTCTCTTGGGTCTTTTCCAGCGTTGCCCTATAAGCAGCATCCTGTTCCTCAGACGCTATGCGACATTCTTCATCGTAGCAGGAGTCGTCTGAGCGCCGTTTTTCATATCGTAGCACGGTTGTTGCGGCTGTTGCCATGGAATGCGCAATATGCTGCCACTGTGTATCGGGAACATCAGAAGTAGTGGCGTTGTGTCGTAGTAGTAGTGGGAAGAGCTGGCTGGAGTAGGCAGTGGCTATCTCTGGGGTTTGTAGCTTCGCGATGTCCAGCTTTCTTTGTGTTTGGTTACGTGCGTTTTTCGCTCTGCTTAATCTTGTGCGCACCTTGGCTGCAACCAGGTAATGTTCCGAGCCAATATTAGCACCACGGATCACACGCACGTCCGTGACACTAGATGCATGCCTGATCAATTTGATTTTCGGTGTTTTATCTTTGTGCTGGAATCTGGTTCCACTCACCACCATGTTCCCTCCCGCTGCGATGCTAACCCGCCTAAACCCGTTGTCTGATGTGTCGGTATGCAGGCTGAATTTACCTATCGATGGGTCAAGAATATCTTCCCTTCCTATTTTTGCATTAAAGTCTCCCAGAACAATTTTAATGTCGTGGCCAGGTGCATATCCTTAAATCAAGGTCCTTATTTCATGCGTACCAGACGGACAGACAGACGGACATGGTTCAAACGACTTAAAAATTAATCATGAATCGAATTTGGTTCAAAGAAACCTAGGGTCTAAAGAGACTTCTTCTATGTGTTACACTTTTGGGTCGTATCAAATGATATATACCCTCCTACCCGTAGGGTGAGAGCTACAAGCATGAAGTACTGCGAGTCCATATTCGGGATAAATGATGTCGCCCGATTTAGATGGATTCTGTGTAAGGTCTCGTAATGCTGAGGTGTCATGGGCCGAGTCCAGCACTAAAATACTGGAGCTCCTCTAGGATACACACTACCCGGGCTGTTTAGATGCAGATAAGAAGGTCGATAATAAGAGCTCACCCACATCGATCAACTACTATAGGGACCTGGATGTTGTGAATAATATGGTGTATGAGGAAAAGGTGAAGTGGGCTATAAGTACTATTGAGCCCTACGAATCGCCTGGTAAGGTTATATAAAACATATCAGGCTGCAGACTTTTGTGCATGATATAACCTTGATTTTGGTGGACATCTTCAAGGCTTGTATCCGGTAATGTTGAGATACAGGCAAATGGAGGCAGGTAAAGGTGGTTTGTATACCCAAGGCTGGAAGGCCGTTAATGTCTCGCTTAAAGGACTACAGATCAATTAGCATCTCATTCTACTTGATGAGAGTTTTGGAGAGATTGATTAATATGTTTATAAGAAAATCTTGAAGGTATCACACTCTGAGTCGTCCTCCAAATGCGTACATTGCAGGGAGATCAGTTGAGAGCGCTCTCCATGACTTTGTTGTCTTTAATAAATGAATCCTAAATGCAGGTGACTTCATTTAAGATGCCTTTGTCGGTATATAGAAGGGGCCTTCAATAATGTGAGGTTATGCACAATAAGGAAGTCTTTGGAGAACATCAATGTATCACGTCTGCTAGTGAATTGGGTGGATTGTATGTTGTATGGAGAAGTTCTTATTTTTGAGGCTACTTTCATGCGCAATTCTTAGAAATAAGTCCCAAAATTATGTGTAGAGAAATCCCACAGGGGGAGTCCGGTCCACTCTTCTTTGGCTCCTTGTGATAAACGGTTTACTTAAATCGTTTAATGAGGATGGTGCGAAAATTGTGGCATAGGCGGACGATGTGGTTATCATGATAGATGGCAAAGTTTCACTTACGATGTGTGACCTTATTTAAACTGCCCTTAAGAAGCAGCTTTGATGAGCCATGGTCTGTGGTCTGGGGGTGAACCCCAGATATAAGGTCAAGGACTTAAGACCAATAAAACTGAAATGTGTGTAAATGAACCCCTCAACGTAGGCCAAGTACTTATATGTTTTCTCGATCAGAAGCTATATTGGCCAAGGAATATCGAGGTGGGGTTAATAAGGGTGTGCAGGAACTTTATCGGTAACAGTTGGGTACTCAGGTCACAATGTGGCTGTATTGTGGGGTAGTCTGGCCAACTATTACAAAAATGCTAAGAAAACTTTAGATGATGTCTGCAATGAGGATAACTGGACATGTGCGGTATTGGATGTTTTTCTGGGTCTGCCGCCCATGGACTTGTGCGTCAAAGCTATTGCAGCATGAGATGCATCAATCCACATATGGTCATGAAAATATTCTCTGACTTTTGGGTAATGGCGTTTTTTTTTCATCAGCCAGTTTATACTGATTTTTTTAAGAATTGTGTGGATTCCATAAAGTAATCGTTGAAATTCTAGCAAGGTTGGATTGGACTAACGGCGGGACTGCTTATGGTGACTCCATTTGTGTCTTTACTGACATTTCGAAAATGGAACAGGGCACAGGAAGTGGCGTTTACAGCGAAGACTTACAGCTAAGCCTCTCTTACAGGCTACATAATGAATTTTTCAGGCTACCACAGTACAATATATTATTTTGGGACTCAATTCTGAGAACTGCACGTGAAAGTAGCCCCAAAAATAAGAAGTTCTCTATCATTCGTTTTATCAAGTTACATGCCATAATAATTTAATATCGATTTGAAGTTAGTTAGTATCGTATAGGGCAATTTGTCACGTTTTAGGTTCCTTTGTTATATTGTTATATGCTGGCGTATGATTATCATAAGTAATATTCCACGTATATCATATGCCACGGAATACAACAGTTTTATTGTAACTGCTACTAAATAAACTCAGTTCAAAATCATTTGATGATTGGAAAAGTGAAACTGTTGCTTATGTAGGAAAACGTTATATGAACAGATTAAAGGAATTGTAATTCTTAATTTTTTTTATTTATTTTAGCTAAATCTGACTAGTGGTTCTCGAGTTATGTCAAACAAAAGACCCTAAAACGTGACAAATTCGCCTATACGATACTTACTTACTTCAAATCGATATTAGATTATTATGGCATGTAACTTGACAAAACAAGTGATGCAGAACTTCTTCTGTTTGGGGCTACTTTTACGTGCAGTTCTCAGAATTGAGTCCCAAATCAAAGAGCTGAACAATATTGTGCAATGTAAGATATCATCCATTCATGATGCCGCGAAGGCTAATATGGAATGTCGAACCATTTGATAACCATTTGTGTGGATAGCCAGGCTGCAATTAAAGCGATCAATTCTCCATTGTGTAATTTGAAGTTGGTCAGCAACTGTTAAGAGAAGTTGGAAGGACTAAAGCATATTGATGTCAGCCTCTATTAGGTTCCAGGACATTTCGAGATCCATTATAATGAATCTACAGACCTCCAGGTAGATTTTCACCCGCAGGACATAGGATCGCTGTGGCCCGAATACAACAGTTTTTGATCGGCGTAAGTGGTTGGCCTGTGTATTATTAGTCTGAGACTGGCCTGTGGAATGTTCCAGGATGATGAAACATCTTCTTTGCAGCCTGCAGGAGGCTAAGATTCATAGGAAAAGTCTATATAGAAGACTTAGGGTCTCTCTGCAGTCGTTATAGGCAATTTATTATATTTCATGCGGTGCCTTTCATGGCACGATCTTCTCTTCCATCTTTATCCAGCCTCTCTCTACTTCTTTCTAATACTCTTTCATTTCTCCTTTTTCTAAAGAACAATCGAATAAGGTCCTGCAGCAATTACACAGTACAACACATGATTTTGGGTCTCAATTCTGAAAACTGCACGTGAAAGTAGCCCCAAAAAGAAGAACTTCTGCATCATTCGTTTTGTCAGATTACATGCCATCATAACTTAATATCGAATTGAAGTTAGTAAGTATCGTATAGGGGAATTTGTCACGTTGTAGGCTCTAAAATATTCTCGTCTTCATACACACGAATCGCAATTCGTTACAATCCTGACAGACTCTAGAATTTTTCGACAGATTCCTTGTATCTGAACGCTTTTTTTACACTTATTTTCGAATATACTGACCTACGTATGAGTAATATATATAAAATTCCACATAACTCATACGATCCTTATATCGTGCAGTCAACTTGATAAAACGAATGATGTAGAAGTTCTCACTTTTGGGGCTACTAAAACTTAATTTCCATTTACACCCCTTAATGAGGTATAGGATAACTTCTCGAGTTGTTGTGAATTAACACTCTTTCTATTTTTAGATTTTACTTGTTTATCGAAGAATGCGAACGTCACTGTTTGAGATGCTCTTACTAGACATGCCGATTGACTCGACACTGATACTGTGAAGTTGCTGTTGACAACATTCAAGGGGAGCCGACAATGAAAGACAATTTTTTCTTTTAAGTTGACTAGAGCCAGTAGTTTAACCTGTGATCTTCCGCATGGTAGTCGCGTGTTCTAACCATCATGCCACGGCCGGTCCCATTGGGGCTACTTTCACGTGCAATTCTTAGATGTGTGTTGTACTTTATAAGAAAACCACTTAAAATTCAGATAAACAACTGTATGACTTTGAGGCCTATAAACATCTCCGTGCCTGTCCTCTTTTAGGAGATCTTAATGACCAACTGACGCTCCAACCACCCACTTGTTTGTTTGCATTTTGAAATCATATTATTGTGGTAACACTTAATTACCCATCTCTTGTGTGGGTGTGTGTGTGTGAGTACCATGACTGAAACTCTATTTATTTGTCAATAATACAATCATTTGAAAATGTTCACCACGGCTATGATGTGAAGGTATATCAATGTGTGTGTGTGTGTGTGTGTGTTTGTGCAAATACAGTTTTCATATGAAATTCATACAATATAAATGAAGCAAATGGAATACAATGATTTAAACTGTACGGCTATGTGAGCATAATGGTAAGTGCTGCCACATCAGATTGCACATAACTTTGGTGGGCGGAGGCGAAGGGGAAACACATTTTGTGCACTAAAAGTCATCCAATTTTAAACCAAAATATACAAATAAAAAAAACAAAATTGCAACAGCAACAGCAGGAATCTCATTTAACCAGGAAAACATAAAAGCATTCACACACACACACACAATACCATATATCTGTACACAATATCCTGAACAAATACAGGATATACAACATAACAATAACAGTAGCATTTTGCTCTATATGAATTGTAGACGTATCCGCTTGCTGGTTCTGTCTGTCTGTCTGTATGTCTGTCGGTCGTTTTGTTGCACTGTGCAAGACCAACTGCAACAAGGATCAATGGTTGAAATTTTGTAATGTAAGCTAAATTTGCTGTGCAAGTTTGCGTTGTTGCACATGAGTGTGTGCGTGTGTGTGAAATAGTTATACGTGCTGTTATTTTTATATGCTTATGTTCGGTTGGTTATGTTATAAAGTCAATAATTTTTACCAAAGCGTTGTCGTATTGGTGTGAGTGAGGGAAATTAAAACAAAAACTCAAATGTTAAAAACATTAGTTTCATTGTTGTCATTGTTGCATTTATATTTCTCGTCCTTTCAGGCCTACAATAACAATTGTTGTACACATGTTATGGCAAATGGTACTGCACTGGCAAATAGGCGGCAGGATGATAAGTAGGGGAAAATAAATTTAAAAGAATGCAATAAAAGTATTTTTTTTGGTAAACAAAATTATAATTTTTAGTATAATGAAAGTACTTTTTATAGAATGAAAGTTCTTTTTGATATATCAAAAGTACTGCGTGCTACAAAAAAGTACTTTTTGGTACAATAAAAGTAGTTTTTATTGTTGGTATAATAAAAGTATAGAATAAAAGTAATTTTTAATACAACACAAATACTATAAGGAAAAAAGTAAAAAGGACATTTTGGTACAATTAAATAATTTTTTGGTACAATAAATTGTACTCATTGGCAACATACTTTTTGATACAATAAAATTATATGTAAATGTACTATTTGCTACCATAAAAGTACTTATTAGTACAAAAAAATAATTTTTTTCGTTACAACAAAAGTAAGTTTTAGCACAATATATTTTATCTTTCAGTACAATAAAGTACCTTGTGGATATAAAAATGGTACAAAAAAAGTACTTTTTGGTACAGTAACAGCAGTCTTTGGTACAGCGAAAAGCTTTTTGGTATTACAAAAGTACTATTTTCTATAATAAAAGTAGTAAACCAAAATTTAACACAAAGTACAATAATTTGTACATTTTGGAGTATTTGAGTTACTTCTTGGAGCAATAGAAACGCTTTTCCTTGCAATAAGTTTTACTTTTCGATACATTAAAATTGATTTTTGATAAACGTATATTTTTGTAAATCAAAAGTATATTATGGTTCAATAAGTGCTCTTAGTGAAACATCAAAACTATTCAATGTGTTTTTTGTACAGTAAATTGTACTTTTTGGTATAATGAAAAAAATTCTTGGTGTAATAAAAGTTCTTTTTGTACTATAAAAGTAATTTTTGAAACAATAAATGTAGTATAAATTGTACTTTTTGGTACATTAAAGATACCTTTTGATACACGAATAGTACTTTTTGATACAAAAAAACTTATTTGCACAAAAATATTACTTTTCAGTACAATAACTGTACCTTTTGATGTACTAAATTGTACTATTTGGTGAAATAATGATCTGTACTTTGGTAAATTGTACCTTTTGTTGTGATAAAAGTACTTTTTGGTACAATAAAATTAATTTATTAAACAATAACTTTTACTTTTTGGTACAACTAAAGTTCTTTGTGCTACTTTTTGTACTTCTTGGTACAACAAAAGTACTTTGTGGCACAATGAAAGTACTTTGTGGTACTGTAATAATAAAAGTAGATTGCGGTCCAATAAAAGTACTTGTTGGTACAGCAAGAATAAAATGACAAAAACATTTACTTTAAATTGTACTTTTGGCACGACAAAAATAAAAGTACTTTTTTGGACAATAAATTGTATGTTTTGGTTATGTAAAAGTAGTTTGTGGTACAATAAAAGTACTTTTTGGTATAGCAAAGATAAAACGACAATAAATTGTACCTTTTGGTACAAAAAAGGGGTACATTTAAAGTACTTAGTGGTACAGGAAAAAAAGTACTTTTTGGACAATAATTTGTACTTTTTAGTACAAAAAAAGTTCTGTATGGTACAATAAAAGTACTCTGTGGTACTGCAACAATATAACTACTTTTAATACATTAATTTGTGCTTTTTGGTACACCAAAAGTACTTTGTGGCACAATGTAAGTACTTTGTGGTACTGTAAAAATAAGAGTACTTTTTAGACAATAAATTTTACTTTTTGGTTAAGTGAAAGTAGTTTGTGGTAAAAAAAAGTACTTTTTGGTGAAGCCAAAATACAAAGACAATAAATTGTACTTTTTGGTACAAAAAAATACTTTTTGGTACAAAAAAATACTTTTTGGTACAATTAATGTGCTTTGTGGTACTTAAAAAAAGTTCTTTTTTGACAACAAATTGGTCTTTATGGTACATTTAAAGTACTTATTGGTACAGCAAAAAAAAGTACTTTTTGGAAAATAATCTGTATTTTTTGGTACAACAAAAGTTCTGTGTGGTACAATGAAAGTACTATGTGGTACTGCAACAATATAAGTACTTTATAGACAATAATTTGTACTTTTTTGCAAAAATACAAAGACAATAAATTGTACTTTTTGGTATGATAAAAGTACTTTGAAGTACAGGAAAATAAATTACTTTTTGGACAAAAGTTCTTTGTGGTGCAATGAAAGTACTTTGTGGTACTATAATAATAAAAGGAGATTGTGGTCCAATAAAAGTAGTTTTTGGTACAACAAGAATAAAATGACAAAAAAAAATACTTTAAATCGTACTTTTGGCACGACAAAAATAAAAGTTATTTTTGGACGATTAATTGTATGTTTTGGTTAAGTAAAAGTAGTTTGTGGTACAATAAAAGTACTTTTTGGTATAGCAAAAATAAAACGACAATAAATTGTACCTTTTGGTACAAAAAAAAAAATAATTTGAGGTACAATGAAAGTACTTTGTGGTACTTCAAAAAAAAGTACTTTTTTGACAATTAATTGGACTTTTTGGTGCATTTAAAGTACTTTTTGATACAGCATAAATAAAAGTACTTTTTGGACAACAGTTTGCACTTTTGGTAGAACAAAAATTTCTTTGTGGTACAATTAAAGTACTATGTGGTACTGCAAAACTATAAGTACTATTTAAAAAATTAATTGTACTTTTTGTACAACATAAACAAAAGTACTTTTGGAGACAATATTTTCTACTTTTCGGTTTAGATACGTAGTTTACGGCACAATAAAAGTA
This sequence comes from Muscina levida, assembly GCA_964034835.1. NCBI lineage: Eukaryota > Metazoa > Arthropoda > Insecta > Diptera > Muscidae > Muscina > Muscina levida. The sequence goes on from OZ035883.1 coordinate 135,717,401, forward strand.
CTTTTTGTGTACCAAAATATAAGTACTTTTTGAGCAATAAATTTTACTTTTTCGGTACAATAAAAGTACTTTGTGGTACTGTAAAAATAAAAGTACTTTTAAGACAATACATTTGACTTTTTGGCACACTAAAAGTACTTATTGGTACAGCACATATAAAAAAAGTACTTTTTGGACAACGGTTTGTACTTTTTGGTACAACAAAAGTTTTTCGTGGTACAATGAAAGAACTATGTGGTATATGTGGTAATAAATTGTACTTTTAAGTACAACATAAACAAAAGTACTTTTTGAGACAATATTTTGTACTTTTCGGTTTATTTACGTAGTTTTTGGCATAATAAAAGTACTTTTTATGTACCAAAATATAAGTACTTTTTGAGTAATAAATTGCACTTTTTCGGTGCAATAAAAGTACTTTGTGCTACAATGAAATTACTGTGTGGTACTGTAGAAATAAAAGTACTTTTTAGACAATACATTTGACTTTTTGGCACAGTAAAAGTACATTTTGGTGCTGCAAGAATAAAAGTACTTTTTGGAAGACAATTTGTACTTTTTGGCATAACAAACTTTGTGATACAATGAAAATACTATGTGGTACTGTGAAAATAAAAGTTCTTTTTAGACAATATATCGAACTTTTTGGTACACCAAAAACAAAAGTACTTTTTGGACATTATTTTGTACTTTTTGGTTTAGTTACGTAGTTTATGGCGCAATAAAAGTACTTTTTGTGTACCAAAATATAAGTACTTTTTGGGAAATAAATTGTACTTTTTCAGTACAATAAAAGTACTTTGTGTTACAATAAAATAAAAGTAGTTTTTAGACTTTTTTGGCATAGTAAAAGTGCTTTTTGGTGCTGCAAGAATAATAGTACTTTTTGGAAAATAATTTGTACGTTTTGGCATAACAAAAGTACTTTGTGGCACAATGAAAATACTTTGTGGTACTGTGAAAATAAAAGTTATTTTAAGATAATATATTGTACTTTTTGGTACAACAAAAACAAAAGTACTTTTTGGACCTTATTTTGTACTTTTTGGTTTAGTTACGTAGTTTATGGCACGAAAAATTACTTTGCGGCACACTGAAAGTACTTTGTTATACTGCAAAAATAAAAGTACTTTTTGGAGGCTCTATGAAATAAGGCCCCAAGAAATAAGGCCCCAAATCCAAAATGAAATAAAGCCCCAAAAATGGGGTTTTATTTCGTTATGAAACAAAGCCCCAATATCAAGAATGAAATAAGACCCCAACTAAATGAAAAAACACCCCAATTCATAAATGAAATAATGCCCCATTTTTGGGGCAACCCTTTCAAATAATAAGAAGGCTAGATACGTGTGGGAGGGGTAGTAGAAGTGGCAAAGAAAGGGGGGGGGGGCGGACGCCCCCCCCCCCCCCTTCACTTTATTTATTGACTTTAAAAAATGACAGAGAGAGAGTTGCGAGACTGAGTACGACGTATGCGGCGGGGGGCGTGCCCCCCACCGCATTCGTCTTTTAATAATGCCAGTGAGTGAAAGTTGCTAGATTGACAACGTCGTATGCGGCGGGGGGCGTGCCCCCCACCGCATTCGTCTTTTAATAATGTCAGAGGATTAGAGTTGCGAGATTAGGGCATTATTTCATTTTCGAAATTTGGGGCTTTATTTCATACCGAAATAAGGCCCCAAAACAAAATGAAATAATGTCCCAAAAAAATGAAATAACACCGCAAATTTCACTGTTGTTGTTTTCTGAACAAATTTTTGGGGCTTTATTTCATTTTTGTTTTGGGGCCTTATTTCTTGGGGCCTTATTTCATAGAGCCCTTTTTGGACAATAATTTGTCCTTTTTGGTTTAATAAAAGTAGTTGTACCACAAGCAAACATAAAAGTACTTTTTCGACAATAAATTTACATCTTAAGGACAACGAAAGTGGTACAATAAAAGAAATAACTATAAATGTACTTTGTGGTGCACAAAAATACTTTTTGATACAAATAAGTACAAATAAGTACTTTTTGATGCAATAAATGTTACTTTATAGTACTATTAATTGTACTTTTTGATTTTTGTTCCAATAAAAGTACTTATGGGTACAACAAAAGTACTTATTGGTGCAATAAAAGTACTTTCTTGCGCAATAAAGTACTTATGGGTACAATAAATATACTTTGTGGTGCAATAAATTTACTTCGAGGTATTGCAAAAGTACAAAAGTAATTTTTCGTAAAGAAAATTTATTATTTGGTACAATGCACAGTGGTTGCCGTTTCATACAAAGAGCGGTCAATAAAAGAAGGAGTTTTCATAGGTGAATAAGTTTTGGCACTTCTCACAGTATCTTTTCATGATACCAATTTTTAAAATATGATTAAAATATGTGAAAGGGTCCAAGGACCTCTCTTAGATCCTAAAAATTAAGTTTAATAGTAGGCACACCAAAGTCGTCACATCCATTGATTCCATCAATCTATGACTTAATCTAAAATTTGGTCAAAGTCGGACAAAGGATTCAAGGACCTCTCTCAGATCCTGAAAATTTCAATTTCACAGTAGGCATACCAAAGTCGTCATATCCATTGATTCCATCAATCTATGACTAAATCTAAAATTTGGTCAATGTCGGACAAAGGATTCAAGGACCTCTCTTAGATCCTGAAAAATTCAATTTCACAGTAGGCATACCAAAGTCGTCATATCCATTGATTTCATCAATCTATGAATAAATCTACAGTTTGGTCAAAGTCGGACAAAAGATTCAAGGACCCATCTTGGAGTACACATTAAAAAAAATTACATGAAATGATGAAAGGTGAGGCCGCTTTGTACTATTGAAGATAACTTAACAATCCGCATATTTCCGCAGCTGAAATTTACATCATATAATCTGTAGATATTGATAAACATTTTACAACAAATATGGTTGTCAACTGTGATCGAATTTGCAACTAAAACTCTTAGTGAAATTTAAGTCTACGCACGAGTTAGTACTGAAATAGGCACATATAATAAATTAATTTAATAAAATAGACACAGCATGCTGAGAAGTTTAAATTCTTTTAAATAATAGTTAATACCTTTCTTTGCAATACTTAATTCTTCCATTGTTTAAGCAATATTTTATTTTGGAACTTCACTTGAAAGTTTCTCACGCTGCGAAACAAAATTATTTTCATAGTCTGCCCTTGGCAGCTTTTCTTAAAGTGGGCCGTTGTAATAAAAAAAACCAAAGTAATTTGAAAAAGCAAAATCTATTGTGAGATAGTTTTGCCACAGTATTACTCAGAATTTTAACTTAATTTTTTTATTTTTGGTCGTCCCCATTGGACCACTGTGCAATGATACTTTGATGTACGTCAAATGTACATTTTCATATAATAGCTTATAGTTTTTGGACCAATTAAAGTACATTTTGTTATAATAAAACTAATTAAAAGTAAAAAAGGATTTTGTACGGCAATGAGTACCACCTTTATGAGTGTCACCCGACAAACTAATTGGAAATTTCATTGAAGTTTGTAAATTTTGCACTTTATTTAATATTATGGAATTTTATCTGCTATAAGTTCTTCTGCTTAACCAACATTTCATACCAACTCTCTTATGTTTATAATAGGTATAGCTTGGATATAATGTTGTATATTTAGTTTGTACAAAAATTAACACAAAATAGTTTTTGTTGTATGCATATACGTACCATATGTATGTATATGTCATTGTTTGAGTTTTTGTTTCCCGCACACAGTTTTAAAGTTAAATAATGGTATAGCAATGTGTATACACAAGCACTTGCCGAACTGGCAAATATTCGCACGCACACATTCATGTGATATATTATCCATACCGACACATAAATACTCAATGGAGTACCATATCCTCTATAAATGTGATCAACGTTGGAGAGAAAACAATTGTAAATTGTCAAAAAAAAACAATAATAGAGTTTTTGCATTTGTTGGAGTGGGCTCATGGGTCTAAGTGCATTTTATAACACATGCCGATCAGCCCACCCCCCCGCAATTGTTGCCGGCTGCTGACCATAATCAATTGAGTCCTTGCTCGTGTCCTGTTGATGCTCATTTGTGTGTTGCAAAACACATAAATTGTTGTTGTTGCAACACAAAAAGCCGCTTTAAATGATTTTAGCTGTAAATTTTTGCAATACAATGCAAAATTGTTTATTCGTATTTTTTTAAATGATCATCGACAAAATAAAACAAAATAAATAGTTAAGTTGTTATTATTGCTGTTGTGAAATATTTTCAATTTAGTTGTTGTGTTTATGTGCAAAATTTAAAATACATGAGTATTTTTGTGCTGATGGATGCGAAAATTTATTGTTTTTCTGTTGCGGCATTAAAGTTGATGATGATATGTTGTTGAAGAGTTTTTGGGGGGTAATCTTAAATATCGTGCAAACAAACAATTAATATGTTGATGTAAACTAATTGGGAAAATAGTTGGAAATAAATATGATGATTGGGGAGATAGGTCAAATAGGAAATGTGAGTACAAGTGCAGATGGTGTATTAGTAACGGAAATTCGTGTAAATAATATTAATCATACGTTTGTGGTAAATGTAGCACAACGCAGCGGTTTCAATCATTCAAAGGTATAGAGGTGTGGAATGAATGTTTTATGTTCACTAATATTCTTAATCTATGTTAAGAAAGATATAATCCATCAATAAAATCGTCTTGCGTTTGAGGTAAGCAGTTATGCAAATAATATCACTCATACGCATGTAGGATTACAAGCACATATGGCGTATTAGTAACAGAAAGTCGTTCAATTAATATTACCCATACGTTTCTGGTAAGTATTTCACAAGACAGTATTTAAAATTATATAAACTCGTTGAGGAGTGGGAGTGCATCATAACTAGTTCAACAACTACATTATACTTAATCAAATCTAACAATATTAATGTTTCAGTGAAAACATCCTAGCGCATTAAATAGGCAGTTAAGAAAATAATATTATTCATACGATCATGCTCATCTAAGGATTTAACCTCCGCTTAGAGGTTAGAAGCTAACATACTAAACTTCAATGCCATAGCTCTTCAACTACGGCCGTAATAGCGGGGAAAGACAGACGGACACCCCCAAAAAGGGCAGTTTGCATAAGAGGTGAGTGTAGTTATTTTACGGCTTTGCTAATCTAAGGATTTGACCTCCGCTTAAAGGATACAACTTCAACGCCATAGGTCTTAAACTACGGCTGTAATTGAGGGGAACAGACGTCCCCAAAAAGGCTGAGTTTGAGTGGGAGGTGGATGTAGTTATTGTCTGATACTTGAGGGTTTGTTTGAGTGGGAGGTGGATGTAGTTATTGTCTGATACTGCTCATCTAAGGATTTAATCTCCGCTTAGAGGATATAAGCATGTCAACTAACTAATGTCAAAATGGGGGAGTTTGTATAGGGGGTGATAGAAGTTTTTGTCCCACTTACAGGATATTAGCTTGCGTTACAAATTTCTGTTCGATAGCTCTTGAAGCACTGCTGTGCTCGAGGAGACTGACATGCGCACACCCCTAAAATGGGTGAGTTTGTATGGGAGGCGGGAGAAGTTTTCGACCAATCTAGCTTATCTTAGAATTTAATATCTGCTTAGATAATTAAAGCTTGCAAATCAAATTTCACCTCCACAGCTCTTAAACTACTGATGTACTCGGGGGGACAGACGTGCGCACACCCCCCAAAAAGGGGCAGTTTGTAAGGGAGATGGGCGTAGTATTTGTCCGATCTTACACATATTAGAACTTAACAGGCGCTTAGAGAATATTAGCTATTCAGCTTGATAGCTCTTAAAGTAGGCGTGTAATCGAGGGGACAGACGTTCGCACACCCCCAAAAAGGGGAGTATGTATTGGAGATGGGAGATGGGTTTTTGTCCAAAATTGCTTATCATAGAACTTAAGGTCTGCTTTAGATACAACAAAATTCGATCAGAACTCTTAATCTAAGGCTGTAATCGTGGAGACGAACAGGCATACTCCCAAAAAGGGGGATTTTTTTTGTAGTTGGGATTACTTTCTGTCCGATCTTGCTCATCTTATAACTTAACCTTCGCTAAGTAGACCCAGAAGCACCAGACCCACTTCAGCCGACTGCTTTTCAATGCTCGAAAAAGCAGCAGTAACATCTCGCAATCCACGTCCAATAATATCTGTATCATCAGCATACCCGAGCAACATGTGGCTTTTGTTAAATATGGTGTCATTCCTGTTTACTGCTGCTTTCCGCATGATCATCTCCTTTACGATGTTAAAGAGATCGCAGGACAGACTATCGCCTTGTCTAAAGCCTCGCTTGGTAGAAAATGACTCTGACAAATTTTTGCCAATTTTCACTGAAGACTTCGTGTCAGTCAGTGTCATCCTGCAGAGTCGAATTAGTTTTGCGGGGATACCAAACTCAGCCATAGCATCCAAATCGTGTTTATGAGCTGGTGCATGCATGTTACTAGGTCATCGACGCAGGCTTTAAAAAGCTCTGCCGGCAGTCCATTGGCTCCCGCAGCTTTATTATTTTTAAGCCGCGCAATTGCCATGCTGATCTCGTTTTGGCTCGGTGGTGGACAGTCTACTCCATCGTCGTCACTTATGCTGCCTTCGGGAACGAGAAGAGATTGAAAGTGTTCCCTCCATATTTGCAGCACACTCTGAGTGTCCGTGACCAGATTTTCGTCTCTGTCCTTACAGGTGGGGATCCCTAATTCCAAAACCTTTACTTTTTACCTTTTGGTAGAACTTTCGGGTCTCACCTCTATCCCTGTAGTTTTCGATATCCTGGCTATCTCTTTTCTTCCACAGACGCTTTTTCCGCCTGAACAGGCGTTTCATCTCCCTACTTTTCTCTTTGAAACGCTCCGTCACCGCACGCGTCGCCATTGGCTGCAGTTTTGCCTTGTATGTTGCATCCATTTCCTCAGACATTTCGCGACATTCATCATCGTACCAGGGCTTGTCTGAGCGTGGTTTTTCATAACCTAGTACGGTCGTTGCGGCAGTGGTCATAGAATTCGCCACTGAATGTCGGGAACATCAGAACTAGGGGGATTTGCTTGGAGTAATTGAGAGAGTTGGTTGGAGTAGGCGTTGGCTATCTCAGTGGTATGCAGCTTTGTGATGTCTAGCTTCCTTTGCGTTTGATTACGAGTGTTTTTAGCACTACCTAATAGTGTGCGTACCTTGGCTGCAACTAGTGTATCACACGCACGTCCATAACGCTTGAGACATGCCTTCCATGAATTACCACGTGATCAATCTGATTTCTTGTATTTTGATCGGGAGATATCCAGGATGCCTTGTGGATATCTTTATGCGGGAATCTGGTTCCACTCGCAACCATGTTTCTTGCCGACGCGAAAATTACCAGTCTGAATCCGTTATCGGGGGTGTTGTTGTGTAGACTGAATTTTCCGACTGCTGAACCAAGAGCATCTTCCCTTCCTATTTTAGCATTAAAATCTCCCAGAACAATTTTAATGTCATGTGCAGGGCAGCGGTCTTATAAATCCTCCAGGCGCTCATAGAATGCATCTTTGATGTCATCGTCTTTGTCTTCCGTCGAGGCGTGTACACAAATCAGCGTAATGTTAAAATATTTCGCCCGGATGCGAATGGTGGCTATACGGTCACTTACAGGGTAAACCGCGAGACCAGGTGTTGAAGTCTCTTGCCGTCTATGAAACCACATCCAAATTCGTGTCTTTCTACATGACAGCTGTAAAAGATGTCACAGTTCTTCCGTCGTGTGCATCCCTGTCCCGTCCATCTCATTTCCTGTATGGCGGTGATGTCAGCCTTGTATTTGTCGAGGACATCCGCCAGTTGTATAGAGGCACCATCTCTGTATAGAGTTCGGACATTCCAGGTGCATATCCTTAAATCATGGTCCTTATATTGTTTGCGGGGGTATAATTACACAGTACAACATTTTTCAGCTCATTGATTTGGGACTTAATTCTAAGATCTGCACGTGAAAGTAACCCCAAAAAAAGAAGTTCTGCATCACTCGTTTTGTCAAGTTACATGCCATAATAATTTAATATCGATATAAAGTTAGTAAGTATCGTATAGGGGAATTTGTCACGTTTGTGTGTGCATGTGTGTGTGTGCGAACATACCAATAGGCGAGTCGTGCGTATACATGTACAACAGCTACATTGCCATGATGTATTCCATGTGGTTTCATCAATTTATTTTGATATCAGCATGAATAACAAATAGAATTGCACAACGCGCACACAACACAATCAACTTCAGCATCAGCTTCAGCTTCATCGGCAGCAACAAATAACAAATCATAGATGGATCGAATACACAATACACCTTACACTTTACGTTGAACAATTCAATATATATGAACGCGTTTACGTTTACAACAGCAGACGCAACGCAATGTCGGTAAACATGGGTGTGTGTGTGTGTGTGTGCAGACATTGATGGCATCAGCCGCAGAAGTCACTCAGCAATACACTCTGTCATTATAAATGGATTGCAAAATGAATGATGAAGTTGGCGGCGTGGGGCTAGTAGAACTGGGAGAAAGAAATAAGGAAATCGAAGGAGCACACACAAAGAGTTCTGTGTATGAAGTTAAACATTTAGCTACAAGGAGTAACTACAAAACAAAAGTTTAAATAAGACTGTAAGGATTTAATATATTTATTTATTTTAATACATCGACGATATGTGGGTGTAGAGGATTTATATGAATACGAAAAAAGTTGAAATAACATAATAAACTATTCCAAAAATTATTTAATACGCACATACGCTGACAAACACGAGCGCCGCCAGCCAGACAGCTATAAATAAATGATTGTGCATGATTGTCGACAAATGACATTCAAATCGTATGACAAATACATATAGCAGTACTTACTATTACTAATACATAGCAAAACAAATTCCGATATTATTTGTTATCCGCGTGTGACACAGGATGCAATGATACAGTTTTAAACAGGAATCATTGCTACATTATGTCGACACACATACAATTTTAGAGAGGTGCGTGCTCGCATGCGTTACTGGGTAATAGACAAGAATGAAAGAGGGAGGAAAGTATCACAAGATAACTGACAAAATTTCCCAGCCATAACATTGTCAGCTATGCATTGCATTTGCAGGCTTTTCTCCTGAAACTCCAATAAAGGTTGACTTGATATATATCCCGTATTCATATCCCCAGCTTATATTTATATAACGTCATAGCCGCTAGAAAAACTATCTCACAACCATATGTATTATTTTTGTAGAATGTGGGCAAGGCAACAAAAAAAATTAATTGGTTTATTGAAAAAATATTGTTACTTGTTTTTGTATGCATTGGATGGTAGGTAGGCAAAAAAAAAACGTCAGCCATCACTTTTTCATTGATTTGACAATATGTATGTAGTTGGCTGCAGTTTTTTTCACCGTACCTTTCTCTTCTTGCGTATAAATCAATTCAATTGCAAAAGCTAAAAAGGATTTTTCGTAAATGTTTGCAGGGATTTAAATGTCCAATTTAGGGATTTTGTTGGAAAATGTTACATCAACATCGAAAAAGAAAGAAAACTCAAACATTGATTTTCACTAAGGGTTAAATGCGGTATTAGAGGGATTCCATGAAACAACTACAACTGATGTCATTGGTCTTAGCGGGCAAAGGAGTGAAGTAATTTATTTGTTTTATGCTAAAGACAGTTATTTGGTGTTTTAGCTGATTTGTAATAGAGTTAACAAGCATAATCATTTAAAATGTAAGCCCTTATAGATGAATGTTGACTATATAAATCGTAAAAATCTATTAACTGAAAGTTGAACAAAGAAATCTATGAATATTAGTCGTAAACAACATATCTTTTAATTTTTCACAACAAATATCTTTGTTTTCCTTTTTCTATTGAGACTAATCGACTGTGATTGGTTGTAAATATCCGTTAACTAAGACGTATGATTAATATTAGCTAAGACGCATGATTAATATTAAATTTCTGGAAATGGGTGACGTATTACCAAATATGTGTATGTTGGCAACATAACTCATATGTCTTCTGAAAATTACACGGTACAACACTTGATTTTGGGACTCAGTTCTGAGAACTGCATGTGAAAGTAGCCCCAAAATGAAGAAGTTCTGCATCATCCGTTTTGTCAAGTTACATGCCATAGTATCATTTAATATCGAATTGAAGTAAGTAAGTATCGTATAGGGGAATTTGTCAATTTATAAACACTTTATGGTGGCGTATGATAATCATAAGTAATAATCATACGCCACGGAGTACAACAGTTTTAGTGCAACTGCTACAAAATAAAACCAATTCAAAATCATTTGATGAATGGAAAAGTGAAACTGTTGCTTATGTAGGGAAACGTTTTATAAACAGATTAAAGACATTTAATCCCCCGCAAACGATATAAGGACCATGATTTAAGGATATGCACCTGGAATGTCCGAACTCTATACAGAGATGGTGGCTCTATCCAACTGGTAGATGTCCTCGACAAATACAGGGCTGACATCACTGCCATACAGGAAATGAGATGGACGGGACAGGGATGCACACGACGAAAGAACTGTGACATCTTTTACAGCTGCCATGCAGAAAGACACGAATTTGGATGTGGTTTCATAGTCGGCAAGAGACTTCAACACCTGATCTCGCGGTTTAACCCTGTAAGTGACCGAATAACCACCATTCGCATCCGGGCGAAACATTTTTACATTACGCTGTTTTTTTGTACACGCCCTGACAGAAGACAAATACGATGACATTAAAAATGCATTCTATGAGCGCCTGGAGGAAATACATGACCGCTGCCCTGCACATGACATTAAAATTGTTCTGGGAGATTTTACTGCTAAAATACGAAGGGAAGATGCTCTTGGTTCAGCAGTCGGAAAATTCAGTGTACACAACAACACCTCCGATAACGGATTCAGACTGGTAAGTTTCGCGTCGGCAAGAAACATGGTTGTGAGTGGAACCAGATTCCCGCATAAAGGTATCCACAAGGCAACCTGGATATCTCCCGATCAAAATACAAGAAATCAGATTGAGCACGTGGAAATTGATGGAAGGCATGTCTCAAGCGTTATGGACGTGCGTGTGATGCACGGTGCAAATATTGACTCGGATCACCACCTAGTTGCAGCCAAGGTACGCACACTATTAAGTAGTGCTTAAAACACTCGTAATCAAACGCAAAGGAAGCTAGACATCACAAAGCTGCATACCACTGAGATAGACAATGCCTACTCCAACCAACTCTCACAATTACTCCAAGCAAATCCCCCTAGTTCTGATGTTCTCTGATACACAGTGGCAGCTCATTGCGAATTCTATGACCACTGCCGTAACGACTGGGTTATGAAAAACCACGCTCAGACAAGCCCTGGTACGATGATGAATGTCGCGAAATGTCTGAGGAATTGGATGCTGCATACAAGGCAAAACTGCAGCCAATGGCAACGCGTGCGGTGACGGAGCGTTACAAAGAGAAAAGTAGGGAGATGAAACGCCTGTTCAGACGGAAAAAGCGTCTGTGAAAGAAAAGAGAGAGCCAGGATATCGAAAACTACAGGGATAGAGATGAGGCCCGAAAGTTCTACTAAAAGGTAAAAAGTAAAGGTTTTGGAACAGGGATCCCCACCTGTAAGGACAGAGACGGAAATCTGGTCACGGACACTCAGAGTGTGCTGCAAATATGGAGGGAACACATGCAATCTCTTCTCGTTCCCGAAGGCAGCATAAGTGACGAATTCGCACCAATCATCGACGATGGAGTAGACTGTCCACCACCGAGCCAAAACGAGATCAGCACGGCAATTGCGCGGTTTAAAATAATAAAGCTGCGGGAGCCGATGGACTGCCGGCAGAGCTTTTTAAAGTCGGCGGCGATGAGCTGGTAACATGCATGCACCAGCTCATAAACACGATTTGGCTCAGGGAGTGCTTGCCCGATGATTGGAATCTGAGTGTCCTATGTCCCGTGCTTAAGAAAGGTGATCCTAGTGTGTGTACCAACTATCGCGGGATTAGCCTTTTACCCATCGCATACAAGGTCCTGTCTAGTGTGTTATGTGAAAGATTAAAGCCCATTCTGGCGAACCTGATTGGACCTTATCAGTGTGGCTTTAGATCTCGTAAATCACCACCGACCAAATATTTACGCTACGACAAATCCTGGAGAAGACCCATAAATGCATATCGACACCTACCATCTGTTCATCGTTTACAAAGCTGCATTTGACAGTCCGATACGACAGAAATTGTTGGATGCCATGGCTGAGTTTGGTATCCCCGCGAAGCTAATATGACTTTGCGGGATGACACTGGCTGACACGAAGTTTTCAGTGAAAATTGGCAAAACACTGTCAGAGCCATTTTCTACCAAGCGAGGCTTTAGACAAGGCGATAGTCTGTCCTGCGATCTCTTTAACATCGTAATAGAGATAATCATGCGGAAAGCAGCAGTAAACAGGAATGGCACCATATTTAACAAAAGCCACATGTTGCTCGCGTATGCTGATGATATAGATATTTTTAGACGTGGATTGTGAGATGTTACTGCGGTTTTTTCGAGCATTGAAAAGCAGTCGGCTGAAGTGGGTCTGGTGATAAACTAGGACAAAACCAAGTTATTTGTTTCAACGAACAAAGAGTCCACTCGTCTGGGACGCTGCGTGAACGTTGACAACTATAACATTGAGGTGGTAGATGATTTTGTCTACCTTGGCTCCGCCATAAACAAAAATAATAATGTCAGCCTCGAAATCAAAAGACGAGTATTGATCGCAAACCGCTGCTACTATGCGCTAAGCAAGCGATTTAACGACAAAACGCTCTCTCGAAGAACAAAGATCCAGCTCTACCAGACTCTGATCCAACCTGTCTTGCTCTACAGCGCAGAATCCTGGGTAATGACACAAGCGGATCAATCTATTCTGGGAGTCTTGGAGAGAAAAATACTCTGCAAAATATTTGGACCCATCATCGTGAACGGCGAGTACCGTCGACGAATGATTTATGAGCTGTACAACGACATCGACGTGGCCAAGCGCTTTCAAACATACCGAATGCGCTGGCTTGGACACATTGTTCGAATGGACGAAACGCTCCGGCTCGAAAAGTCTTCGGCAATAAACTGATAGATAAATTTCTGTTGTTGCTGCCATTAAAGAAGAAGAAGAAAATGAAGTTAACCTATGCAAGAGCGTATGAGTTATGTGGCATTTTATTTATTTCTCATACGTACATTTCAAAACCAAGGAATATGTCGAATGGAAAAAAAATTCAAAGACATTGAAAACGACCAAGTTTTTTGAAAAAGCAAAAAAGTCTAGTCCAGAATACATAGAACCAATTTACCTTATATTGCACACTAAGCCTATGTCATAAGAAAAATTCACTAATATGCAGACGAGAGTTTGTTCTAGGAAAACAAAAACTCTTAGATTCTTAAATAAAATAATTAAATAAATTACACTGTTGAACAAAATCATTTTTTTTCCAAAATTACAAGGTCTGACCTATAAATTTTGATAGAGGAGACAAAAAAAAGACACGTGAGTTTTCCGTTTTGGTGTATTCAGGGACTTTTGGTAAAATTTCACCGCCAATATTTTTGCGGAACATTTTAACTCATTAACTGTTTTAATGGTATTTTTTGCTCTTTTTTAAAAGAAGGACCTTGAGGAGTTAGAGGGTTAACATATTCTACAAAATTGTTCTCCATAACATTTTACATAATTTTGCTGAACACACCATATACTTAAAACGTAAGCTTTACTCGATTTTCTATGCCGATTGACAATACAAAATTTGCATTTGGGGAAAACTTTACCTGCCCCTGAAATGGAACCGAGATGTAAACTTTCAAAACACCGATACACGTGTCTTTTTATTTTGTCTCCTCTATCAAAATCTTTAGGTCAAAAATTGTAATTATTTTTGGTGTTGTACAGTGTTATCTTCCTATTTCTATCTTTTAACTAAAAATTTCCTTCAATGTGTATAAAATTATAATATATATCAGATTTAATACATCTAACTCTCGTA